>CM054060.1:293702659-294252906 GCA_028641055.1 Alopecurus myosuroides | reverse complement strand
AGGTTCTTTGTACCGCTTCCGCTGCCATAATACGTAAAACAATGTAGATGTGAGATGTGTTATTTCAGAAATGCAATGTAGTACACCCAGAGTTCTTAAAACTCAATTTTGGATTGAGTTAGAAATGGTGACGGCAATTGCATTCTCATGGTTTATTCATTAAAAAATGCGGTACAATCGATCCTGACTGCATAAGGAGTATTACAAAATAAGATTTGCATGTAAAATATATTTATAAAAAAACTTTTGCATCATCCGACAAACTGCAGAAAAATGAACTGTAAAATTAATTTAGATCGGCAGAGAATAACTAACTAGACAAGTTTGAACAACATGGTGACTTGAGCGGAGTTAGCACATTTGCACAACATGGTAAAGTAACTATACAAGGTTTTTGCTTCCCTCGGAGCTCTAGCGGTGTCTTTAAACGCCGAACTGAAAACCTTAAACGCCGAACTAACGCGGTTTTGAGTTCGTGTTTTCTCTGTTTTTTTAATTCGTGGTGAAGGGGAGCATAGCAGAGCCCGTAAACGAAAACTGGAGAATCGAATACACACGGACGAACACGTCCAATTCCTCGCGGAACTCCAACACAAACGAGTGTAATTAAACATAACTAATAAGCGGCGATGAACCCTAGTTCATCGCCGCACCTTACACTACTAGGGCCAAAATACCCGGCGTCGTATTCTTCGTCGGGACTTGTTCTTCTCCCTCCGTCGCGCCGTCTTCAGTCGGAACTGGAGTCGTCGCCGTCGAAGGAGGACTCGTAGCTGGGGGAGGGGGGTTGTTGCACGAACTGGGACGCCGCAATGGCGTCCCACTCCTGCTTCTTCTGCTGCAGCTCCTCATCCGCACGGAGGACGCGCTGCAGTTGTCGCTCGTTGAAATCATCGACGTGGCGTTAGTAGCGGTGGCGCCGAGTCGCCTGCCTCCGCTCGTGGCGGAGGCTCCTCTGAATCCTGTATTGGAGGAGGTCCTCCTCGGTCTCCATGGGGCCCTGCTCCTCTGGAGCCTCGTCGCCGGAGTTGTCCTCCATGAGGACCCCCAACACCATCGCTAGTGACCGCGGGGGGATTACTCCGGCCGCTACCGGGTCCAGGCCCTCCTAGAGGGGCCACACGGTTACCGTCCAAGCCTTAGTGGATGAGGCCGTGCTGGTCGATCCGAGGCATGACCTCGGTCGACGGCGGTGGTGTGGGAATGGGAGGGGGAGAGGTCGTGTTCCAGCCGTTTTCCGGCGAACTGGTTGCCATGGGGCTCCATCACAGAAAAAAGGTTGCGGGGGCTCTACTCAATCGCTCGTCGGAGCTACGCCAGGCGGTGAGGGATTGCGGCGAAGGCAGCTAGGGTTCGAAAGGGGCGTGACCTGAGAACGACTTGGGAGCCCGTACATATAGCGGCTGGAGGGGGCATTCTCGCCCCCCCCCCCCACTCGCATTCTTAGGTCGGGCCGCGTTTATGGGTGCTGCTAGGGCCTCGAAACCGGACCCAACCCGTCAACACGCCGGAATTATACGGGTTTGGCCTTTTTACTGGTTCTACTAGAGATGCCCTAACCGATGTTGCTTCTTCAAACCCTCAGACCCCACTTGTGGCAACTTCAATGAGAAACGATCCTCTATGACTATAAGTGTTTGGAAACTCGGCGTGGCTGCTCCATTTGCCTTCATCCTTCTTCGGTGTTTCGGCATGTTTGTTGTTTGGACAGCTTATTTGTACTTGTTTCCCTTACGTCAATTCAGACATTTGTGTAAACAGTAGGAAAATATCAAGAATCTGCGACTATTGGAAAGAAGTCTTAGAAAACTAGAATTGTTGAATATTTTTCACTAAACCATACTTTCGAGGCATCGATCATAGACCTCCCAAATTTCAGATTCGAGCCAACTAGTCGCCACCCGTCATGATCTCCATGACGTGGATCAATGAATTTTCCAATCAAGACAACAAGACCTCCAACTTCACCATAGGAGGCACAAGCTGGTGATACAAATTGCAGGACAATACTACAAGATCCAAAAATGCAAGAAGTTAAGGTCGACGTGATCAGCTGGTCCCGGCGGTCAGAGAGTCGGAGGGATAGTTTTTGTTCTTGATGAGACGAAGGTAGGTGGAAACAAGCCAGAAGGGGAATGATAGACCATGGGGCGATACCACATCATTGATACGTCGTAAACATATCTTTGTTCTTTTGAAGTTGAATTGTGTTTACCACTATTATTTATCATTTATTATATTTTTAGATTAATCTACTATTATGCATCATCATGCATACGTCTACCATTTATTTTGTAGGTTGTCGAGTATTTGGCAAACATATTAAGAATGGGGAAATTAGGGAAATTTGTTCGGGAAGCTTCTTCCTAAACAAAAGAAAGGGAAGCTCCAGTTGTGTTGTCCATTCCCTTCTCCCGAGAGGTTTCACACTCTGGGACGAATCATGAAGACGTGGAAGACAACTAGCGGAGTTGGGTCGCATGCCCCCCCCCCACGTGGCCTTACCATGCTCATGAAGGGACTAGTGTGGGTTCCACCATTAGAGCATCTCTAGCCAGGCCCACAATAGCCCCCTGATACGTCTCAAACGTATCCATAATTTCTGATGTTCCATGTTGTTTTCATGGCTTATGCTACATATTTCTTATACACTTTATGTCATTTTTATGGATTTTCTGGGACTAACCTTTTGACAAGATGCCATGGAGTCAGTTCCTGTTTTCTGTTGTTTTTGGTTTCAGAAAAGTTTTTCTGGAAATATTCTCGGAATTGGACGAAACAACATTCCAGAGTCTTAGAAAGTCGTCACGTACGAGGAGTCCAGAGGAGACTCAGAGGGGGCCTCAGGGGCCCAACACCATAGGGCGGCGCGCCCCCTGGCCGCGCTTGGAGATGGTGTGGGCCCCCTGGCCACCCACCGACGTTCCCCTCTCGCCTATTTAAGCTCCTCCACGAGTTAACCCTAAACACCTGAGCCTTCTCCACCAAAAAGATATATAGCCGCCGTCATCGTCAACCCTAGTTCGGGAGGGTTCTGGAGCTCTCCCCGGCACCCTGCCGGAAGGAGGAATCATCACCGGATGGCTCTTCATCATCATGCCTACCTCCGGAGTGATGCGTGAGTAGTTCATCCCTAGACTATGGGTCCATAGCAGTAGCTAGATGGTTGTTCTCTCCTCTTTATGCCTCATGTTTAGATCTTGTGAGCTTCGTAACATGATCAAGGTTATTTTATTATAATGCTACATGTTGTGTTTCTGGGATCCGATGAATATTGAATGCTATATCCAGTGATTATCAATCTATCGTGTTCTTTCACGTGTATGTTATTTATGATCTTGCATGCTCTCTGTTACTAGTATATGCTCTAGCCAAGTTGATTCTTGTAACTCCAAGAGGGAGTATTTATGCTCGATAGTGGGTTCATGCCTCCCTTTCACTCACGCTCGAGTGATAGAAACGTAACGGGTGGGGGATGTGTTGTTGCCATTAGGGAGAAAACAACAATGCTTTGTCTAAGGATAGTTTTTTTGTTTACATTACACACTTTGCTTAATGCAATTATCTGTTGCTTGCAACTTAATACACAAAGTTTGCTCGGATGACACTCTGAGGGTGGATTATTAGTCATAGATGCAGTTGGATAACGGTCTATGTATCTTGTTGTAATGTCCGCATGAATCACATAGTAATCATCATGTCATGCATATGCACTACGGTGCAGCCTTTATATCTGTCAATTGTCTAACTGTAATTTGTTTACCCAGCATGTTATAATCTATTTTGGAGAGACACATCTAGTGAACTGTGGATCCCGGTCCATTTCTTTACACTGATATACAACCACTGCAACCACTCTTTTCCTACTGCAATTATTGTTCTCTTTTATCTATTGCAAACAAGTACTACTTTCCATACTATATGTCTAATCCTTTGTTTCTGCAAAACCGGTGAGATTGACAACCTCACTGCTTCGTTGGGGCAAAGTAATTTGATTGTGTTGTGTATATTCCACATTGTTGCTGAACGGGTAGTGCGCCCTGCCAACATCAGCTGCATCAACCTTCATAAGTGATTTCTTTCTCCCATTGGTCGATTCAACCTTGGTTTCTTTGTGAGGGAAAACTTTCTGCTGCACTCTTCACACCCTACACTTGGGGTCTCCCAACGAGCATCATCCTTCATCACCCCCCTCAGCCTGGCTGTTGTTTTCACCGGTGCGAACTTTTTCTCCCTGTCGTCCCCCAATAGCCCAATTTCTTCCGGATTGGCCGAATTACATCTGACAAATTCAGACCAAACCCAGCATGCTGGGGCGATTGAGGGTGTCGGCAGAAAGAAAAACTACACGAAAACAAATCCCACGCTTTTCCCCTCGATGTCCCTGCCCTGTCAACAAGAGGTAGCCTCGTCATCCTCATCGCAGAAAACAAAGAAATACAGCGGAAAACATAGTACAACATTGAGCCCATCTTCTTTATGTGCCACAGGAAAAACATGTTGGCGATAGTCTCGAGATCCTAAACGAAGTCCTCACTCGTCTTCAGAATCATCTGCAGGATGGAATATGCAGCCACAAGGGAGTCAATACAATTTAATGTATTGGCAAGTAACACTATGGTGGATATATATGGCAAGACTAATACTACATACTTATTTGGCTAAGTGGAGTTTTGCCTAACTTTTGCATAAAGCCAGTTTTCTCCTATCTCTTTTTGCAAAACAAACATTTCTTTCCAAGGGGTGGCATCATTGGACTGAAATCCAAGCACCACAACTACTATTCACTTTCTCAAAATTTACTTATTGAAAATGATGGTGTGATTCTTCCGTCCATCCTTGTCCAGCTGCTCATAGTTATCCATAACCGGGGACACGGCTAAGATCTTAGTTTCTAACTCTGCAGAGGTTGTGCACTTTCACCTTCAGACTCAAGTCAACCCAAACATCCTATACACCCTGAGTGCATTAAGGAAAGGAGAAGAATTGAGACGAGATCTTTCAGAAGTAAGAATTCAACCCAATGGCAAGACCCGTTCCACCTATAGTTATGCTACATCTGCTTGTCAAGCCCAGGCTGAACCCTCACAACTTAGTTGATCAAGACAGAGCCCATATGACTAAAGGCTGCACTGGAAGCAATCTAAACTTGGGGAACATCATAATCACTTTGTTCCTGAGTGGCATTCCTTCAAGTGAACTCCCCTCGGGGAGACACTCAACTTTCAACAGCCCCTCACTACCAATCCACCCAGGTGGTTCATTGAAGTTGTTACTTAGAATTTTTCCACAACATCAAGTAAAACAATTTATGTAGCAAGGCTAAGCATCAACTAAGTACCAAGGCTTCAAAATAACAAGGTATAAGGATGGCTACACACTACTATGATATAGCATAGCATAATATAACTTAGTAAAATTTCCTATCATGCATACTACGCAAAATCAACTAATGCATATAGAAAACAATGGGTAGTTGAATGGTGTGTTACTTGCCTTGTTGAAGTTGGTGAAGAATTCACACTATCTTCACAAAAGATCGTTGCTCTCCATACAATCTATGCATTGAAAAAACAATAACAAAATAAACAAGCATCCTAGCAATCAAACACATAAGTGGAGAAAACAAATAGAGCAAATAACATAACAAAGGGGTTGAACAAAGTTGGCTAGGACAAGGTGATGCACCCAAAATGCATCTACTTTTCCAAGCACTTTGCATCGTATTTCTCTCCGGAGTCCCCCCATAATTGAATAAATCTGCAGAATCTGACGCTGTTTTTAGCAAAAGTCTTCTTTCCGTCTATTTTCGCAGGACTTTTCACAGGGGACGAAAACCACGTAACTTTTTATGGAAAAGAAGGGGAATGAGCACCAGATGGGGCCGGGGGGCCACCCGAGGGCCAAAAGGGGGCCCCACACGCGGCCAGATTCCTTGGCCGCGTGGGGTCACCCCTTTTGGGCCCAGATGGCCCACTCCGGCTAGGTCTTCGACGTACCCCTCCATATATACGAGAAACTGACGGGTTTCAAAGGGGAGGGCTGTTCGCAAAACAGAGCGCCGCCGCCACCACGATCTTCGATTTCAGAGTCAGATTGATCCGGGATTTCACCCCCGAAGGTGGAATTCGAGGGGCTTCGTCACCATCATCATCACCACCATCATCTCCATCGACCATGAGCTCCATCACCCCCTCCATGTGTGAGTTGTTGCTGTAGGCATGTGAGGTGTGAGGGGTTTTGGATGAGATTGATCATGTAATTGCTACCCGGTATGCGGGATCTAGGGGTTTGTCTTGAGAATTCTTATGTCTTATGTTGATGCACTATTGCTAGGCTTAATGCTTGTTACTAGGGCCCAAGTGGCATGATTTCAGTACTGAACTTACATTGCTACGTCATATATTTGAGTTTGGTATCTATCTGCAATGTGTATTACCTGCTATTATGTTGAACCTGCGAACCCTAAAGTGACAGCTAGGGAAAACAAGGGGGATATGTTCTAGTTTGAGGATTATGTGTGTTCATGGAGTGTTAATGCGTTGGTCCGGGCTATTCGAAAGGGTAGACCTTAATTGCCTGTAGTTCCAAATTGGCCCCGGTGAAATGGGCAGGTAGGACAATAGGCTTTGTGCAAATTCTCTTGGTTAGTACGCACAATAATTTACGGAACACACACCTACATAAAACTGAGATAGAGAAAGGCCCCGTTGCTAGCAAAACATTATTACATGATCAATCTTATCCGTGCAACACCCCGCTGTCACTTCATGCCTGCGTTTTAGTCTCTGGTTTACTTTCACTCTTTTCCGGTGAAAACTGGGAAAACACTTGCTCTCCATTTACTTTCTGTTTGTTTACTTTCACTGGATTATTACACTCACCACTCTCGCTGCAAGTTTGTTGATACACAGGCGTGGTTGGGAGTGACGTCCCAATTGCTAAAGTCTCACCGGTATTCTTGTGTTCCCACTGAGTCGAACTACAAATTTGGGTAATACTTCCCATCGAAGACTACGATTGATCTCCTGCACTTGGGAGCCATCAAGACTGTTTTCTGGCGCCGTTGCCGGGGAGCCCAGCTTTATTGGTAAGATCACTTGTTATTGTCTACTTGCTGCACTTTCTTGTTCCCTACAATGGGAAAGGGAAAGGACACTTCGAAGGAGGTAATGCCTTCGACTACTCGTTCTGGTAATGATTTTCCTAGTAGACCAAAATTTTCACCTAATATTGTTTCTACTGTGGCTGCTAAGAAAAAGAAAGGAATAGCTGGTAAATCACCATTGTCAAAAATGTATACTAGTACATCTAATGATCAAACACTTGATAATGTAGACAAAGAACTAGCTTCTGAAATTCCTGAAACTATTGAAACACTTGAGGCAAATGAAACACCTGAAACAACTGAAATTCCTGAATCTTCTGTAGATGAAAATGTAGAACTTGAGCTAGAAAGAAATGAGACTCATAGAGAGTATGAAAATGGGGCCTCTTCTGAAGAAGAAGAAGAAGAAGAAGAAGAAGCATTTATTGAGGCCTTTATATCACCTGATTATACAAAACTTGATAAACTCTCTATTTATGATGATGCATCTCTTGGAAACTGTTTTGCTGCTACTAGGAATTTGTGTGGCCCAACTATTAGAATTAGAGATAAAGATTATGAATTCAATGTTAATCCTGAGATAATTGAGATAGTTGAGAAGTCTAGATTCTATGGAAACGATGAGGAGTCTCCTCTTGATCATATTGCTGAATTGCATGCTTTATCTACTACATTTGGAAATGATGAAATCCGTCAACATTATTTATTCTTAAAATTGTTTCCTTTTTCTTTGGGTGAAGATGCTAGAGTTTGGTATAATCGTTTAGGACATGCATGTATTACTAGTAAGGAAGAATGCTTGCAATTGTTTTTCAATAAATATTTTCCTGCTGAAAGGATACATGCATTAACTGTTGAAATTGGCAATTTTAAACAAGATAAGAAAGAGAGTATACCCCAAGCTTGGGGAAGATTTGGTAAAATGTGTAAGAAATGGCCTGGTCATGGTTTTAAACCTCATGAATTGCTTGATATATTCTATAATGGACTAATGGGGGAAACAAGAGACTACCTTGATAGTATTGCAGGGAATATCTTTAGGGACATAAGTGTTGATGAAGCAATTGAATTACTGGAGTCTATTCTCGAGAATGAAGCTGATTGGAACATTGAGGAGATAGATAAAAATGAGACACTCCCAGAGAAGAAAGGAGGTATACTCGAATTGAACCAAGAAACAATGGCTGAAGCTTCCAAGGATATTAAAGAGAAGGGAATTAAAACCTCTCATCTCAAGGAATTATCTGAAATGGGTATTAAACTTCCTACTGATGAACCATGCTTTCCAATTCAAGTGAACTCTATACTCCCTATGGAAGGTAATGAGGAGGTAACACCTCCTATTGATGTCTCTTATGTTAACAATTTTGCTTATCATGATAATCCTGAGGAGCGTAAAATTAGAATGACTATCATGGAAAACCATCATAAAATTAATTTCCTCCGTGAAAATTTAAATGCTAGTGTAGGGGAAGTTAAAAGAATTAAACATTGTGAAATGATGAACAATCAAGTTGAGCAAATGATTTCTTTACAAAATCAATTGTATGAAAATCTGAATAAACAAAAACAATTATGTGGAGTTAATACAAGGGAGGTGCAAGCACCCAGGATCCTGATTATCCTGATGATCATCCTAAAAGAAAAGAGCAAGTTGCTCTTAAAGATAAATCTTTTGCAGGAAAATCCCCAATGAAAATGAGCATGATGATGACTCCAATGAGCAAGAGAAGGATATTTCTATTTCTGATGCTGAAACTGAGGATGATAATAATGAAGAAAAAGAATCATCTCCACCTGATATTGAACAACATGATGATAATAATGAAGAAGCTGCTGGTAAGGAGGATCCTCAGCCTCCTATTGAGAAGACCAAGAAGAAGAAGAAACCAAATAAAGATAAAGATAAAGGTAAAGAAAGGGATCCATGGGTACAAAGACCCATTCCATATCCCCAAGAGGTATCAAAAACAAAAGATGAAGAGAGGTATGGGCAATTTTATGATATGATTAAGAATATGAATTTAGAGATTCCACTTATTGATGCTATTAAGAATCCTCCATATTCAAAATACATGAAAGATATTGTCACTAATAAAAGAAAGATACCTACTGATGCTATCACTGCTATGCTTGTTGATTATTCATTTAAAGGAAATTTGCCTGAAAAACGTGGAGATCCTGGGATTCCTACTATTCCTTGCAAAATTAAAGAAGCCTATGTGAAATATGCATTATGTGATTTAGGAGCTGGTGTTAGTGTTATGCCTTTCTCACTATATAAGAAGCTTAATTTGAACAAACTAGTTCCAACAGAAATATCTTTACAAATGGCTGATAAAACAACTGTTGTACCTATAGGAATATGTGAGGATGTTCCCATCTCTATTGCTAATGAGTTGATACCTACTGATTTTGTTATATTAGAAATGCCTGAAGATGATAATCTATCTATTATTCTTGGTAGACCTTTTTTGAATACTGCAGGAGCTGTGATAAATTGCACTGAGAGCAAAGTGACATTTAATGTTAAAGGCAAAGAGCACACTATTTATTTTCCCAAGAAGAAACATGTTACAAGTATGAGCACAAGTGTGAATGCTATACAAATAAATTCCATTAAGATTGGTAGCATTGAAATACATATACCACCTCCAGCACCAAGGTATGAAATATTGATGATTGGGACCATTCCAATCAAATATGAGGTAACTTGATTTATTGTTTTATAATAAGTAATAATAAGAATCATGAGCTATATTCTTTACATGTTGCTAATGAGACCTGATCAACCTCATTACTAATGTGGAAATGATAAAGGCATGATTCACAAACATTTAAATTGCATTTTTTTATGTTATTTGCTTTAAAATTGTGAGACATAGACATACTTTAAAAAATTTAGAATCAGAAGTCACAGAATATGAAGTTTTAGAAATTCTTTGTAGAAAAGTTTCACGTAAAATTCTAGAAAAATTAGGGGGTCAGTTTTTTGCCCGAAGGGACCAGCAGCCAGTGGGGGAGTACCAGCAGGCCACCAGGGGCCAAAATAGGTACCTCCACGCGGCCAGATTCCTTGGCCGCGTGGGATACCCCATTTTTGGCCACAAGTGGATGATGGGGCCCATCCAATGCTCATCTGCTCCCTTTCGACCGAAAACCAACCCCAGTTCATCTCCTCCATTTTTCCCGTGCTATGTTTCTCCGTCAATCCTCGATCTCCACATTTGAGGCAGATTTTTCAAATCTGTTTGATGGAATCACTCCTTGGTATGTAACGCCTTCACTCATCCAATTACTTTTTGCTCCCATGCTTTGTGTATGAAGTATTTTGCTGCACTAGGTGTCACCTATTATGTCTAAGAACTCCATGAATTTAAGTTTTCTAGTTGATATGGATGCATGATATTGATTAGAGGACTAGTTATGGATTCCTTAGCAATGTTTTAGAGTGATACAATTTAATTTTTGTTGAATTTTATTTTGGTACAGCAAGGTAACATGCTGAACAAGGGAAAGGCATTGCTTGGGATGTCCTCAAGGACAAGGAGAAGAGAATCAAGGGTGTCCAACAATCATGATGATAATCAGTTATGGGAGGATGAATTGGTTTTTGCAGGTGAAAATCTGCGTGTCCATAGCACAAGATGGCAAGACCCCGAAGTTCTTGAACATTGGGGGATTGCTGAAGATTTCCAAGCCTTTGCTGCAACTACGGGGCTGCTTGAGTTCTCACGCCATCCACGCAACACATATGTGGAACTCTCGAGGGAATTCCTCCCTACATTCAGGTTTGAGGGACCGGTGGTGCACCGGAAAAGTAAGTCTAAGAACCCTCCTCCAGCTACTTTTGTCATTAAATTTACAATGAGGGGGCAGCGTTTAGTCATGTCATTAGAGGAATTATGTAAGGCTATACGTGTACCAACTACGGGGTTATGGGATGAAACATATGCTGATTCTAGAGAAGAACTTGTCACATTCTGGCGTAGCATTGCTAAAAATATTCCTGAAAGAATGAATAGAGGCAAGCTCACATGCATCCAACACCCGGGCCTTAGATATCTTGCATTGTTTCTTGCTAGAGGATTCCTTGCTAGGGATAACACTTCTACTTGCACTGGTCCTGTGATCTATTTATTAAAATGTGCAATGGAAAATACAACACCTATATATAACCTGGGAACCATACTTGCTAGAACTTTGCATTTAGTTGTGAGTAGGAATGGCACGGATAAAACTCCTTTATATGTTGGTGCCATTGCCACTTTAATCCATGAATACATTATGGCAGAACGAGGTTTTAATGATAACTTGGGTACCATGGTAAATGAGTCTCGACCGCTGGATTTTGGTTTACTTTTTCGCATGGATATGAGCAGGGATGAGAAAGAATATTTTTCATATTGCTATAAGGATTCTAATGGGCACATTGTGTCTGTTAGACTCCCTTGTGCTGACTTGTTTGACAGGGAGACAAAGTGGACTGTGCAAGAAGAGCCACAACAAGAAGAGCAACAACAGGAGGAGCCCCAATACCAGGCGCCTATGGCATATCCCTGGGGCTTCCCTGAACCACACCTTGGAGCACAGGCATGGCAGGATCCATCCTTCTTCCAGGGAGGTTCGTCGAGTGGTGGACATGATTACCACCCAGGATACTAGCTTGATCACAAGCTTGGGGGAGTTTCTCTCCCTCCTCATTCGTTGTGTTATATCACTTGCATGTTATTTGTTGTTTTATGTTCTTTAAATCTGAAAAACACAAAAATATTTTTGTTATTTGTTAGCTAGTTTACTTCTGGTTATTTACATTATGTTTCTAAAAATCAAAAACCACAAAAAGATTTTTGTTTTCTTGAGTTTAGTATAAATACGGAGCTGCGGGAATTGCTGAAATATGTTCACTGTTATATGCTTTAATCTTTACTTGTGACTCCGTTTGAGCTGAAAATTTAATCACTACTGCAACTTTTTATGGCCTTCACCTCTGTAAAACATGAGAAACTTTTGAGGTGTTTAGGTAGGTAAACAAATTTCTGAATGCAGTAACTTTTTATAGCAAGATTTGAGTTTTTATTGAGCAGTTCAAGTGGGGAGAGGAGAACAACAATGATATGATAATGTGCTTGAAGGAATGAAAGGTATGACACCTTTGCCGTGCTTATGTATGCTTTTTAATAACAGCAAGTGCACACCTTATGATTCCCTTAACACTTAGTGACATAATAGCCATTGTTTATCTTCTCCGTGGTTTAGTAGAATATATTCTGATGCAACTGAAATATTGTTTAGTGTCATTACTTGGCTGATGGATTGAATAATTGTAGCCTTAAGCAAAGGTTTACGCATCCCATTGTGCTTACTGAACTTGCCAACCAAGGAAAGAATTAAAAGAGAAAATTTCATGAATGATAAAAGTGGAGTCTTATGCTTGACGAACTTATGGTTGGGGGTTAGTCTAAATGTGTATCACATGGAAAACTTTCAACGCTGCACTAAGAATTCTATATTCAAGTTGATATCATGTTCTTTTAACTGTGGATGCCTGTCATGCGAAATGAGGTAGAGGAATAGTAAGTCTTGATGAGTAAGTATATATGATTAGAGAGACGCATTGTGCCGCTAACCCAAGCCATGCGATATCATGGTGGAAATTTACTTATAGCTAGAATGGACTCCGCAACATATCCTATAATAAAATAAGAAGCTATGCATATAGTGAATGCAATAAAAAAAGGATAATGAGTCCATTCCATTTGTTTGTCTTGCCATTTTGACATGGGCTGGTTTCCATGTCATGGGGAAAGAGGTACCCCAATTGTTGCTCTCTATGATGTCATTAATACTTACAATGATTGTACAAGGCTTATTAGGAATCTAGAGTTGAGTAATCATGGTGCGGGACTTCGCTTTTAAGGGGCATGAGGCTTTCAACTTGTAGTTTGTCAAGCATAAGAATCAAAATGAAAAATTAATGCTTTAGCAAAACTGAGAGCAAGGTAGTAAGCACAATGATTTTACTTGTCAACATATGAAAGAATCAGAGATCTCAAAAATCTTGATATGATTCAATCATCAGCGATGCACAAGCCTTTGTTTATGTCTACAAGTGAGAAAACTCATTCAAGTATTAACACTTCATGTTATTTCTATTGCAACAAGTATATATGCTTTTTTTTTTTTGGGAAACAAGTATATATGCTTCAACACTGAGTAGATGCAAACTTGCTAGTATTTTTCTACTTGTTACAGGAATCATGTCTTGAGTATTTGCTAGTATTAATTGATGATGCATATGCAATGCAAAGTTCTTGCCATAGTTTTTATCGCTTCTGCACTGCGTTTGAGTTGTTCGAGGACAAACAACGATCTAAGCTTGGGGGAGTTGATGCACCCAAAATGCATCTACTTTTCCAAGCACTTTGCATCGTATTTCTCTCCGGAGTCCCCCCATAATTGAATAAATCTGCAGAATCTGACGCTGTTTTTAGCAAAAGTCTTATTTCCGTCTATTTTCGCAGGACTTTTCACAGGGGACGAAAACCACGTAACTTTTTATGGAAAATAAGGGGAATGAGCACCAGATGGGGCCGAGGGGGCCACCCGAGGGCCAAAAGGGGGCCCCACACGCGGCCAGATTCCTTGGCCGCGTGGGGTCACCCCTTTTGGGCCCAGATGGCCCACTCCGGCTAGGTCTTCGACGTACCCCTCCATATATACGAGAAACTGACGGGTTTCGAAGGGGAGGGTTGTTCGCGAAACGGAGCGCCGCCGCCACCACGATCTTTGATTTCGGAGTCAGATTGATCCGGGATTTCACCCCCGGAGGTGGAATTCGAGGGGCTTCGTCACCACCATCATCTCCATCGACCATGAGCTCCATCACCCCCTCCATGTGTGAGTAGTTTCTGTAGGCATGTGAGGTGTGAGGGGTTTTGGATGAGATCGATCATGTAATTGCTACCCGGTATGCGGGATCTAGGGGTTTGTCTTGAGAATTCTTATGTCTTATGTTGATGCACTATTGCTAGGCTTAATGCTTGTTACTAGGGCCCAAGTGGCATGATTTCAGTACTGAACTTACATTGCTACATCATATATTTGAGTTTGGTATCTATCTGCAATGTGTATTACCTGCTATTATGTTGAAACTGCGAACCCTAAAGTGACAGCTAGGGAAAACAAGGGGATATGTTCTAGTTTGAGGATTATGTGTGTTCATGGAGTGTTAATGCGTTGGTCCGGGCTATTCGAAAGGGTAGACCTTAATTACCTGTAGTTCCAAATTAGCCCCGGTGAAATGGGCAGGTAGGATAATAGGCTTTGTGCAAATTCTCTTGGTTAGTACGCACAATAATTTACGGAACACACACCTACATAAAACTGAGATAGAGAAAGGCCCCGCTGCTAGCAAAACATTATTACATGATCAATCTTATCCGTGCAACACCCCGCTGTCACCTCATGCGTGCGTTTTAGTCTCTGGTTTACTTTCACTCTTTTCCGGTGAAAACTGGGAAAACACTTGCTCTCCATTTACTTTCTGTTTGTTTACTTTCACTGCATTATTACACTCACCACTGTCGCTGCAAGTTTGTTGATACACAGGTGTGGTTGGGAGTGACGTCCCAATTGCTAAAGTCTCACCGGTATTCTTGTGTTCCCACTGAGTTGAACTACAAATTTGGGTAATACTTCCCATCGAAGACTACGATTGATCTTCTGCACTTGGGAGCCATCACAAGGTCAAGATTTGAGTTCAATACTTGTTAAGGAAGTTCCAAGGGTTTACTTGGGATGGTCTAGGTTGAGTTTGATGTAATCTAACTTTATTATAAACATACTTGTCGAGGAAGTTCCAAGAGTTCACCAAGGTGATCTAACTATCTCAACTAAAGTAACACAATACAATGTGTAACACTTAGTCATTTTCATCAAGACATTTGAATAATCTAAGTTAGTCTTTCCATTTTGGGTTAAGGTAGGTCTAGGTTCAACTAACTCCATAGAAATAGAGATAACAAGATAAAGTCTTGGGATTTTCTATTTGGGTCAATGGTTGGACAAAAACAACTTGTTATTCTTCAACTTGTGTGGATTGCTCCAACTCTTGACCTGCTTGTCTTCTTGAAGATAATCTTCATGCTTCTATTGTAGTTTCCTCCTTTTTGTGAAGCTTCTCTTGAACTTGATAAATCTTCATGGTTTTTTACTTCTCTAATTGGTTTAGGTATGGGGTGGACAAAAATACCACTAAGTTAGAAAGAAAGAAATAGAGATGATAGAAAGAGAGAGGAAGATGTTTTCTCCTTGATTTCTTCATATACTTGTGCTTCCTTGAGTTGATTCTAGTTGTGGAGTACAAGTATTTTCTTCAAAATTTCTTCAATGATCTTCCTTGTAGCTCTTCATGTTGCCACCAAGTTGAGAATGAAGTTTCCTCCTTGTGATTGAGTCTTGATCTCCATTTTTCTAAGTTGATGAATTCTTGAAACAAGAATGGGGAGTGGAGAAGTAGATAGAAAACTAAGGTACTAGTTTTTGAGGTTCACTACTTGGTCCTTTATGGGATTGGCACATACCAGGGACTTGGTATTGGCCACAACAACAAGGTTAAAGGGGATAGAAACAAATTCCATGGTATAGCAACTATGTGGATCACTATGATGGAAGTTTGGCTAAAATTACATGGTCATGGTCCATGGGTGTCCAAAATGGTTGGGCAAATATGTCTCTTTGTTCAAGGTTACCAAATGGAATAATATTGCAAAAGGAACTATATTCCAATTATTTATATATTTTATTCTATGTAAAAAATACTCAAATTGACCACTTAATTCTAAATCCAATTTTAACTTGTTCAAAAATTATTTTGGAATGGAGAATATGAAAGTACACATCCTAAGATTTTCAAAACTATTTTGTTTGCAATTTTAGGATTTGTAGAATTTTAATTATGTCAAAAATCATCAAACAAACATATTTGAAGTTGAACAAATTTTAAATGGTCAAAGGGATTGTGGGAGAATGGTGGCGTGATTGGGATTGCAGGGAGAGGGGAAAAGCAGAGAGGATCGGGGGCAATAAGTAGGGCCGAGAGGGGAGCGTGACACATCCTTAATGGTCTTGAATCGATGGCGAGATTTTCGACCGTGATAGAGAGGTTTCCAAACAGAGGAAGAAGAAGGATGACGTCACTCATGACGTCATCAAAAATTTCCTTTTTATTTCTGTTTAATTGATTTAATTATATCTTCTATTTGATAACTCCAAATGATCTCAAATAAATTTCTAAAATCTTTAAATTTCCATATCTTTCAAACCATAACATTTTTATAAACTTTTCAACATATTTTTATTTTTGAATTTGGAAATTTGAATAATTCCCTAATAGTTACTTAATGTGATTTAATTTAGAAAATTATAAAATGTAGCTATTGGTCAAATAAAATTTTAGTGACATTCTAAATGTTGAAAACATATGTTTGGGAGTCATTTCATCTTTTTTCACAATTTTATATTTTGAAATAGATGTACACCCTAATAGCAACTTATGTTATTTTTATAATAGAGAAAATTATGGTGATTAATTAGGAAGATAGAAAATTGATACTTAACCATTTGAAAACATGTTTATTACAAGTCCTTTTCTCAATAGGGAATTTATGAAAGTCCTTTTGGTACTAGATTATTAGTTGAAAAGTGATATAGTTGAATTTTGTCTTTGTATATTTTCAATAACTAAATAGTTGGAGAAATAAATATTATAAATTACTAGGGGTTGAACAAACATATAGCTAGTAAAACAATTTTACATTATTAAAGTTTGATAAGACAATAATGTGGTCACAAAAATAATTTTAAGTTCAATTAAAATATTAAAGATGGTGAAAACAAAACTTAGGGTTTTGGAAAACACTAGCAAAATTGGATTATAAAATCAAGTACCATTTGGAAAACAAATAATGTTTACTTTGTGTTTGAGTTTCATTTGGTTTTTGATGGCTTGCATTAATAGAAAACAAAAAGTTTCAAATTTTTGTGATTTTTGTATTTTCCAAAAATCAGGGATGTTACATTCTTTTAATAAGATCTCATTTAGCATCAATCTTCTTACTTGAAAAATATCCCATAGAAGAAGCATCACGGATATCCTTATCATAGCGAGAGAGACTTGCACAAAAATTGTTACGGAAATGCATTTGTACATGCACATGTGAGTGTGAGAGCTATCTTGTCCGCTAAGAGGTTGTCCCGTGCTTTGAGATCCGGAAACAATATATTGATCGGAAATGTTTCTCAGGGTTTTTACATTTTCCTAAAAGCTGACAGATGTTCATGATGGCCCAGAAAGTATCCAGACCCCGGTCAACAAGGAATGTACGAGGCACAAGATTCGCAGACCGCTGTAGCTGCAAACAACCGGATTCGACAGGCTCACCGCTCACGGGTAGGTTGCGCCTCACACAGTCACACACACACTGTCACACATGCTGCTCACTTTCTTCTCGTCTCCTCCTTTTCTCGTCCTACCTCTATTGTTCAAGCGCCCCACTCACTATCCAAAATCATCTCTCTGTTTTTGGTGATGCCAGGAAAGTGCTCTGGCGGGCCGCGCCCCTATCTCCGGATGGCAAGGTGCTACCGTCACCGCTTGCATCATGGGACGCCGTGACGCCGTGCTCTTGTGGGGAGCAGATGCTCGCGTGCAGAGCCGGGTGGTCTCCCTCTTGATTCCCAACAACTTCCTCAACCTTCTCACCCTCCCGCGGCTGCTCATCCTTGGAGTACGGGTCCTTAACAATAGCTAGATGATTGTCTTCTCCTTTTTTGTGCCATCATGTTTAGATCATGTGAGCTGCCTAACATGATCAAGATCATCTTATTGTAATGCTACATGTTGTGTTTGCTGGGATCCGATGAATATTGAATAATATGTCAAGTTGATAATAGACCTAATATATATGTTATTTGTGCTCTTGCATGCCCTATGTTACTCGTAGATGCTCTCGCCAAGTTGATTCTTGTGACTCCAAGAGGGATTATTTATGCTAGATAGTCGGTTCATGCCTCCAGTAATCTGGGAGAGTGACAATAACTTCTAAGATTGTGGATGTGCTGTTGCCACTAGGGATAAAACAACAATGCTTTGTCTAAGGATAATTGTATTGTTTACATTACGCACTTTACTTGATGCAATAATCTGTTGCTTGCAACTTAATACCCAAAGTTTGCTTGGATGACGTCCTGAGGGTGGATTATTAGTCATAGATGCAGTTGGATAACGATCTATGTATCATGTTGTAATGCCCAAATAAATCTCATAGTAATCATCATGTCATGTATACGCACTGTTATGCATTCTATATTTGCCAATTGACCAGCTGTAATTTGTTCACCCAGCATGTTATTTATCTGTTATGGAGAGACACCACTAGTGAACTGTGGACCCCGGTCTATTCTTTTACACCGATAATACAACCTACTACAAACACTATTCTTTTTCTACTGCAAACATTGTTCTCATTTCATTCACTGCAAACAAACATAATTTTCCACACTATACGAATCCTTTGTGTTCAGCAAAACCAGTGAGATTGACAACCTCACTGTTTCATTGGGGCAAAGTATCTTGGTTGTGTTGTGTGCAGATTCCATGTTGCTGCTGAGCCTGGTAGTGCGTCCTGCCATCATCAGCTGTCAACAACCTTCAGAAGTGATTTCTTTCTCCTACTGGTCCGATTAAACCTTGGTTTCTTTTTTAGGGAAAATCTTGTTGCTGTACTCATCATACCTTTCTCTTGGGGTCTCCCAACGAACGTGTGTTCACACGCCATCAAGCTCTTTTTTGGCGTCGTTGCCGGGGAGGAAGAGGATTTCTGCAAGGGGAGTCTCTCACCTCCAATCTTTTTACTTTGTTATTGTTTTGCTTATTTTTTTTCTTATCTTCTTCTTTATATCAAAAACACACAAAAAATAGTTCCTATTTCTAGTTGATAATTTTTGCTACTCTGGTTTTAGTTTATTGTTCATCATGTTACTCCCTAAGTACACCCTGAAAGACTTATCAATAGGTAGTGGTTCTATAATTGGAAAGGATAACATTGAAGAATTCTTTAATCATGTTAGCAAGCATAAAGATTTTGAGGATAGATCCTTAGTAGTACTTGCTCTGAATTATGAAACTGATGCAGCTTCTTTAGTTCACTTGTTAGAGGCTAGGTTTGTTAACCTTAACTCCATAATGCAACAAATGTTTCTTAACCTAAATGATGTTGAGGATATTGAAATGAAAGATTTTATTCTGAAACTTTGCTTAAAGAATTTGGTGAAGTTGCTGTAGAGGCTAGGAAATTCTTTGATCGTTTTAAGATGTTAGGCTCATGTGTAGATGTTATTGGTGCTCTTGAAAAATTGGAAAAAAACAAACCTAAAAATGGGGAGGAAATCAAAATACCAATACCTTTTAAACTAGTAGGAATGCATGAAGCTTTGGAAAAGAATTTCGATTGGATTGTTCCTAAAAAACCATTTGATGAAAGTAGTGAACCCAAGGGTGTTGAGAGAGGGACATCTGAAACTTATATAGAATAAAATACAATGCATTTTTGAGAAGGTTTCTGGTCTTGATTTGGATGCATCTGATACATCCATTTTGCGTCACTATTTTATATCATAATTTACTGTTATTCATCGATATATTTCGTGTTTAGAGATGCTACTTATGTTATTTTATCTATTTTGCATGTTTTACAATTATTGGAGATAATTTGCCGGGAGATGAAATCTGTTGGAAAAAGCACCGTCGAGATACCATATTTCTGGAGATCAGAAGAAGAAGCGGAACATCGGAGAGTTCCTATTTCACCAGAAGACGAAACCAGCCAGGAGGGGAGCCAAAGGGGGGCACCATGGGCCCACACCATGTGGTGGTGCGCCCCCCTTGGCCACGTGATGCGTGTGAACACACGTTCGTTGGGAGACCCCAAGAGGAAGGTATGAAGAGTGCAGCAGCAAGTTTCCCTCAGAAAGAAACCAAGGTTGAATCGACCAGTAGGAGGAAGGAGTAACTTCAGAAGGTTGAAGCAGCTGAGATGGCATGGCGTACTACCGGTTCAGCAGCAACGTGGAACCTACACAACACAATCAAATCACTTTGCCCCACCGAAGCAGTGAGGTTGTCAATCTCACCGGTTTTGCTGAACACAAAGAGATTAAACATATGGTGTGGAAAACAATAGGAACAGTATGAAAGCAGTACCGGGGTCCACAGTTCACTAGTGGTGTGTCTCCGTGAAAGATAAATAACATGTGTGGTGAACAAATTACAACTGGGCAATTCACAAAAATGAAGTCTGCACTATAGTGCATATGCAAGACATAAATATTACTATGTGATTCATGCGGGCATTACAACAAAATACATAGACCGTCATCCAACTGCATCTATGTCTAATAATCCACCCTCTGAATATCATCCGAACAAACGTTGGGTATGAAGTTGCAAGCAACAGATTATCGCAGTAAGAAAAGTGTGTAATGTAAACAATGTAAACTGGGTAAACACCGTTAGTTTCTCCCTAATGGCAACAACACATCCTCTATCCGTCATGTTTCTGTCACTCGAGCACAGATGCAAAGGAGGCATGAACCCACTATCGAGCATAAATACTCCCTCTTGGAGTTACTAGCATCTACTTGGCCAGAGAATCTACTAATAACGGAGAGCATGCAAGATCATAAATAACATATGCATGAACATAACAAGATAGATCGATAATCAGAAGACATAGCATTCAACATTCATCAGATCCCAGCAAACACAATATGTAGCATTACATAAAGATGATCTGGATCATGTTAGGCAGCTAACAAGATCTAAACATAAGGTACAAAGTGGAGAGAACAACCATCTAGCTACTGCTATGGACCCGTAGTCCAGGGATGAACTACTCACGCATCATTTCGGAGGAGGGCATGGTGGTGTAGACCCCTACGGTGATGAATTCCCCACCCGGCAGGGTGTGACGCCCCGAGATCGGGCACTATGCAGATTTCAACATTTCCGCCAAAATCCACATAATAACCGATTCCAGGTTGCCACTTGTGATAACATTACAACAGTTCACGAATAATCCACAACAACAACTGAGGAGGTATATACAAGACGACTCAAACGAGTTAAGGATACAACTGATACAATACAAAGATCCAAATAACAGCGGAAGAAACAACATAGTGTCCGACTACGGACAAGATACAAATTGGACTAAGAGTCCTGAAGATAACCGATGGCGTCCAATCCCTGCCCAGGCCAAGCCGGAGGGATTCCCAAGCTAACGTCGTCAGACTTCAAACCTGTTGACTGCAATGTGGAATATGCAGCCACGAAATGGATTCGTGGGTCAGTACTATTAAGTATTGGCAAGTGGATAAACCATACCCACAAGATACCAGCGTAACCAATCATCACAAGATACAAATACTTTGGGTAGAACGGAAGGAAGGGATTATTGCAAAGAAGCGGCAGCGGGCAACACTAACTAACTACAGAGACGCGCTACAACTTCCGGCTAATAGAAAGGGATAAGAGAGCGTATCAGAACCAACTACAACTACTCATCAAACAATACCCATCCAGTGTTACCCCCTTCTAAGGAAGCAACCCAAGGAAACTCACCCTGTTGATTAAGGTGACATTCATTTTTATGGTGGGGATAATCTATATTACTAGTCAAGTTATTATCGTTAAGTGTAAGTTGTCTGATTACTTGTTAGCCAGCACTTTCACCAAGTCATCCATAACCGCGGACAACATGGCTTCTCGAGAAGATTAACCCTGCAGGGATGCACCAATTTGGCCGTACACGTAAGAATGACCCGCCAGATGGAAATGCACTTCCACCAAGCGAGGCACTCAACACAACCCAACTCTTCCTCGCATCAAGCCCAAAGAACCACGTGCAATTGAGCGCATGACTAATCAAGCCCCACAAAGAAAAGGGGACCCTCATAGCACTCTAAGAACGTGTCTCCCTAAATGCCGACTACAAAAGTTCCACCCTGGCGCCAAGGGTTCGCACCTGCATATGCATGCGGCAAATGGAAAACCCGAACTAAGTGTGGCGATTTGGACGAGATGCGAATCGAATCAAAGTTGCGGGGGGCGCCCTTACACACTTCCCACATGCGGTTAGCGCGCTCATCATGGATCGGAGGACAAGACCCTTTTCCTAATTAAGGTCGACACTAGCAGGCCTCAAAACCACGCCGGGCCTCCTGCCGGTGCCTTATCATCAAATTGTTATTACCCCAAACATTAACATGAAGTTGATTGAATTGAAACCCAACTATCGACTAAACAGGTGATAGAAAAAAGGACAACGGGACTAGAGCGCAAGCAAACCTAAGCATGCTAGTACGACACAGGCCAACAAACAACAGGGTTATAGGTGTGGAGGTAAGGCAATATCGTGGCAGCAGGGTAAACATGTGATGGGATCGGAACACAAGCATCGAAAATACTAGGCTAGCATAAAGACAACGGAAAGAATCGGTAACAAGTGAGGAAAGGCAACATAGGTAGCAAGTGAGTATACTTGCCTGGAATCCAGCAAGTAGAGATACATCCGTAGAACTTGTCGGTGCTCACATCATCTCAACGTCCTATCCGCGAAGCAGCAAAAGCTAAAAGAAACACCGGATGCAACAATTACTACTACGGAAAAACATCCAACATGATTCTATTTTTATATGCATGACATGCGAGATGCAACGCAAAAATGCAATTTAGACAATTTAATCGGAACCTGAGTCCGGACAAAATAATTATTGGTTTAAGTTGTTTGTCTAACCATCATATTAAATGTTGTTTAACATGGAAAAACAATAAGTGGGTGAGCTAAACAAGATTAAATGGAATAGGGCATTATTTAAAGTAATTACCCCAACACATTCCATATTTAAATATTAGATGAACATGCATAACACAACTAAATTGCAAAATGCAAGACGCAAACAAAGACATGGATGGCAAATTAATATTCCTTGCATTTTTCTGATAAAAATAGATATAAAGTTTGTGTTATTTGTCTTAGTAAAACAAAAGCTATGAGCACAAAAAGATTGGGGTGTTTTCTGCCAAAACAGGGACCTGTGTGTGAAGAAACAGAAGGTGGAAGGGCTCCGGTACAAAAACAGAAAGAACAGGGGCCTAGATGCGAAAATCCAGATCCAGATCTGGGAGATCTCCACCAAGAGGCAGGCTAGCCAGATAGGCTGACTAGTGGGCCCTGGCGCCACGCGGGCGCTGACGAGGCGGGTGGTAGCTGAGGTGTCCTCCAGGGTCACCGACAGGTGGGCCCTGGCGTTGAGCGCGGTAAAAGGAGAGAAAAAGGGGGAGGCTTTGCCTCACACGGGAATCGAACTTGGGTCTCCCGAGCGCACGGCGGAGGGAATAGCCACTGGGCTGGGCTGCGGTTTCTGAATATAAACAGATCTGAGGTTTTAAGAGGTAAAAATGGACACCTGTTTACTGACGAAACTGAAGAAACTGCATGTGTTCCTGCACGGCGGAGAAACTAAGCTGCATACGGCAGCGACCGGAAACGGACGACGCGCGACTTGTGCGGACCGAAACCACACACACAGATCAAGGGAGGGAGGGAAACAAGTCCCGGAGGGCGGAAGCTCACCGAGGAAGGGTTGGGGCGATGAGGACATGCCGACGAAGAGGTAGACGTGCGATGCGCTCCTCACGGACGGACGCAGACGAGGACGGGGATGGCGACCTTGACGAGGACGGCGCGGCACTACTGTGCAGTACCGGGTCCGACTCCTTATGGTCGACGACGGAGAACAAAGATGCGGTTCCATTCCCGCGCTCCGCGTGCCTCCTGGTGCTCCATGGCGGCGGCGCGGTGAAGAAGTTCATGGCTGTCTCCGTTAGGTTTTGGTGGAGGGCAACAAAGCGAGGGAGACGCAAATCAGGGGGAAGGAGAGATTGGCGGCACGAGGGGTGGATGATAGGGTCTAGGGTTCCTCCTCGGTGGGGATTAAAAGGAAGAGGAGGGGAGGAGCACGTGGGTGGTGGTGGCGAAAGTGACAGCAGAGGAGGGGGGCTCACGCTTCTGTCGTGCCCGTCCGTATGAAAAAGAAGGGAAGGTGGGCTCGATGTTGGGTTTTTGGTGTGGGTGGGCTTGGACCAGTTCGGTTGGGCCTTGGCTGTTCTCCCACTCCAAACGTTTTTTTTTCTTTCATTTCGTTATTTTCAGAAAAACAAAAGAAAGGGTTTGGGGGATAATAGAGAGGTCACACCAAAATTAGTTATTGAACTTTTGCGATTAAAATTTTATTAAGAGGTTATATGGATTCAAATGAGATGCGATGCAATGCATGATGACATGATGCGAAAAAGAAAGCAAACAAATAATTCTATTTGGGGGGGGGGAACCCCGGGTGTTACAGACGACACCACTAACAAGGGATTGCGCCCCCGCAATCCGCTCCAAGCCGGTAAGAGAGGAGAGATGGTTATACTATCGAGTAGTCGTGATCCATGTCGATCTTCTCGACACCACTAACAAGAGGTTCTTGCTCACGTTGATGACGATGTTCTTCCGTTGAGAGATCTTGCGGAGGTTGAACCTATTAGGTTAAAAGGCTAAGAGAACGTCCAACCCACGTAGGAACCTAACACTTTGAGAGATAGATAAGAGAGGAGACTCCAAAACAAATAAGATCGGAGCAGAAATAGAATAGAGATAAGGAGAAAATAAGAATCCTACTGAGATGTTTCCAAAATTGGTTTAGCACAAATAGTTTTGACACTTTAGAAACAACGACCGTTAGCGAGGTTATCCTACAGGCTTTGCGGACCCGTTGTTTCGATAACCATTCGTATCGAAACAACAACGGGAATCGAAAACCATGCTCTGATACCATTTGTGACGCCCCGAGATCGGGCACTATGCAGATTTCAGCATTTCCGCCAAAATCCACATAATAACCGATTCCAGGTTGCCACTTGTGATAACATTACAACAGTTCACGAATAATCCACAACAACAACAGAGGAGGTATATACAAGACGACTCAAACGAGTCAAGGATACAACTGATACAATACAAAGATCCAAATAAAAGCGGAAGAAACAACATAGTGTCCGACTACGGACAAGACACAAATTGGACTAAGAGTCCTGAAGATAACCGATGGCGTCCAATCCCTGCCCAGGCCAAGCCGGAGGGATTCCCAAGCTAACGTCGTCAGACTTCAAACCTGTTGACTGCAATGTGGAATATGCAGCCACGAAATGGATTCGTGGGTCAGTACTATTAAGTACTGGCAAGTGGATAAACCATACTCACAAGATACCAGCGTACCCAATCATCACAAGATACAAATACTTTGGGTAGAACGGAAGGAATGGATTATTGCAAAGAAGCGGCAGCGGGCAGCACTAACTAACTACAGAGACGCGCTACAACTTCCGGCTAATAGAAAGGGATAAGAGAGCGTATCAGAACCAACTACAACTACTCACCAAACAATACCCATCCAGTGTTACCCCCTTCTAAGGAAGCAACCCAAGGAAACTCACCCTTTTGATTAAGGTGACATTCATTTTTATGGTGGGGGTAATCTATATTACTAGTCAAGTTATTATCGTTAAGTGTAAGTTGTCTGAGTACTTGTTAGCCAGCACTTTCACCAAGTCATCCATAACCGCGGACAACACGGCTTCTCGAGAAGATTAACCCTGCAGGGATGCACCAATTTGGCCGTACACGTAAGAATGACCCGCCAGATGGAAATGCACTTCCACCAAGCGAGGCACTCAACACAACCCAACTCTTCCTCGCATCAAGCCCAAAGAACCACGTGCAATTGAGCGCACGACTAATCAAGCCCCACGAAGAAAAGGGGACCCTCATAGCACTCTAAGAACGTGTCTCCCTAAATGCCGACTACAAAAGTTCCACCCTGGCGCCAAGGGTTCGCACCTGCATATGCATGCGGCAAATGGAAAACCCGAACTAAGTATGGCGATTTGGATGAGATGCGAATCGAATCAAAGTTGCGGGGGGCGCCCATACACGCTTCCCACATGCGGTTAGCGCGCTCATCATGGATCGGAGGACAAGACCCTTTTCCTAATTAAGGTCGACACTAGCAGGCCTCAAAACCTCTCCCTTTACTTGAAAATGTTCCGGTGGTTTCCAAATTCCCTGACATCTTTCCAGAAGAGTTGCCAGGAATGCCTATCATCTTGAACTTCCAGAAAAACTATCCAAGGTGCACGATGTGTTTCACGTGTCACAACTCAAGAGGATCTTCGCAGGAAGTATCCGGACCTTTTCTTTTCTCAGTAGGAATCTCGGGGCGCGATTCCTTCAAGGGGGGGAGTTTTGTAACATCCCAAGTATGAAAAATAGCCATTAGAATGTTTGCTCTCTGTTATTTTATGTTTTGCATCATGACATCATGTTCATTGCATTTGTTTTGCTTGTTTTCCATTTGTTTTCCTCTGTTTTCATTTGTTTTCCTTTGTTTTCTCCAAATTTTAAACCTTTTGTTTCATACTTGTGATGTTACAATTTCCAAATGAATATTTCAAATCAAAACAATCATTTGTTTCCATTAAAGTTGTGATTTCAAAACTGTTGATTTGTTTCTAACAAAAATTTATTTAATACCAAACCCTTTGCAAATTCAATTAATTTCCAAAACAACAACCCCTTTTGAAAATTATGAAAATGACAAAACACTTCCATCATTTGTTTCCATTAAACTAAGGTTCAAACTATTTAAATTATTGCTTTCAATATTTCACTTAATATTCAAAATTCATTCAAATTGCATTCAAATTCATTTGCATTTTCCAAACAGCAACCATTTGAAATTAATGAAACAAAACATTTTCCAAATCAATTTGTTTCAAATAAACTTGAGGGTCCAAAAACTAATTATATGTTTCTTTTTAATAAATCACTTAATTTCAAAATACATTCAAATTTCAACCAAATTGCAAACAACAAAATATTTTGAAATACTTTGAAAACCAAAGTGGCACTAAGTTGCTGTTACAAAAAATAATCGCTACACAATTTTTTCCTAATTTTTCTACTCCTAAAAACCTCCCTTTTCTTTCCTATGCCAATCTGCAAAAAAAATAAAATAAAGAAAGAAAAAATAAAAAGAAGCAGCAAAGGGAGAGAGGGGCAGGCCCAGCCCACCATCCCCTCCCTCAGGCCCATACCCCCTCGCACCTTCTTCTTCCCTGTACGGCACCACATCCAGCGCCTCCACGTTGGCAGAGAAGGGGAGCAACGACTGAGCAGCCCCTCCTCGCCCTATAACTCGAGCTCAGGCCCTAGGGTTTCCCCTCTGCCCTCCTTCTCCCTCTCCCCGCCTCCATCTTTTCTCTCCTCCCCCTCTGCTCTCTACTCTCTGAACCCTCTCTTCTCTGAACCCGAAAACCCCACTCGTTTCCCTCCGGTGATCGCCGCCGGGAGGGCCTCCTCCTCGATGGCTGGGGCCGGGAATGGGTTCCCCCCGGCGCCCTGTTCTTCCTCGTCACCACGGCGAGGGCCGGGAAGCCCCACAGCGCCGCCGCCATCCTCTCCTCGCCGCCGGCCACGACCTCTGCTCCGAGCGCCTCCTGTCTTTCGTCAGAGAGGTGAGCACCCCTCCCTTCCATCTTCCCCTCTCTGCCTCTCCCCTTCGCACACGCACGCCACCTGCACCCATAGCGCCCACACCGAGCCCGCAGCACCACACGGCCACGCGAGCGCAGCAGCTGCCGGCGACCGCGATGCCTCCGTCGTGGTACATACGCGAAACTGCAAACAAAATTCAGTTAACAGCCTATCTGAAGGTTAAACCCCCTCCCGAGCCTTACCTGTCACCAAACCGCACCACACCGCAGTGGTTCCAGTCGCTGCGCGCGCCCAGGAGGTGGGGGGTTCGAATCCCACCCCCCACGGGATTAAGCCCACTTTTTTCTCTCCTTTTGTTTAAATCCAAGAACTTGACAGAAATCACACACAGGTCCCGGTCAGTTCTCTTCTAGCCCCTGTAATTTATTTCTAAGTCCCTAGCTAATTAATTAAAATGGCAGAATAACACCTAAACTCTAAAATTGCATAAATAATTCATCTTAACTCCATATTCAACCTTTTAAATATGTATTCTGTACCAAATTAAATTCTCTACCCAAATATAAAATTTGTTTACTGTTTTGAATATTTTAAATTGGTGAAATAATTGAAAACTTGTTTAATTCACTTAATTTTGAAAAATTCATAACTTGGGCACAAAAATTCCAAATTCAACAAACTAAATATGTTTTCCATTCAATTTTTCATGTACTTTGCAAATATCAACTTTGTTTGCTGTTTTGAATAATTTAAATTGCTGAAAACAACTGTTTCTTAATTAATACAATTAAAATTGTCAAAATAATAACTTGCTCATTTTAAATCCAATTTCAACAAATAAAATATGTTTTCCATGCTAAATTAAACCTCCTTTCCAAATATAAAATTTGTATCATGTTTTGAATAATTAAAATTGGTTAAATAGTTTAAACCTTGTTTAAATCATTTAAAATTGCTAAATTCATACCTTGGTCAAGTTAATTCCTTTTGAACATATAAAATATGTTTTCAAACCATAAAAGCATAAACTTTTCAAATATGAATTTCATTTAATGTTTTGAACAAATAAAGATTCAAATAATTTCACACTTGAATTAAATCCTTTTAAATCTTGTTTAAACTTGTTTAATTCATAAATAATTTATTCTAATTCCTTTTTCAATAATTGAAACATGTAACCCAACTAAAATTTTGTGCTCTTTTCAAATATGAACTTTGTTATCTATTTTGAATAATTTAAATTGGTGAAAAAAACAAATACTTGTGTAACACCTTTAAGGAACCAAAATTTCATAACTTAATAAATGAATTTCCAAACTTGGGAAACCTTATCTCAAAATTGTTTCTATTGTTGTTATTCTTCTGTTTTCCTCATCCATGCATCATGCTAATCCACTTTCACCTGTTGGTTAATTGTAGATCAATTATTTCAACCCTAATTCATGGGCTTTCCATATGCAATCCAAATTGCATGTGGGTCCATTTAATCATGTTATGTTACCATGTCAACTAGGTTATTTTTGATGCATCAATTAAATGGTCATGCATCATACCATGTTTGTGTATTATGCCATGTTATTGATTGTTTGTCTCTATATGTTGTTTGTTTGATTCTTCTCGGATAAACGACGACGTTGAGACCGACGATACTTACGACACCCCTTCTAAGGATCTAGCTCAGTACCAGGCTGCTGAGTTTGCAGGCAAGTATTCACTCACATGAACCATTGTGTTCCTTTCCACATTGGATACCGATACTTTCCGTTGTCTATTTCTGCTAGCCTTATGAATCGTTGCTTCTGTTCTGAACCTATCACATGTTATCCTTTAACCCTGATATAGCCTCACCTCCACACCTATAACCCCATTGCTTGTTGCCCGTGTCTTACTAGCATGCTTAAGGTTGTTTTGCTCGAGTCTGTTGTCCCTTACTTTCTGTTACTATTTTATTATGTTCTAGGGCTCGATGTTAAAGCAATCAACATGTTAATGCTTTGGTTAATAATAAATTTGCTGATAAGGCACCGGCAGGAGGCCCGGCGTGGTTTTGAGGCCTGCTAGTGTCGACCCTAATTAGGAAAAGGGTCTTGTCTACTGATCCATGATAAGCGCACTAACCGCATGTGGGAAGCGTGTATGGGCGCCCCCTCAATTTGATTCGATTCGCATCTCGTCCAAATCGCCACACTTAGTTCGGGCTTTCCATTCGATGCACTCATATGCAGGTACGAACCCGAGGCCAGAGTGGAACTTTTGTAGTCGACATTTAGGGCGGCGTGGTCTTAGAGTGCTATGAGGGTCCCCCTTTTCTTCGTGGGGGCTCGATTAGCCGCGCACGCACAACACGTGGTTCTTTGGGCTTGATGCGAAGAAGAGTTGAGTTGTGTTGAGTGCCCCGCTTGGTGGGAGGCATTCCATCTGGCGGGTTATTCTTACGTGTACGGCCAAATTGGTGCACCCCTGCAGGGATAAATCTTCTCGAGAAGCCGTGTTTTCCGCGGTTATGGATGACTTGGTGAAAGTACTGGCTAACAAGTACTCAGAACAACTTACACCTAACTAATGATAACTTGACTAGTAATAGTCTTATCGACACAATAATTTGAACCATCATTAATCCAAATGTGTGAGTTATCCTCGGATTGCTTCTTTGGATAAGGGGCGAGATCCAGGATGGGTTTGTTTGGAGTTAGTAATAGGTGGTTACGATACGCTATCTTATCTCCTTTCTGTTAGCCGGAAGTATATCATGTTTCTGTAGTTGGTTAGTGCAGCGAGCTGCCGTATCTTTTGTATCACCCTTTCTTCCGTTGAACCCAAAGCATCTGTGCTTGATGTTGTGGGGTACACTTTGGTGAACTGTGAGTCTTGCTTGCCAGTACGTTTATGTACTGACCCCTTTGGGGCTGTGGTTTCCGCAGACTACGCTTACGAGGATCCCCGTGATGGCTACTACGTGGAGTTTGACGAGGCTGCTGACGAGTAGATAGCGGACCCGGGCAGGATCTGAGACTTCGTGGATGGGCTCCGTCTTTTCGTTTCCGGCCTCTTAGGCCTATTTGGATCTTGTCTGTACTCAGACATTTTGGATGCTTCCGCTGTGTTGTAATGATGATATGTTGGGACATGTGTCCTCTGGATGATTGTATTTTCTATCTCTGCTCTAATGAGAGCTATTTGCAACTTATTTCAATCTTTTGTGTCTTAGAGATCTGTTGTGATATCCATTGTTCAAATGCCGTTGACGTACCATGTGTGTATGTTATGAAGTACGTCAATGGAAGTATCTGGATTTCTATGGGATGGTTTGCGCAGACGATGAATAGTAGAGAATGGTTGTCACACGATTACGTGTTGGCCTGCTCATATTGAGATGCGGGTGCCGGTATGCCCCGTAAGCCATTTATCTACTGTTTAACGGACTGTGAGTATCCCCCAGAAGTCCGGGTGCGACAAATGGTATCAGAGCCTGTCTGCCTGTAGGATCCCTTTTACTGGTCGCAGTTGAGTCTAGAAACTATTTTGTAGCTATATAGGAAAAATGAAACGTGAGAGTAGGAATTCTGCCCTTTTATTTCTTTCCCCACCCACCCTCCCTTTTCTGGTAAGGAAGTGTAACGTTGTTTTCCCTTCTCATCTAAACTTTCAAGTTAGGATTTCACGTATCCTGGTTTCTCTGGGATAGTTATATCTACTAGACCATAGGAATGGAGGTGGTTGTGACATGATTTATCATGTTGCCTACTCACAATTGAGAACGGAGGCGTGTAAGCCCCGGAAGCAGATCCTCTATTCCTTAAGCAGTAGATATTGATCCTTTAGAAGCCCGGATGGGTTTTCCGTAGTACCTAAGGAGTGTTTTGATCTCGTTTTCCCGATGTTGCTTCGATATCCTGTTCTTCTCAACATCCTGTTTGTTCGTTGAAACCTTATTGTTGCTTCTCACTTCAGTTCTTCTACCGGCGTCTAATCAATAACTCTGTTCCACCCTTCTGGCCAGATAGTCTATTCTCCAAATGAATCAAGTTCTATTCAGCTATACACCCTCAATACAAAACCTCTCCCTTTACTTGAAAATGTTCCGGTGGTTTCCAAATTCCCTGACATCTTTCCAGAAGAGTTGCCAGGAATGCCTATCATCTTGAACTTCCAGAAAAACTATCCAAGGTGCACGATGTGTTTCACGTGTCACAACTCAAGAGGATCTTCGCAAGAAGTATCCGGACCTTTTCTTTTCTCAGTAGGAATCTCGGGGCGCGATTCCTTCAAGGGGGGGAGTTTTGTAACATCCCAAGTATGAAAAATAGCCATTAGAATGTTTGCTCTCTGTTATTTTATGTTTTGCATCATGACATCATGTTCATTGCATTTGTTTTGCTTGTTTTCCATTTGTTTTCCTCTGTTTTCATTTGTTTTCCTTTGTTTTCTTTTTGAATTTCAAACCAAATTTTAAACCTTTTGTTTCATATTTGTGATGTTACAATTTCCAAATGAATTTTCAAATCAAAACAATCATTTGTTTCCATTAAAGTTGTGATTTCAAAACTGTTGATTTGTTTCTAACAAAAATTCATTTAATACCAAACCCTTTGCAAATTCTATTAATTTCCAAAACAGCAACCCCTTTTGAAAATTATGAAAATGACAAAACACTTCCATCATTTGTTTCCATTAAACTAAGGTTCAAACTATTTAAATTATTGCTTTCAATATTTCACTTAATATTCAAAATTCATTCAAATTGCATTCAAATTCATTTGCATTTTCCAAACAGCAACCATTTGAAATTAATGAAACAAAACATTTTCCAAATCAATTTGTTTCAAATAAACTTGAGGGTCCAAAAACTAATTATATGTTTCTTTTTAATAAATCACTTAATCTCAAAATACATTCAAATTTCAACCAAATTGCAAACAACAAAATATTTTGAAATACTTTGAAAACCAAAGTGGCACTAAGTTGCTGTTACAAAAAATAATCGCTACACAATTTTTTCCTAATTTTTCTACTCCTAAAAACCTCCCTTTTCTTTCCTATGCCAATCTGCAAAAAAAAAAAAAAGAAGCAGCAAAGGGAGAGAGGGGCAGGCCCAGCCCACCATCCCGTCCCTCAGGCCCATACCCCCCTCGCACCTTCTTCTTCCATGTACGGCACCACATCCAGCGCCTCCACGTTGGCAGAGAAGGGGAGCAACGGCTGAGCAGCCCCTCCTCGCCCTATAACTCGAGCTCAAGCCCTAGGGTTTCCCCTCTGCCCTCCTTCTCCCTCCTTCTCCCTCTCCCCGCCTCCATCTTTTCTCTCCTCCCCCTCTGCTCTCTACTCTCTGAACCCTCTCTTCTCTGAACCCGAAAATCCCACTCGTTTCCCTCCGGTGATCGCCGCCGGGAGGGCCTCCTCCTCGATGGCTGGGGCCGGGAATGGGTTCCCCCCGGCGCCCTCTTCTTCCTCGTCACCACGGCGAGGGCCGGGAAGCCCCACAGCGCCGCCGCCATCCTCTCCTCGCCGACGGCCACGACCTCTGCTCCGAGCGCCTCCTGTCTTTCGTCAGAGAGGTGAGCACCCCTCCCTTCCATCTTCCCCTCCCTGCCTCTCCCCTTCGCACACGCACGCCACCTGCACCCACAACGCCCACACCGAGCCCGCAGCACCACACGACCACGCGAGCGCAGCAGCTGCCGGCGACCGCGATGCCTTCGTCGAGGTACAGATGCGAAACTGCAAACAAAATTCAGTTAACAGCCTATCTGAAGGTTAAACCCCCTCCCGAGCCTTACCTGTCACCAAACCGCACCACACCGCAGTGGTTCCAGTCGCTGCGCGCGCCCAGGAGGTGGGGGGTTCGAATCCCACCCCCCACGGGATTAAACCCACTTTTTTTTCTCCTTTTGTTTAAATCCAAGAACTTGACAGAAATCACACACAGGTCCCTGTCAGTTCTCTTCTAGCCCCTGTAATTTATTTCTAAGTCCCTAGCTAATTAATTAAAATGGCAGAATAACACCTAAACTCTAAAATTGCATAAATAATTCATCTTAACTCCAAATTCAACCTTTTAAATATGTATTCTGTACCAAATTAAATTCTCTACCCAAATATAAAATTTGTTTACTGTTTTGAATATTTTAAATTGGTGAAATAATTGAAAACTTGTTTAATTCACTTAATTTTGCAAAATTCATAACTTGGGCATAAAAATTCTAAATTCAACAAACTAAATATGTTTTCCATTCAATTTTTCATGTACTTTGCAAATATCAACTTTGTTTGCTGTTTTGAATAATTTAAATTGCTGAAAACAACTGTTTCTTAATTAATGCAATTAAAATTGTCAAAATAATAACTTGCTCATTTTAAATCCAATTTCAACAAATAAAATATGTTTTCCATGCTAAATTAAACCACCTTTCCAAATATAAAATTTGTATCATGTTTTGAATAATTAAAATTGGTTAAATAATTTAAACCTTGTTTAAATCATTTAAAATTGCTAAATTCATACCTTGGTCAAGTTAATTCCTTTTGAACATATAAAATATGTTTTCAAACCATAAAAGAATAAACTTTTCAAATATGAATTTCATTTAATGTTTTGAACAAATAAAGATTAAAATAATTTCACACTTGAATTAAATCCTTTTAAATCTTGTTTAAACTTGTTTAATTCATAAATAATTTATTCTAATTCCTTTTTCAATAATTGAAACATGTAATCCAACTAAAATTTTGTGCTCTTTTAAAATATGAACTTTGTTATCTATTTTGAATAATTTAAATTGGTGAAAACAACAAATACTTGTGTAACACCTTTAAGGAACCAAAATTTCATAACTTAATAAATGAATTTCCAAACTTGGGAAACCTTATCTCAAAATTGTTTCTATTGTTGTTATTCTTCTGTTTTCCTCATCCATGCATCATGCTATCCACTTTCACATGTTGGTTAATTGTAGATCAATTATTTCAACCCTAATTCATGGGCTTTCCATATGCAATCCAAATTGCATGTGGGTCCATTTAATCATGTTATGTTACCATGTCAACTAGGTTATTTTTGATGCATCAATTAAATGGTCATGCATCATCCCATGTTTGTGCATTATGCCATGTTATTGATTGTTTGTCTCTCTATGTTGTTTGTTTGCTTCTTCTCGGATAAACGACGACGTTGAGACCGACGATACTTACGACACCCCTTCTAAGGATCTAGCTCAGTACCAGGCTGCTGAGTTTGCAGGCAAGTATTCACTCACATGAACCATTGTGTTCCTTTCCACATTGGATACCGATACTTTCCATTGTCTATTTCTGCTAGCCTTATGAATCGTTGCTTCTGTTCCGAACCTATCACATGTTATCCTTTAACCCTGATATAGCCTCACCTCCACACCTATAACCCCATTGCTTGTTGCCCGTGTCTTACTAGCATGCTTAGGGTTGTTTTGCTCGAGTCTGTTGTCCCTTACTTTCTGTTACTATTTTATTATGTTCTGGGGCTCGATGTTAAAGCAATCAACCTGTTAATGCTTTGGTTAATAATAAATTTGCTGATAAGGCACCGGCAGGAGGCCCGACGTGGTTTTGAGGCCTGCTAGTGTCGACCCTAATTAGGAAAAGGGTCTTGTCTACTGATCCATGATGAGCGCACTAACCGCATGTGGGAAGCGTGTATGGGAGCCCCCCTCAATTTGATTCGATTCGCATCTCGTCCAAATCTCCACACTTAGTTCGGGCTTTCCATTTGATGCACTCATATGCAGGTACGAACCCGAGACCAGGATGGAACTTTTGTAGTCGGCATTTAGGGCGGCGTGGTCTTAGAGTGCTATGAGGGTCCCCCTTTTCTTGGTGGGGGCTCGATTAGCCGCGCACGCACAGCACGTGGTTCTTTGGGCTTGATGCGAAGAAGAGTTGAGTTGTGTTGAGTGCCCCGCTTGGTGGGAGGCATTCCATCTGGCGGGTTATTCTTACGTGTACGGCCAAATTGGTGCACCCCTGCAGGGATAAATCTTCTCGAGAAGCCGTGTTTTCCGCGGTTATGGATGACTTGGTGAAAGTACTGGCTAACAAGTACTCAGAACAACTTACACCTAACTAATGATAACTTGACTAGTAATAGTCTTATCGACACAATAACTTGAACCATCATTAATCCAAATGTGTGAGTTATCCTCGGATTGCTTCTTTGGATAAGGGGCGAGATCCATGATGGGTTTGTTTGGAGTTAGTAATAGGTGGTTACGATACGCTATCTTATCTCCTTTCTGTTAGCCGGAAGTATATCATGTTTCTGTAGTTGGTTAGTGCAGCCAGCTGCCGTATCTTTTGTATCACCCTTTCTTCCGTTGAACCCAAAGCATCTGTGCTTGATGTTGTGGGGTACACTTTGGTGAACTGTGAGTCTTGCTTGCCAGTACGTTTATGTACTGACCCCTTTGGGGCTGTGGTTTCCGCAGACTACGCTTACGAGGATCCCCGTGATGGCTACTACGTGGAGTTTGACGAGGCTGCTGACGAGTAGATAGCGGACCCGGGCAGGATCTGAGACTTCGTGGATGGGCTCCGTCTTTTCGTTTCCGGCCTCTTAGGCCTATTTGGATCTTGTCTGTACTCAGACATTTTGGATGCTTCCGCTGTGTTGTAATGATGATATGTTGGGACATGTGTCCTCTGGATGATTGTATTTTCTATCTCTGCTCTAATGAGAGCTATTTGCAACTTATTTCAATCTTTTGTGTCTTAGAGATCTGTTGTGATATCCATTGTTCAAATGCCGTTGACGTACTATGTGTGTATGTTATGAAGTACGTCAATGGAAGTATCTGGATTTCTATGGGATGGTTTGCGCAGACGATGAATAGTAGAGAATGGTTGTCACACGATTACGTGTTGGCCTGCTCATATTGAGATGCGGGTGCCGGTATGCCCCGTAAGCCATTTATCTACTGTTTAACAGACTGTGAGTATCCCCCAGAAGTCCGGGTGCGACAAATGGTATCAGAGCCTGTCTGCCTGTAGGATCCCTTTTACTGGTCGCAGTTGAGTCTAGAAACTATTTTGTAGCTATATAGGAAAAATGAAACGTGAGAGTAGGAATTCTGCCCTTTTATTTCTTTCCCCACCCACCCTCCCTTTTCTGGTAAGGAAGTGTAACGTTGTTTTCCCTTCTCATCTAAACTTTCAAGTTAGGATTTCACGTATCCTGGTTTCTCTGGGATAGTTATATCTACTAGACCATAGGAATGGAGGTGGTTGTGACATGATTTATCATGTTGCCTACTCACGATTGAGAACGGAGGCGTGTAAGCCCCGGAAGCAGATCCTCTATTCCTTAAGCAGTAGATATTGATCCTTTAGAAGCCCGGATGGGTTTTCCGTAGTACCTAAGGAGTGTTTTGATCTCGTTTTCCCGATGTTGCTTCGATATCCTGTTCTTCTCAACATCCTGTTTGTTCGTTGAAACCTTATTGTTGCTTCTCACTTCAGTTCTTCTACCGGCGTCTAATCAATAACTCTGTTCCACCCTTCTGGCCAGATAGTCTATTCTCCAAATGAATCAAGTTCTATTCAGCTATACACCCTCAATACAAAACCTCTCCCTTTACTTGAAAATGTTCCGGTGGTTTCCAAATTCCCTGACATCTTTCCAGAAGAGTTGCCAGGAATGCCTATCATCTTGAACTTCCAGAAAAACTATCCAAGGTGCACGATGTGTTTCACGTGTCACAACTCAAGAGGATCTTCGCAAGAAGTATCCGGACCTTTTCTTTTCTCAGTAGGAATCTCGGGGCGCGATTCCTTCAAGGGGGGGAGTTTTGTAACATCCCAAGTATGAAAAATAGCCATTAGAATGTTTTCTCTCTGTTATTTTATGTTTTGCATCATGACATCATGTTCATTGCATTTGTTTTGCTTGTTTTCCATTTGTTTTCCTCTGTTTTCATTTGTTTTCCTTTGTTTTCTTTTTGAATTTCAAACCAAATTTTAAACCTTTTGTTTCATATTTGTGATGTTACAATTTCCAAATGAATATTTCAAATCAAAACAATCATTTGTTTCCATTAAAGTTGTGATTTCAAAACTGTTGATTTGTTTCTAACAAAAATTCATTTAATACCAAACCCTTTGCAAATTCTATTAATTTCCAAAACAGCAACCCCTTTTGAAAATTATGAAAATGACAAAACACTTCCATCATTTGTTTCCATTAAACTAAGGTTCAAACTATTTAAATTATTGCTTTCAATATTTCACTTAATATTCGAAATTCATTCAAATTGCATTCAAATTCATTTGCATTTTCCAAACAACAACCATTTGAAATTAATGAAACAAAAAAATTTCCAAATCAATTTGTTTCAAATAAACTTGAGGGTCCAAAAACTAATTATATGTTTTTTTTTTAATAAATCACTTAATCTCAAAATACATTCAAATTTCAACCAAATTGCAAACAACAAAATATTTTGAAATACTTTGAAAACCAAAGTGGCACTAAGTTGCTGTTACAAAAAATAATCGCTACACAATTTTTTCCTAATTTTTCTACTCCTAAAAACCTCCCTTTTCTTTCCTATGCCAATCTGCAAAAAAATAATAAAAAATAAATAAAAAGAAGCAGCAAAGGGAGAGAGGGGCAGGCCCAGCCCACCATCCCCTCCCTCGGGCCCATACCCCCCTCGCACCTTCTTCTTCCCTGTACGGCACCACATCCAGCGCCTCCACGTTGGCAGAGAAGGGGAGCAACGGCTGAGCAGCCCCTCCTCGCCCTATAACTCGAGCTCAAGCCCTAGGGTTTCCCCTCTGCCCTCCTTCTCCCTCCTTCTCCCTCTCCCCGCCTCCATCTTTTCTCTCCTCCCCCTCTGCTCTCTACTCTCTGAACCCTCTCTTCTCTGAACCCGAAAACCCCACTCGTTTCCCTCCGGTGATCGCCACCGGGAGGGCCTCCTCCTCGTTGGCTGGGGCCAGGAATGGGTTCCCCCCGGCGCCCTCTTCTTCCTCGTCACCACGGCGAGGGCCGGGAAGCCCCACAGCGCCGCCGCCATCCTCTCCTCGCCGACGGCCACGACCTCTGCTCCGAGCGCCTCCTGTCTTTCATCAGAGAGGTGAGCACCCCTCCCTTCCATCTTCCCCTCTCTGCCTCTCCCCTTCGCACACGCATGCCACCTGCACCCACAGCGCCCACACCGAGCCCGCAGCACCACACGACCACGCGAGCGCAGCAGCTGCCGGCGACCGCGATGCCTCCGTCGAGGTACAGACGCGAAACTGCAAACAAAATTCAGTTAACAGCCTATCTGAAGGTTAAACCCCCTCCCGAGCCTTACCTGTCACCAAACCGCACCACACCGCAGTGGTTCCAGTCGCTGCGCGCGCCCAGGAGGTGGGGGTTTCGAATCCCACCCCCCACGGGATTAAACCCACTTTTTTTTTCTCCTTTTGTTTAAATCCAAGAACTTGACAGAAATCACACACAGGTCCCTGTCAGTTCTCTTCTAGCCCCTGTAATTTATTTCTAAGTCCCTAGCTAATTAATTAAAATGGCAGAATAACACCTAAACTCTAAAATTGCATAAATAATTCATCTTAACTCCAAATTCAACCTTTTAAATATGTATTCTGTACCAAATTAAATTCTCTACCCAACTATTAAATTTGTTTACTGTTTTGAATATTTTAAATTGGTGAAATAATTGAAAACTTGTTTAATTCACTTAATTTTGCAAAATTCATAACTTGGGCATAAAAATTCCAAATTCAACAAACTAAATATGTTTTCCATTCAATTTTTCATGTACTTTGCAAATATCAAATTTGTTTGCTGTTTTGAATAATTTAAATTGCTGAAAACAACTGTTTCTTAATTAATGCAATTAAAATTGTCAAAATAATAACTTGCTCATTTTAAATCCAATTTCAACAAATAAAATATGTTTTCCATGCTAAATTAAACCACCTTTCTAAATACAAAATTTGTATCATGTTTTGAATAATTAAAATTGGTTAAATAATTTAAACCTTGTTTAAATCATTTAAAATTGCTAAATTCATACCTTGGTCAAGTTAATTCCTTTTGAACATATAAAATATGTTTTCAAACCATAAAAGAATAAACTTTTCAAATATGAATTTCATTTAATGTTTTGAACAAATAAAGATTAAAATAATTTCACACTTGAATTAAATCCTTTTAAATCTTGTTTAAACTTGTTTAATTCATAAATAATTTATTCTAATTCCTTTTTCAATAATTGAAACATGTAATCCAACTAAGATTTTGTGCTCTTTTCAAATATGAACTTTGTTATCTATTTTGAATAATTTAAATTGGTGAAAACAACAAATACTTGTGTAACACCTTTAAGGAACCAAAATTTCATAACTTAATAAATGAATTTCCAAACTTGGGAAACCTTATCTCAAAATTGTTTCTATTGTTGTTATTCTTTTGTTTTCGTCATCCATGCATCATGCTATTCACTTTCACCTGTTGGTTAATTGTAGATCAATTATTTCAACCCTAATTCATGGGCTTTCCATATGCAATCCAAATTGCATGTGGGTCCATTTAATCATGTTATGTTACCATGTCAACTAGGTTATTTTTGATGCATCAATTAAATGGTCATGCATCATCCCATGTTTGTGCATTATGCCATGTTATTGATTGTTTGTCTCTCTATGTTGTTTGTTTGCTTCTTCTCGGATAAACGACGACGTTGAGACCGACGATACTTACGACACCCCTTCTAAGGATCTAGCTCAGTACCAGGCTGCTGAGTTTGCAGGCAAGTATTCACTCACATGAACCATTGTGTTCCTTTCCACATTGGATACCGATACTTTCCGTTGTCTATTTCTGCTAGCCTTATGAATCGTTGCTTCTGTTCCGAACCTATCACATGTTATCCTTTAACCCTGATATAGCCTCACCTCTGTCGTGGGATGATCACGGAAGATGTTACCAGGGGTAACTGATCTTGGGGCAAGTCGACACAGGCGTTTGGGAGAGGGTTTAGCTCAGAGGAAAGCATGATGGAATTCAATCTGGTAGCCGGCGATGAAGTCGCCGAGTCTCCGATCTCGCTTTATTAACTCGATCTTTTTGTGTACAATGGATACTCGATATTCGGCGATATGATTACTACTTGGATCTCTGCAAAGCTAAGCATAGGGCGGGTTTATAAAGCACCCATGCCCCTACCCGGCTTGCCCTCCAAGGCGCAGCTTGAGTCCTATCCGAACACCGCTTACAAACCCTAGCTTTCCTTACCGCAACCCACAATCCGGGTTACAAGGCCTATAAACCTTGGGCCTTCTAGAAGTTTCTTTATCCTTAGCCGGATCCTGCGCAGCGTCCTTTGGGCCGGGTTATACCTTGGAGTTGGCCTACTGGGTTATCATCCCCCCATCAGTAGTCCCCAGAATAGCATGGGCTTCAAAGATCCCTCCTTGAAGCGCTGACTATTCCCTGCAAAAAATATCAATCACACGAATGTGCGGAAACCGAGTTGAAGTACTTCATGAAATGACTAGGCCTAACTCCCTTGTGGCCACATAATAACCCGGCTTTCCTTCCAGATGCCTTGCTCTACTTCCCGGTCTAAGCCTTGATAAGAATAGTAAAACTTTATACTTTTCTCGATAATTTGCCTTGACACCGCGGGGAGGATCTGCTTCCCTTTTTCATTCGGAGACCTCAATCTACACATAAGGCGTATCTCGCAGATTTCACACAAATAGCCGTTACCCCGTAATTTCCGGGTCCCACCCGTTGGGATGAGTTTTTCCACCCCGGCCGTTATAAATAAGCCCTCAGAGGTAACCCTAACCCCAATGGCTCACTTTCCCCCATTTCTCCTCCTTCCTTCTTTCGAGCTCGAGCTCCCAGAGCGTCACCACGGAAGCCTCGCGCGCATCACCGGAGCCCATCCGTTGCCGGTTACGCTCCGCCACAGCGCGCTCCGCCCCGCCGCCCAGATCCACCGCAAGACCCCCAGCCTGTCCGCCAGGAATCGCGAAGGGGCACCAAGCTTGCGCCATTTGCCTCCGCAAAGCTTCGCTTCAATCTCCTCCGGTAAGTCTCTCACATTCTTTAATTTTCCCTCACAACTTCTTAGTTCTCCCTCAGATTGGATCTGGATTAGGCCGCCCACGATTTCTCGGGTCGCGCCGAATTAGACCACTAGCATTCACTCTAACCCACCCAATAGGTAGGATATACCCTCCAACTCATTCTCCTACCAACTGTAATCATTAATTTCTCCAATAACCTGGAAATAGAATTCCCAATCTGGGCTTGAGCCGCCCAAACCTTCCGCCCCTGTTCCTATCACCCGGAAAATCCTCCTTCTCCGGCTCATTTGCTCATAACAGATGTACGGACACCCACTTATCACCCCCAAACGCTCATCCATGCATAAAATTCTACAACTTTTGTAATAATGTACGATACCCGGACAATTCATACCTTGCTTAGCAAAATAATACCCGGATCATATTTAACTTCCAGGCTAACTTGACATCACTCGTCAATACTCGGTCAACGGATAATTTCCGAGTTTTGTCTCTCACATCTTTTCTTCTGACGCTTTTTCAGGTTAACCCCATGGCACCCAAGAAGCAGGGGAAGCTGCCGGCTAAAGCCAAGACCACAAGCTCCATATCTGCCAACTGGGCGCGGTCCTCCGTCACCAAGGCCAAACTGGAGGAACTGGTCGAACTAGGGGTTCTCCCCTCTCAAGAAATTATCCGCTGGAGGGTACCGGGTAACGAAACCCGGCCCACCCCGGCAGAAGATGAGGTAATTTGTTTTGTTGAACACGTGACCCGGGGCTTCCGGCCTCCGGGTCACCCTTTCTTCCGCGACGTTTTAAGCCATTACGGCCTTCGCATTTTCTACATAGGACCCAACTCTGTACTAAACATCTCCCATTTTATCGTTCTCTCCGAGTCTTACTTGTGCACTCCGCCAAGTTTGGCTCTATTTGTCGAACTTTTCCAGTGCAAACCGTGCCGTGAAAGCGGCGACGGTGCACTTCTTACTTGCGGCGGGGTTTCTATCCAACGCCGCAAGAACTCTTTAATGCCTCCTCTCACCCTCAACTCCCACGTCAAGCACTGGCAGCTCTCGTACTTTTACTGCCGGGACACCTCCCCACCCGGCGAAAAGAAGTTGCCGGGTTACTCGGAGGGTCAGCTTGACATTTCTGAAACCTTCAATGGGTTTGCCCCTGACCCGGAAAGGGAAAAAATTCTGCCTCTATTGGCTAAAATTTCCATCCTTTCTGCCCAAGGCCTCATCGGGCTTAACCTGGTGAAGACTTGGGTCGATTTCCGCATCCAACCTAACTCCATTCGCACAAAATTGATGTGCGAATACTCGGGGCAAACCACGGACCCCATTCGATACTCCACCAGCAGCTTCGCTCCTAGTGACACCAACAAGACAATCAAGGGCTTTCTGACAGAGAAGCTCGAGGTAATCCGGAACATAGCCGGATTAGAGCCCTTCACTCTCGAGAACCCGGCCCCCGCGGTAAGGACCTGGTTTTCTCGATTCCATCCTTATCTTCTTTACTTGATACAATCATTAACCCTTGCTCTTATGCTTTTACTTCAGGCCGATGATGATTTCTGGAAGATGGACGCTTCTCCTAACTCCGGAAACCCGGAGGAAAAGGAGGAGGCCGTTAACTCGGACGAAGGTACATGCTCAGTTCTTTTGAGTTCGTCACATCCCACTTTTCATTTTCCTATTGTAACCATGGTAATTTTCAGAACAAGAAGACCAAGACGAGGAAGAAGAAACTGACGGCAAAGTGGAGTCCGCCAGCGATGAAGATGAACCAGAGCCGGCAATTAAGGCCGGATCTAAAAGAAAACCCCAAGGGGTCGCCTTCAAGGTTTTGCATCAATTTCTCACATCTAATTCGCGTTCCTGTGATAATATTCCTGAGCTGACCATGGCATTACCCCTTTTGCCATACCTGAAGGAGTCGCCTATGACTAAGCGCAGGGTAACTCGGAACCACCCGGGCGATGATACCCTTAACCCGGGTATTTCCTCCCCTCCAACTCGACATGCTGGTACTGACCACACCCTTATTTAAACATAAAGATCCTTCTAGAATACTCCCTCACAAGGTAACCTCACGCCTCGTTTGGCATTTTTCAGTTTCATCTGGTTCTAGCAGCGAGTTCCCTGCAGACCTTATGGTGAATCCCGGGTAAAGTTCTTTTCCTAATGTTATACCATACTCTCGCTGTCTTTTTCACGGCTATGTGCTAACTGTGCCTTCATATTTTTCACAGGGCCACGGTCGTTGTTAGCGACCAAGAAGACATGGAAACCGAGGACCCGGGCAAAGAGAAGCCAACTGATGACGTGTTCGCCGCAGCTGGTGATGGACAAGCATCACCGACAGACCCGGCTGGGCGAGAAGCCGGGTATCCGATAGCCTCACACGCAAGCGAGAAAGAAGATACTGCCACTTTGGGCGCGAAAGGAGGAGCAGACCCCGACATTCGAATGACCCGGGTGCCATCTCCTGCTAAGAGGAAAACTTTTTCTCCAAGTTTCCGCGACCCCGAGACTTCTAACTCGGGTAACGATGATTTTGACCAGCTGATGAGCGCTCTCCTCACCATGAAAGCTTCAGAGAACAACCTCCTAGAGCGTATGTCTGCAGCGCATCAGGTAATTGACACCGGATATCTCTTGGTACATACCTAGTCCCCAAGTTCCGGGCATAACTTACCGAAGTTGTGCTCGGTACTTCACGCAATACCCGGTTTTTTATGATATCCGACTGACACTTTCCGTTCCTTACAGGCGGAAGTGACCCGGTCCGATGAGGTGTTACTCAAGACCGAACAGCTCCTACTTGCTGAGGTAAAACGAAGAGAAGCCCTTGAGGCCAACATGGAAACTTTGAAAAAAGACGTTTCCAAATACAAAAAGAAGTACCACACTGCTCAATCCGCGCTGAAGAACTTATCGAACCAGATTGCGGATACTTATCGCATCTTGCTAAGTGAGCTTTTTGCCTTCGACTAACTTAATTGCCTCTACTTTATCGCTATGACAATCAGGATAACTGATATATTCTCCTTTTGTTTCAACTGCAGGTGCGAACCTCGCTGCCCCAGAGGACGATGGCATTGCCAAGGTAAAAACATTGAAGACTGTGCTCCAGACCTTTTTTGCCGGCACAAAGCTTATATTGGACGCTGTGAAGTGGCCTTCCGAGGTGTACCCGGGTGAAGAGAATCTTTTGCAAGCTTGCTCAACGGTGCCTGGATGGATTGAGATATGGAAGCGCTCGTCCTGCCGGATCGGTATGACCCGGGCCTTGACGCTGGCGAAGGCTTACTTTCCTAAGCTTGACCCGACAAAGGTAGTATCCGGGTTTCCAGAATTAAAGGCTGATGGCTCCAAGTTTACACCCAAGGACTTCAAGGCTATACAATCCGCAGTACGCCCCTCGGCCACCGCTTTGGCCGATAAGATGGACCTGGACACAATCATGAGCTCATACGATGCTGAAGGAAAAATCATATTGGAAGAGGCACCCCCTCCCTTTGATATGTTGGAAAAATGGGCGACTGATCTGGCCAGGAGAAAAGAAGAGGCTGCTAAGAGGGAGGCCGAGCTAGGATTACGGCCGTCTACCTCTACGCCAGCTGTCCCTCCACCTATCCGTCCTGGCGCGGAAAGTCCGGGTAATGCTGCTGGAAAGGCTAAGGAGCAGATCCAGGACCAAGACCCGGAAGACCGCTCTCAGGATGCCGAGTAGAGCGTTACCTGGTACTTTTGTGTTTTAAAACTAATATGATTTTGATGGTGCGTCTGTGCACCCTTGATATTGGTACCATCACTTGTAACATATTTTTTTGGTTCGGAACATGTTTGTGCCTCTCCCGGCTTTTGATAGTCTTGACACTTGTCTTATTCTTTAAACTTATTCTCGATACCCAACCATTTGTTGATTCCCTTTGCGAGACTCGGTTTTCCGAGCGTCACGGGTTTTGATAAGTGGACTTTTCTTTAAGTCCCCAAGACTCGGAAGCTAGGGTCTCTCGAGCTTTGATAGCTAAACAATTTGTTTATGTTTCGAAGTCCCCAGTCCCCATGACCCAAAGTACGAGCCAGGGGGGTGCGGCCTTTCTCAGAGGACAAATTGCTCTTTACCAAGCCGGAAACCGATAACCGTTTGCGTAAATACTGAAGTCATGCTTAATACTCGTTGAGTTTCCAGCTATTAGCCTTGTACTCTGGATAGACTTGTGGTTTAGATGACCCTTTTGATTATCTTGTACTGTAAGCCGGCTTTCGCGTGGATACCATGCTGTTACATCTATACGAAAAACAGGGTCAAGCAAATCCCATTGGGCTGCGTGGTTGATTGTAATCGTAAGCGAACAGATCATGCCACTTTAGTGCGAGTCACATCGAGCTTAAGTAAGAATAACCAAGAAATTTGGCTCCTTCGTCCGGTTATAAGATCGCAACCGTACTCGTCTTGCGAGTAATCGGCCCTCATAACTCATAGGCATCAAGGCCGGGTATTTGGGTTCGTGTCTGCTATTTAAGCAGCTTAGCCCCCAAAGACCTATGTATGTGCAATGTATTTTGATGATACTGATGTATTGATAATAACAAGCACCACTTACCCGTAATCGAAGCAAAGACCATGACAATACTTGAAAACCATCTCTTTTTATTGGTACGATAAAGTTTGGGTCAGCAAGCCGCCTCATTAAAAACCTTCCAGTCCCCTTAGGTACCCTGGGTAGGAAAAGAGCGCGTCTGAAACTTGCTGGCCGTTACACTGTCTAGTTCTTTTCGACAATCGGTCCCGGGCTGGCGCGACCGACGCACATTCTCCACTTGTTAGACCCTTTCATGACGAGTACCGAGTTTGCTAGCCAATCCGGGTCTGTCGTTATCGCAGCGCTGCTAGCCGTAGATGAAGGTGTGATTTCCCCTTCTATGCCGGTCAATTTGGAGGGATCGTTCCTGATGAAAGCCACCATCTTAGCATCTTGCTCTGCCCTGGGTTTTGCTTTTTCTTCTTCAGGGCTCGGTCTTTTTGAAGTTGCCCTTTCCTCCAGGTCCGCCTGAGATCGGTAATGCCTGAGTTCTTCTTTCCTACAGGCTTGCTCAGCCATTGCTGCATCTCCTTCATCGCACTCAGCCGCTATATCTCGATTTCCATGTATGGTAATGGTCTTCTTAGGACCCGGAATTTTCAGTTGTAGATACACATAGCACGGTCTTGCCATGAATTTGGCATAAGCCGGTCTCCCAAACAATGCGTGATAAGGACTGCGCAACTTAACCACCTCAAAAGTAAGCCACTCAACTCGATAATTGTCCTTTGATTCCCCAAAAGCTACCTCCAACGCAATTTTTCCTTCAGGGCACGCTGAATGACCCGGCACTATCCCGTGAAAAACTGTTGTACTTTTTTGTAGCTGAGATTCTTTTAGACCCATGCGCAGGAAAGTTTCCCAGTACAGGATATTGATGCTGCTCCCTCCATCCATCAAGACTTTTTTCAGCTCGTACCCATTGACCTGTGGCGCCACTACCAATGCTAAGACTCCCGGGTGATCCACTCTATCCGGGTGATCCCTCCTGCTCCATGTTACCTCCTGTTCTGACCATCTCAAATACCTCGGAACAGCAGAAGAAACTGAGTTAACCGCCTGCTTTAGCATCTTTTTGTCCTTGTTAGAGCCTCCCGTAGTATGCACATGATATTGACCCAACTGTTTGGGGTTAGCCTGGAAACCTCCCGCTCCCCTTGATTGTTGCCCGGATTTCCTGCTGCCGGGTTACCGGCTGGGGGTGGACCGTTGCCCAGATTTCCTGCTGGACCCGGGCCCCCTCCCCGACCCGCACCTCGCATGGCTCTGTTTACTTCCTCGTTCTTCCATCTCTGTAAGTCGGCACATTGCTCCAAGGAGTGATTAGCCGGCTTGCCGTTCCTGCTGTGCTTCGGGCACGCCATCCTGAATATGTCCCAACTGTTGCCTGGCCTCGGAGGTCCCTGATAGTGTCCTCCATTATGATTTCCGGTATTAAAATTCCCTTCAGATCTGGGTCTCGAAGACCCGGCTTCAGTATTAGCTACAAACTCGGAACCTCCTTCAAATGGGCGCTTGTTCTGACTATTTCCGTTATTACTCGGTGCCGACCCATTGCCGGTTCTTCCACTATTACTATTATTCACCTTCGCTTTCTTGTCATCAACTTCCTCCTCTGTAGTGTCTGTTGCGGCGTGTTTGTTGCACGCATCCATTAATTCTCCCATCGTAACCTCCGATGCATTCCTACTGGACTTCATGCGAGTTAACTTTTGTACTAAAGGAATATACTTGCATGTTTTTGCCATAGCTTGTAGCGCATCTTTGGGCTGAATATCTGTGGATGAGTGGAGTATCTCCATAACCCGGCGTACCCAACTGCGTGCTGATTCTCCCTTCTTCTGAACGCATCGCTCTAAATCATCAATAGTGAATAGCTTCCTGCACGTTCCATGAAAGTGCTTGACGAACGCGGTCTTCAGTTGTTCCCAGGACTTGATCGATTTTTCTGGCAGGTTGGTGAACCATAACTTTGCTGCCCCTTCTGACATCATCAAGTACATGAACTTGGCTTGAAGATTCTCGGACGCGTTGCGGATTGACATTGCCATCTCATAACTACTCAACCATGTTTCCGGATCCATGGTCGGTTCATAATTCACTACTTTTCCCGGCTCTTTGAATTTTTCCGGGTAAGGTTCAGCTCTGATGTCGTCCGAGAGACACTTGGTCCCTGCGAGGACGGTTGAGGCTGGCCTTACTCGGGAAGCGTGCGATCCAGCCGGGGGCGTAGCGGGGCGCGGTGCTGCAGGCAACCCATGTGCAGCAGACCCGGCCCCGGCTCTCCGAGCCCTGGAGCTATCCACAACGGCCTGCGCCACCGACGCTGCCGGAACACGGGGAGGAGGCGGCATTTGCTGCTGCTCTTCCCTCCGCCGCGCCGAGTTTGCTTGAATATTTCCTTGTTGTTGACTGGCGTATGGCGTCCCATGCATCCCGCTTCTGTGGTCCGGGTAATTGGCTTGCTGCGCCACTGCAGTGTGCAGTAGATCGATCGCTTGCCGGGTCCTTTCTGCATGGGGCGATTCTCCTACCGGGATCTGGTTCAATGCAAGCGTTACTGCATACACGTTGTCCATGGGATTGTTGTAGTGGCCTGCTGGTGTGCGAAACCGTGACGGTGGCTGTGGTGGCAACTCGTTGCCGGTTGTGACTCTGGTTCGTGGTGGGGGTAACCCGGCCTGCACGTTTGCCGCGTGGGCTTCCCCTGTTGCCGGCTGAGGCGCAGTTCCCTGGTTTACCGCTGGGATCGGTTGGTCCTGAGGCGTGATAAACAAAGCTGCCGGGTTAATGACCCCACCCGTGGCCGGTAGTCTAGTTTGATGTCTCTGGTGTACTCTAGATGTTTCCTCTCGGAGCCGGGTTTCCAATGCATCCAGCTCGCGTTGACGCGTAGCCATCCCTCGTTTCTCCGCCTCCACTTGCCTTCTTTGCTGTTCCAACGCGCGGCGGGCTACATCCAGGTCCCTGACACGTTCAGCTGCGTTTTCTGGAGTGATAACCGTAGCAAGGACCGTGGGGTCTAGGATCAGATTATTGTCGAACAAGGCCGGGTGGCGCGGGTTTGAAGGACCCGCCCCCGGTGTCCGGTTTCCCAGGAATCCAAACGTATTCGCGTGCAACTCCTCATCCGCCGCACGGCTAGTCACTGATGCCGACTCTCCATCGACCCGGGCCGGGTCCGGGTTTCCGTTAGCTGCGTCCTGCCGCTGCGCCAATGCCTGAGCCGCCCCGACCGGAGCCGTGGTCACGTTTCCCTGATTAAGGTTGGCTGCGGGAGCCGTGTAGACCGCTGCTCGGCGTATTATGCTTGTTGTGAGTTCATGCTGTTCTTCTCCGCTGTTATCTTCTCCGTACCGATCTTCCAGCAGGTCCCGGATAGATTCAGTATCATCCTTTCCACCGTCACACGAGGCCCATGCCGGCTCCTCCGGCTGTTCCCACTGCGCGATGGATTCTTCTATCTGGTCTGTTGCTCCAACTGATTCTTCTCTATCTGACTGGGCGTAAGTAGCCTCCCCTGACACAGAATCAGATTCAACATCGTCAGGAGCCGAGCCAGGGGTACATACCATACCGATGAAGACGCTGATCCGGCCGATTGTCACAACAGATCCGGACTCGAGGCGATCCGATTCTGGCCCCCAACCGGAATCGTCCACCACCTTCTCTCCTTTGTGGTCGTCGTAGATCTCTCCGACGACGAGGTTCCTCATGCTTTTCCGAGCTTCTCCCATGATGTAAACACCTTTGGACGCAGGCCCCACGGTGGGCGCCAACTGTCGTGGGATGATCACGGCAGATGTTACCAGGGGTAACTGATCTTGGGGCAAGTCGACACAGGCGTTTGGGAGAGGGTTTAGCTCAGAGGAAAGCATGATGGAATTCAATCTGGTAGCCGGCGATGAAGTCGCCGAGTCTCCGATCTCGCTTTATTAACTCGATCTTTTTGTGTACAATGGATACTCGATATTTGGCGATATGATTACTACTTGGATCTCTGCAAAGCTAAGCATAGGGCGGGTTTATAAAGCACCCGCCCCCCTACCCGGCTTGCCCTCCAAGGCGCAGCTTGAGTCCTATCCGAACACCGCTTACAAACCCTAGCTTTCCTTACCGCAACCCACAATCCGGGTTACAAGGCCTATAAACCTTGGGCCTTCTAGAAGTTTCTTTATCCTTAGCCGGATCCTGCGCAGCGTCCTTTGGGCCGGGTTATACCTTGGAGTTGGCCTACCGGGTTATCATCCCCCCATCAACTCCACACCTATAACCCCATTGCTTGTTGCCCGTGTCTTACTAGCATGCTTAGGGTTGTTTTGCTCGAGTCTGTTGTCCCTTACTTTCTGTTACTATTTTATTATGTTCTGGGGCTCGATGTTAAAGCAATCAACCTGTTAATGCTTTGGTTAATAATAAATTTGCTGATAAGGCACCGGCAGGAGGCCCGGCGTGGTTTTGAGGCCTGCTAGTGTCGACCCTAATTAGGAAAAGGGTCTTGTCTACTGATCCATGATGAGCGCACTAACCGCATGTGGGAAGCGTGTATGGGCGCCCCCCTCAATTTGATTCGATTCGCATCTCGTCCAAATCTCCACACTTAGTTCGGGCTTTCCATTTGATGCACTCATATGCAGGTACGAACCCGAGGCCAGGATGGAACTTTTGTAGTCGGCATTTAGGGCGGCATGGTCTTAGAGTGCTATGAGGGTCCCCCTTTTCTTCGTGGGGGCTCGATTAGCCGCGCACGCACAGCACGTGGTTCTTTGGGCTTGATGCGAAGAAGAGTTGAGTTGTGTTGAGTGCCCCGCTTGATGGGAGGCATTCCATCTGGCGGGTTATTCTTACGTGTACGGCCAAATTGGTGCACCCCTCCAGGGATAAATCTTCTCGAGAAGCCGTGTTTTCCGCGGTTATGGATGACTTGGTGAAAGTACTGGCTAACAAGTACTCAGAACAACTTACACCTAACTAATGATAACTTGACTAGTAATAGTCTTATCGACACAATAACTTGAACCATCATTAATCCAAATGTGTGAGTTATCCTCGGATTGCTTCTTTGGATAAGGGGCGAGATCCAGGATGGGTTTGTTTGGAGTTAGTAATAGGTGGTTACGATACGCTATCTTATCTCCTTTCTGTTAGACGGAAGTATATCATGTTTCTGTAGTTGGTTAGTGCAGCCAGCTGCCGTATCTTTTGTATCACCCTTTCTTCTGTTGAACCCAAAGCAACTGTGCTTGATGTTGTGGGGTACACTTTGGTGAACTGTGAGTCTTGCTTGCCAGTACGTTTATGTACTGACCCCTTTGGGGCTGTGGTTTCCGCAGACTACGCTTACGAGGATCCCCGTGATGGCTACTACGTGGAGTTTGACGAGGCTGCTGACGAGTAGATAGCGGACCCGGGCAGGATCCGAGACTTCGTGGATGGGCTCCGTCTTTTCGTTTCCGGCCTCTTAGGCCTATTTGGATCTTGTCTGTACTCAGACATTTTGGATGCTTCCGCTGTGTTGTAATGATGATATGTTGGGACATGTGTTCTCTGGATGATTGTATTTGCTATCTCTGCTCTAATGAGAGCTATTTGCAACTTATTTCAATCTTTTGTGTCTTAGAGATCTGTTGTGATATCCATTGTTCAAATGCCGTTGACGTATCATGTGTGTATGTTATGAAGTACGTCAATGGAAGTATCTGGATTTCTATGGGATGGTTTGCGCAGACGATGAATAGTAGAGAATGGTTGTCACACGATTACGTGTTGGCCTGCTCATATTGAGATGCGGGTGCCGGTATGCCCCGTAAGCCATTTATCTACTGTTTAACGGACTGTGAGTATCCCCCAGAAGTCCGGCTGCGACAACCTGAGTCCGGACAAAATAATTATTGGTTCAAGTTGTTTATCTAACCATCATATTAAATGTTGTTTAACATGGAAAAACAATAAGTGGGTGAGCTAAACAAGATTAAATGGAATAGGGCATTATTTAAAGTAATTACCCCAACACATTCCATATTTAAATATTAGATGAACATGCATAACACAACTACATTGCAAAATGCAAGATGCAAACAAAGGCATGGATGGAAAATTAATATTCCTTGCATTTTTCTGATCAAAATAGATATAAAGTTTGTGTTATTTGGCTTAGTAAAACAAAAGCTATGAGCACAAAAAGATTGGGGTGTTTTCTGCCAAAACAGGGACCTGTGTGTGAAGAAACAGAAGATGAAAGGGCTCCGGTACAAAAACAGAAAGAACAGGGGCCTAGATGCGAAAATCCAGATCCAGATCTGGGAGATCTCCACCAACAGGCAGGCTAGCAAAGAGGCTGACTAGCGGGCCCTGGCGCCACGCGGGCGCTGACGAGGCGTGTGGTAGCTGAGGTGTCCTCCAGGGTCACCGACAGGTGGGCCCTGGCGCTGAGCGCGGTAAAAGGAGAGAAAAAGAGGGAGGCTTTGCCTCACATGGGAATCGAACTTGGGTCTCCCGAGTGCACGGCGGAGGGAATAGCCACTGGGTTGGGCTGCAGTTTCTGAATATAAACAGATCTGAGGTTTTAAGAGGTAAAAACGGACACCTGTTTACTGACGAAACTGAAGAAACTGCATGTGTTCCTGCACGACGGAGAAACTAAGCTGCATACGTAACACCCGGGGGATTTCCCTCAAATAGAATTGCTTGTTTTCTTTTTTTTGCATGCATTGCCTCATGCATCATATGCACCTTTGTTTTCAAACCAATTTAAAACTTCAAACATGTTCCAAATGGTTTCAATTAAAATTGCAAACAAACCATTCAAATTGTAATCCACAAAGTGGCAATTCAAATATTAAAACGCTTGGTTATTTCAAAACCCATTTATTTTAAACCCTATTTTGCTAATTCCAATTTAAATTCAAATAATAAACCTTGCTCCAATTCAATTACTCAATTTAAAGTCAAATTAACTTGAAATTCAATCAAATTCAAACAGCAACAAATAATTAAAATTTTGAAAAAGAAAAGTTGGTGCAACTGGGTATTTTCCATAAGGAACTCATACAAGTTATCACCATAATTTTTGGAACCCCAAAACCCCTTCTTTTTCCTTCTCTTTTCTTTTCTACAAAAAAAAAGAAATAAGATAAAACAACAGTGGGGAGGCAGGCCACAAAGGCCCACCTACAACCCCGAACCAGGCCCAAGCCCCCCAAGCCGTCTCCTTCCTCGTACAGACAGAGAGCCAGGGAGCAGGTACGCTCCTGTGGAGGGGAGCCCTCCACGTCTCCCCTACCTACTCCCCCCTCCAGCTATAAACGAGGCCGATCCCTCCCCCGGTGCCCTAGTCCTCTCCTCCCTCAGCCGCCGCCCCCTTCCTCCCCTTCTCTGCATCTTCTGTTTGTTTTTCTCCCACCACCGCACTTCCATGGCCGGAGAAGCAAGCTCACGGAGGCAGGGGATAGGGTGGTTGCAACGAGCCACCGATGGCGGGAATTGATCCGTGGTGTCTTCCTCGTCCTCTACGCTGAATATCAAGAGCCAAAGCCGCCTAGGTTGACGCCGGCGAGGTCGTCTTCCTCCCTCGTTCGTGAGCACGTCGGCATCAGTATCATCACCGAGCACGCCCGCGATCACAGCCCCTCGGTGAGCCTCTGGTCCGTCTGGACCCCTTCTCCTTTTCCCTCTCTTGCTCTGGGTGTCGTGCCATCGAGCAGCACCGTCTTACCGGCGTCAGGTCGCCACCAAAAGTCGTTCTGTGTCACCGTCCCCTGCAGCAAACGGCCATGTTCTTCAGTTTCGTCAGAATACAGGCGTTGCTTTTATCTCTTAAACGTCCACTTCTGTATGTGTTCAAAACCCGCACCACAGCCCAGTGGCTAAGCCCTTGCGTGCGCCTCCGGAGACCCAGGTTCGAATCCGGTATGAGGCACTGCCTATACCCTTTTTTTCCGAATTTTCCACGCGGGGGCCGGCCCACCCGTCAGTGAGCCCGGAGGCCACCAATGCTGCACCTGCGCCTCGTCAGCGCCGCGTGGCTGCAGGCCCTGCCCGTCAGTCTCTCCTGCTGGACCTCCAACCGGTGACAGAAGACCCAGATCCAGATCTGGATCTGGAAACTTTCGCATCCAGGTCCCTGGCGTTCCTGTTTTTACACCGAAGCCCTTCCACACTCTGTTTCCATCACGAACAAGTCCCAGTTTTTACAGGAAACACCCCAATCTTGTAATGCTCATAACTTTTGTTTTACTAGGCCAAATAGCACAAACTTTATGTCTATCTATATCAGAAAAATGCAAGGAATATTAATATTCCATCCATGATCATGTTTGCATCTTGCATCTTGCCTAGTTAGTAGTGTTATGCATGTCCACCTAAATAATAAACATGGAATTTGTTGGGCATTTAATTAAATTGGTGGCCTATTCCATTTAATTTTGTGTCACTCACCTATGAATTGTTTTCCATGCTAAACAACATTTAATATTGATGGTTAGATAAATAACTTGAACATTCTAAATTAAGTGTTGGGACTCCGGTTCCGATTAAATTTTCTAAATTGCATTTTGCGTTGCATCTCGCATGTCATGCATATAAAATAGGATCATGCTGGATCTTTTGCCGTAGTAGTAATTGTTGCATCCGGTGTTTGTTCTAGTTCGTTGCTTCTTCGCGGATAGGACGCTGAGATGATGTGAGCACCGACAAGTTCTACGGATGTACCTCTACTTGCTGGATCTCAGGCAAGTATACTCACTTGCTACCTATGTTGCCTTTCCTCACTTGTTACCGATTCTTTCCGTTGTCTTTATGCTAGCCTAGTATTTCCGATGCTTGGGTTCCGATCCCATCACATGTTTACCCTGCTGCCACGATATTGCCTTACCTCCACACCTATAACCATGTTGTTTGTTGGCCTGTGTCGTACTAGCATTCTTAGGTTTGTTTGCGCTCGAGTCTTGTTGTCCTTTGTCGTATCACCTGTTAGTCGATAGTTGGGTTTCAATTCAATCAACTTCATGTTAATGTTTGGGGTAATAACAATTTGATGATAAGGCACCGGCAGGAGGCCCGACGTGGTTTTGAGGCCTGCTAGTGTCGACCTTAATTAGGAAAAGGGTCTTGTCCTCCGATCCATGATGAGCGCACTAGCAGCATGTGGGAAGCGTGTATGCCCCCCCCCCCCCCGCAACTTTGATTCGATTCGCATCTCGTCCAAATCGCCACACTTAGTTCGGGTTTTCCATTTGCCGCATGCATATGCAGGTGCGAACCCTTGGCGCCAGGGTGGAACTTTTGTAGTCGGCATTTAGGGAGACACGTTCTTAGAGTACTATGAGAGTCCCCTTTTATTCGTGGGGATTGATTAATTGTGCGCTCAATTGCACGTGGTTCTTTGGGCTTGATGCGAAGAAGAGTTGGTTTGTGTTGAGTGCCTCGCTTGATGGAAGTGCATTTCCATCTGGCGGGTTATTCTTACGTGTACGGCCAAATTGGTGCATCCCTGCAGGGTTAAATCTTCTCGAGAAGCCGTGTTGTCCGCGGTTATGGATGACTTGGTGAAAGTGCTGACTAACAAGTACTCAGACAACTTACACTTAACGATGATAACTTGACTAGTAATATAGCTTACCTCCACCATAAAAATGAATGTCACCTTAATCAACAGTGTGAGTTTCCTTGGGTTGCTTCCTTAGTAGGGGGTAACACTGGATGGGTATTGTTTGGTGAGTAGTTATAGTTGGTTTTGTCGCGCTATCTTATCCCTTTCTTTTAGCCGGATGTTGTAGCGCGTCTCTGTAGTTAGTTAGTGCAGCCCGCTGCCGCTTCTTTGCAATAATCCCTTCCTTCCGTTCTACCCAAAGTTTTTGTATCTTGTGATGATTGGTTACGCTGGTATCTTGTGAGTATGGTTTATCCACTTGCCAGTACTTAATAGTACTGACCCACGAATCCATTTCGTGGCTGCATATTCCACATTGCAGTCAACAGGTTTGAAGTCTGACGACGTTAGCTTGGGAATCCCTCCGGCTTGGCCTGGGCAGGGATTGGACGCCATCGGTTATCTTCAGGACTCTTAGTCCAATTTATATCTTGTCCGTAGTCGGACACTATGTTGTTTCTTCCGCTGTCATTTGGATCTTTGTATTGTATCAGTTGTATCCTTGACTCGTTTGAGTCGTCTTGTATATATACCTACTCTGTTGTTGTTGTGGATTATTCATGAACTATTGTAATGTTATCACAAGTGGCAACCTGAAATCGGTTATTATGCGGATTTGGGTGGAAATGCCGAAATCTGCATAGTGCCCGATCCCGGGGCGTCACAAATGGTATCAGAGCCTGGTTCCGATTCCCAAAGTTGTTTCGATACGAATGGTTATCGAAGCAACGGGTCCGCAAAGCCTGTAGGATAACCTCGCTAACGGTCGTTGTTTCTAGAGTGTCAAAAACTATTTCTGCTAAACTATTTTGGAAACATTTCAATAGGATTCTTGTTTTCTCCTTATCTCTATTCTATTTCTCCTCTCATCTTATTTGTTTTGGAGTCCCTCTTCTTTGCCATCTTTCAAAGTTTTAGGATCCTACGTGGGTGGACGTTTTCTGAGCCTTTAACCTAATAGGTTCGATCATCGGAAGATTCCTGGTGGAAGAACATCGTCATCAATCCGAGCAAGAATCTCTTGTTAGTGGTGTCGAGAAACTTTTGTTAGTGGTGTCGAGAAGAAGAGGTCCGCCCACTGACCCGGGAAATCAACCGCAGCACGAAGACTCCGTAGTTGACACCCCTCTTCCCCTTGCCTTGGGTGGATTGCGAGGGCGCAATCCCTTGTTAGTGGTGTCGACTGTAACACCCGGGGGATTTCCCTCAAATAGAATTGCTTGTTTTATTTTTTTTGCATGCATTGCCTCATGCATCATATGCACCTTTGTTTTCAAACCAATTTAAAACATCAAACATGTTCCAAATGGTTTCAATTAAAATTGCAAACAAACCATTCAAATTGTAATCCGCAAAGTGGCAATTCAAATATTAAAACGCTTGGTTATTTCAAAACCCATTTATTAAAAACCCTATTTTGCTAATTTCAATTTAAATTCAAATAATAAACCTTGCTCCAATTCAATTACTCAATTTAAAGTCAAATTCACTTGAAATTCAATCAAATTCAAACAGCAACAAATATTTAAAATTTTGAAAAAGAAAAGTAGGTGCAACTGGGTATTTTCCATAAGGAACTCATACAAGTTATCACCATAATTTTTGGATCCCAAAAACCCCTTCTTTTTCCTTCTCTTTTCTTTTCTACAAAAAAAAAAGAAAAAAAAGAAATAAGATAAAACAACAGTGGGGAGGCAGGTCACAAAGGCCCACCTACAACCCCGAACCAGGCCCAAGCCCCCCTAGCCGTCTCCTTCCTCGTACGGACAGAGAGCCAGGGAGCAGGTTCGCTCCTGTGGAGGGGAGCCCTCCACGTATCCCCTACCTGCTCCCCCTCCAGCTATAAACGAGGCCAAGCCCTCCCCCGGTGCCCTAGTCCTCTCCTCCCTCAGCTGCCGCCCCTTCCTCCCCTTCTCTGCATCTTCTGTTTGTTTTTCTCCCACCACCGCACCTTCATGGCCGGAGAAGCAAGCTCACGGAGGCGGGGATAGGGTGGTTGCAATGAGCCACCGATGGCGGGAATTGATCCGTGGTGTCTTCCTCGTCCTCTACGCTGAATATCAGGAGCCGAAGCCGCCTAGGTCGTCGCCGGCGAGGTCGTCTTCCTCCCTTGTTTGTGAGCACGTCGGCATCAGTATCATCACCGAGCACGCCCGCGATCTCAGCCCCTCGGTGAGCCTCTGGTCCGTCTGGACCCCTTCTCCTTTTCCCTCTCTTGCTCTGGGTGTCGTGCCATCGAGCAGCACTGTCTTACCGGCGTCAGGTCGCCACCAAAAGTCGTTCTGTGTCACCGTCCCGTGCAGCAAACGGCCATGTTCTTCAGTTTCGTCAGAATACAGGCGTTGTTTTTATCTCTTAAACGTTCACTTCTGTATGTGTTCAAAACCCGCACTACAGCCCAGTGGCTAAGCCCTTGCGTGCGCCTCCGGAGACCCAGGTTCGAATCTGGTATGAGGCACTGCCTCTACCCTTTTTTTCCGAATTTTCCACGCGGGGGCCGGCCCACCCGTCAGTGAGCCCGGAGGCCACCACCGCTGCACCTGCGCCTCGTCAGCGCCGCGTGGCTGCAGGCCCCGCCCGCCAGTCTCTCCTGCTGGACCTCCAACCAGTGACAGAAGACCCAGATCCAGATCTGGATCTGGAAACTTTCGCATCCAGGTCCCTGGCGTTCCTGTTTTTACACCGAAGCCCTTCCACACTCTATTTCCATCACGAACAAGTCCCAGTTTTTACAGGAAACACCCCAATCTTGTAATGCTCATAACGTTTGTTTTACTAGGCCAAATAGCACAAACTTTATGTCTATATTTATCAAAAAAATGCAAGGAATATTAATATGCCATCCATGATCATGTTTGCATCTTGCATCTTGCCTAGTTAGTAGTGTTATGCATGTCCACCTAAATAATAAACATGGAATGTGTTGGGCATTTGATTAAATTGGTGCCCTATTCCATTTAATTTTGTGTCACTCACCTATGAATTGTTTTCCATGCTAAACAACATTTAATATTGATGGTTAGATAAATAACTAGTTAGTGCTGCCGCTTCTTTGCAATAATCCCTTCCTTCCGTTCTACCCAAAGAATTTAAACGGAACCTGAGTCCAGACAAAATAATTATTGGTTCAAGTTGTTTATCTAACCATCATATTAAATGTTGTTTAACATGGAAAAACAATATGTGGGTGAGCTAAACAAGATTAAATGGAATAGGGCATTATTTAAAGTAATTACCCCAACACATTCCATATTTAAATATTAGATGAACATGCATAACACAACTAAATTGCAAAATGCAAGATGCAAACAAAGGCATGGATGGCAAATTAATATTCCTTGCATTTTTCTGATCAAAATAGATATAAAGTTTGTGTTATTTGGCTTAGTAAAACAAAAGCTATGAGCACAAAAAGATTGGGGTGTTTTGTGCCAAAACAGGGACCTGTGTGTGAAGAAACAGAAGGTGGAAGGGCTCCGGTACAAAAACAGAAAGAACAGGGGCCTAGATGCGAAAATCCAGATCCAGATCTGGGAGATCTCCACCAACAGGCAGGCTAGCCAGAGAGGCTGACTAGCGGGCCCTGGCGCCACGCGGACGCTGACGAGGCGGGTGGTAGCTGAGGTGTCCTCCAGGGTCACCGATAGGTGGGCCCTAGCGCTGAGCGCGGTAAAAGGAGAGAAAAAGGGGGAGGCTTTGCCTCACACGGGAATCGAACTTGGGTCTCCCGAGCGCACGGCGGAGGGAATAGCCACTGGGCTGGGCTGCGGTTTCTGAATATAAACAGATTTGAGGTTTTAAGATGTAAAAACGGACACCTGTTTACTGACGAAACTGAAGAAACTGCATGTGTTCCTGCACGACGGAGAAACTAAGCTGCATACGGCAGCGACCGGAAACGGACGGCGCGCGACTTTTGCGGACCAAAACCACACACAAAGATCAAGGGAGGGAGGGAAACAAGTCCCGGAGGGCGGAAGCTCACCGAGGAAGGGTTGGGGCGATGAGGACATGCCGACGAAGAGGTAGACGTGCGATGCGCTCCTCACGGACAGACGCAGCCGAGGACGGGGATGGCGACCTTGACGAGGAAGAGTGTCTATATTTTAAAAGAGGTGTATGCTTATGTCAACGAATGGTCAACGAATGGATGGCGACCTTGACGAGGAGGAGTGTCTATATTTAAAGTTCATGAGGAAGACTATAACAAATAATTAGAGAACAAGCAATACCGTATCACGAATCAATTAATAATGTTTCTGGGACAAATGCACATAAAACTCAGAATGACAACTATGATCTCTCAAATGTGCATAAAGTTAGAAGATGGAGACTCAACAAAAAAGTAAAACAAATGCCCTTGGCAGAGGGAAGCATGGATCACTCATGTCCTAGAGCTTTTATTTTATGAAACAGAGGTATAAAAACTTGACACTCATCCCAACCATCTGTCACAAACCATGGCTAGCCGAATCCTCAGGTGCCTGCCAACAATCACATACCGTGGAGGAGTGTATATATTTTAAAAGAGGTGTATGCTTATGTCAACGAATGGTAAACAGAAAATACAGTACGTCACAAGCCAACTCGACTTCACAAGAGTGACTCCCATAGAAGGACACATCTGGGTAGAAGGTCGTCCCTCTTTATCTTTTGTTTACACAATTATGCTTTGACTGATAAATCAGGGGCAAAAATAGTGAAGAGAATTTGTGTTATTAATTTGGGGCCGGGCACTGATACGTCGAAAACGTATCTTCTTTTCCAAACACTTTTACTATTGTTTTCCTCTAAACTTGTGTGTTTTGAATACAACTAACACGGACTAACGCTGTTTTCAGCAGAATTACTTTGGTGTCTTGTTTTTTTGCAGAAAAATTAACTTTCGGGAAAATGCCCAGAAAAGAGCCCATTAGTGTTTTCACCCCGGAAGACCCCGGGAGCTAGAAGGGGGCTAGGAGAGGAGCCACAGGGTGGCCACACCCCATGGCGCGGGTCCCCCTGGCAGCGCCAACATAAGGTATGGGCCCCCCAGGACCCCCTCGGATTCCCCTTTTGACTACAAGTAGCCTCCAACCCTAAAACCCGAGGGGGTTCGTCATATTCCACAGAAACACAACAGAGCGCCGCCGCCGTCCTGAACCTCGATTCGGGGATCAGAAGTTCCTGTTGTGGCGCCCTGCCGGGACGGGAAGTGGAGGAGATCATCGCCATCGTCATCACCAACGCCTCTCCACCGACCATCCATGTTTCCCCCATCCATGTGTGAGTAATTCCCCGATGTAGGATGAAGGGGGTGGTAGGGATTGGATGAGATCGTTCATGTAATAATGTCGGAATTGTTAGGGCATAGTGCCTAGTATCCTCTATTGGTGCTACATTGTTGCAACTAGTTATGCTTAACGCTTGCCACTTTGGGCCCGAGTGCCATGATCTAAGATCTGAACATGTTATTGAATCACGATGATAATTATTGTTTCTTGATCATACCTCCAAGTTGTTAACACACATTTTTGTCCGAAACCCGAGGCCCCGAAGTGACAGAAATTGGAACAACCGGAGGGTATGGCTGCGATATGAGGATCACATGTGTTCACGGAGTGTTAGTGCTTTGCTTTGGTGTTCTATTAAAAGGAACAACTTAATTACCAGTAGTTCCCTTGAGGCCCCGCTGAAAACGGGCTGGTAGGACAAAAGATGTTGTGCAAGTTCTCATTGAGAGCACGCACGACTATTTACAGAACACATGTCTATGGTTACTTAGTGCTAGGATGCTTTATCATATTTATCTGCAATGCCCATTACTTGATCATTATTTGAACTACCTCACCCATCCAACGCCCGTTAATCCATCCCTATGCCTACACTATTTAATCTCGTTGTTTACTTCAAACACCACTGTTGCTGTTTTCATCTCACTGCTGCTATTATTTCACTACTACTGTTTACTATAAAACTATTACTATTGATAAACCGCTGCGAACAAAAGTACTTTCAGGTGCAGGTGAATTGACAACTCACTTGTTAAGGCTCACAAATATTCTTTGGCTCCCCTTGTGTCGAATCAATAAATTTGGGTTTTACTTCCCTCGAAGACTGTTGCGATCCCCTATACTTGTGGGTCATCAAGACTATTTTCTGGTGCCATTGCTGGGGAGCATAGCTTTATTTGCGAGCTCACCGAAGAGTATTATTATCTACTGCCATCATTCATCATGGGTAAGACTCATGATGGAAAGTTTCCTATATTACCATCCACTACAAGAAGAGGTACAACTCTGAACACCTCTATTGCTCTTGATTCACCGTCTGTTATGAGTAAGCTGCTTACACCACCACATGCTACGCATGCTACTTCTGCTGAATCTGAAAATACTTCTGATACTTTTGATGATGCTTCTATTGTGCTTGATGAGAGTGGTTCTCTCGGTCCTTTCTTAGATGCTACTATTGCTAAAGCCAAAAATATTGCAAACACTGAAACTCCTGATAAAAATCCTATTACTCCTGCTGTTTCACGTGAGCTTACAGAGAATCCTAGTGATTATTTAGATGATGCCTATGTTGATCTTAATGATGACATTATTGATGAAATATATACTATGAAGGATAATGATGCTGTTATGAGACTTATTGAAAGTCGTGCTGTTAAATATAAATTATCTCCTGATGCTAAGTTTGCCACTTCTCCCATTAATATTAGGGACAAGGATTATGATTTCTATCTTGATTTATCTTATATATCTATTGTTGAGAAAGAACCTTTTTGTGTTACTGAAAATGAAAGTGTTATGAAACATATGAATGAGCTCTCCTCTTTGAGTAGTTTGTTTTGTGATGATCTTAAGAAACGTAGCTACTTTGTTGCTAAAATATTCCCTTTATCATTGAAAAATGAAGCTAAAACTTGGTTTAACAATTTGTCTCCTGGATCTATTGATAGTCCTATTGGTTTGGTCAATGTTTTCTTTCAGAAATATTTTCCTGCTAGTGCTCAACATGTTGCTTTACAAAATATATTTAATTTCATGCAATTGGAAGAAGAGAAATTGTCTGTATCTTGGGCAAGGTTCTGTTCTTTAGTTAGAGCTACACTCGGGCATAAGCTAGAAGATAATAAACTTCTTGATATATTCTATAATGGACTAACTTTTGAATCTAGGACATACCTGGATAGTTGTGCTTGTTGTGTTTTCAGGCAAAGAACTCCAGAAGAAGCTGAGGAATTAATGGCTAAAATAAGCCAAAATCATGATGATTGGACTATGGTTGAGCCCGAGCCGACTCCTACTCCAGTATCAACACCAACACCAACACCCAAGAAGAGGGGAATGATTGAATTAAATGATGAAGTGATGAGAGAGGCCAAGAAATCTCTTAAAGAGAGGGGTATTAAATCTGAAGATGTGAAGAATCTTCCACCTATAGAAGAATTATGTAAGCCAATCCCCCACTCATCCACCATTGAGGTACACTCTCTCCAATATTTTGATAGTAGAGATATTCCCTATAACAAACCTCCTGATCAATGCTTAGATGAATTTGATAATTATGTTATCAAGCAAGATAATTTTAATATGAGAGTGCAAAATCACCTAATGAAAAACTCTAGAGCTATTGATAATTTGCATGGTATTATAGAAAGAACCTCTAATGATGTTAAAATGCTTGTTAAACATTTTCAAATGGTTCAAACTCAAATTGATAAACTTGCTAAAGTGCAAAAAGATTCGCTAGTTAATGCTTCTAAAGAAAAAACATGCTTATGAAATAAGAACTAGAAGTGGTATTGCTACACAAGATCCTTTATATCCTGAGGGACATCCTAAAAGAACTGAACAAGATTCTCAGCAAACTAATAATAATGTTATTCATACTAAGAAGAAAAGAAGAAGAAACATAAAACTGTTGTAGAATCCTCTGAACTTGCTAAAGATCCTAATAGTATATCAATCTCTGATGCTGAAACTGGAAGTGGTAATGAAAAGAATGATACTTCTGATAAAGAAGAACCTGTAGCTGAACCTGAAAAGGAAACTAAAACTGCAAAGTATACTAAGGAAGATTTCATTGCTAAGAAACATGGTAATGAGATAGAACCTTGGGTACAAAAACCAATTCCTTTTCCTAATAAGAAACACAAATCTAAGGAAGAAGAACACTATAACAAGTTTTGTGAATGGACAAAACCTTTGTTCTTGCAAATTCCTTTAACTTATGCTATTAAATTGCCTCCTTATGCAAAATATATGAAAGATATTATCTCTAACAAAAGGAAGATTCCTAATGAGGAAATTTCCACTATGCTTGCTAATTACTATTTTAATGGCAAGGTTCCTGAGAAGCATGGAGATCTTGGTATACCAACTATTCCTCGTTCTATTAAAAATAATTATGTTAGAACTGCTTTGTGTGATTTGGGAGCTGGAGTTAGTGTCATGCCTTTTACTCTCTATAAAATACTCCTCCTAGAAAAATTGATACCAACTGATATATCTTTGCAAATGGCTGATAAGTCTACTGCTATTCCTGTGGGTATATGTGAGAATGTTCCTGTTCAAGTTGCTAATAATTGTCTGATATTAACTGACTTTGTTATGTTGGAAATGCCTAAAGATGTTAATATGTCTATTATTCTTAGAAGACCTTTTCTTAATACTGCAGGGGCTGTTATTGATTGCAATCAAGGAAAAGTTACTTTTAATGTTAATGATAAAGAGCACACTGTTTATTTTCCCAAGAAGATTGATAGAAAATATGGTCTAAATTCCATTGAAAATATTGAGACCATCAAGATTGTAGAATTTTATTGTCCTATTCCAAAGCCACCCAAAGAATATGAAATCATTATGATTGGGACTATGTCTATCAAGGTTCAGGTAACATGAGTATTTAGTGAGAAACAAAGTTTTGTTTCATATAAAATTATTTTGGTAGCAAGACTTGATCACCCTTGTTAACAAAATGATTTTAATTGAAATGGGCAATGTTTTAACTATGTTTTCACCTTCTCCATTATGTTTTCACCATGTTTACTTATGTTATCACATTAATACTTGAGTGCAATCATGTTTTCCACCATCCTTATGCATGTTTTCCTGATGTTTTCACTCTGATTACTAAGGTTATGCATGTTTTCACCACCCATACTTTTGTTTTCACCACTACCACCTTTGTTTTCTTTGGATATTCTTTCATTAGAGTGTCATAGAACCTCTGTAGTATTGGTTTTGGTTTTTTTCCACTTTTTCAGTTTCGTTTTCCCGGTTTTTATTAATTATTAAAATTCTAGAAATGCCTCAAAAATAAAGTTTCTCGAAAAATTCCATAAAAATTATAATAATTTTTTACGTAAAAAATGAGGCAGAGAGCCACCCGGGAGACCCCAGGGGGACCCACTAGGAAGGCACACCCCAGGGTGGTGCGGCCTGCCCCTGGTGGCGCCAACACATGGTGTGCGGCCCCCTGGACCTCCACTTATTCTCTCCACTGCCCAAGTCTCCTCTCCCACCTACCAAACTGAAAACATTTCCTGGATCCCATGTTCTTGGTGTTCTTCCTCTAGATTTTCGATCTCCTTCTTCAGCCCATCATTTGTGCTGATTTTTGGTGTGTTTGATCTCCGGTATGTGACTCCTCCGATGATCCAAGTAGAATTTTGTTTAGTGAAGTATTTCTTGAGTATTTTGCCACAGTAGGTGACAGTTTATGTGAGTTTGCATGCCTGATTTGAGTAGAAATAATATAGTTTTGATGTATGTTTAGCTCTCATATAAGTCCCTATGGTAGTCTCCACCTTATAGTTTCATGAAATTAATTTTTATAATGATTGTTGATTATTTTAGAGATGGATAGTTACAACTTTGGTGAGATATTTAGGAGTGATGCTTCTAGAAGGACAAGGCCATCACGCTCGTCTACTTCAGCGAGGCCATCATATAATGAAGACGTTATTGCGTCAACTATTGATGATGCGGAAGATGACGGTATCATTCACCCATCTAGCTTTCCTTGCCGTACATTTTTAAGAAGTGCATGTCTTTTAGATGATTTTCTTATGCTTATTGAGAGAGTTGGTCTCACCAACTTTATGGAGGATGAAAGCCCTCAGTATGCCATGCTCACAAAAGCTTTTGTTAAGAGCTTTAAATTTCTGAACACTCAATATGGTCCAACTGTTGCATTCAAGTTATATAGCAGTCCTATGTCTTTGTACTTGGTGGATTTTTGTACTATTATAGGTATCGACGCCACCGGGACGACAAGCAGGATTCAAGATAGACCAACAGACCTCCAGGGGATCTACCGAGAGATCACCAACGATGACGGTCGCTCATCCCAGCGTGGAAAGATAAGGAACATTAAACTTCCTGCTCTTAGATACTTTACTTACTATATTGGTACTAGTATTCTTGGTAGGGAGAACACTAGCAATGTTTCTAGTTATCACCTTGCTTTCATTGATTCTACGCTCAACCGTAGCACGAAGTATAACCTTGGTGCACTTGTTGCACGCCGCCTTGCTGCTTCTGGGCCTATTTTTGGTGGCATTATTGCTACACGTGTAGCAGCTGCTTTGCATGTTTCCATTGATCCTAATGATGAAATAATTGCCCCACATAGGCTTAACCTTGCTGCTACGAAATCCCATCAGTTTGTCACTTCTAACTCTATTAATGACGTTTAGTATATAGATTTTTATATATGGATGGAGAGGAGCGAAAAGTTACTTTGCCGCAGCCTGTTTTGTTTAAGATTGACAGGTCACCATGGACGCTCTCCAAGGAGCACGTAGACGAGCATCTGAGAGTTTTACCGGCAGCAGGAGAGGCGAGACGCGCCTCCCGAGGACCACAACACGCAGTACACTGGCGCATCCTCGAGCAAATATCAGGAGGAGGCTTCTTCCTCGGCGTATTATGGGGGCGACACCTCTTAGGCCCCTTAGTGATTTATCTCCACTTAGGACAAACGCCTAAGCTTGGGGGGAGGTATACCGGCATCACACTTATTTATATATCATGTTCGGTCGGTTCTTTGTATATCCATGTTTATCATTTCTTTCGTTTGTTTTAGTTTCTTTTTGTTTCTTTCGTTTGTTTTCGTTTCTTTCTCTTCTTTTGTTTTTATTGTTTTTGTTTTCGCTTTCCAAAACACAAAAGGACCAAAAAGATTTCTGTTGTTTCTCTCTATTTGTTTCTTTAGTTGGTTTGCTTTATCTTTTAGTTGCAGTTTAATATTCAAAACCCCAAAAAAAAATGTTTGGTTTGTTTGTTTTCTTTTGTCCTTGTTTCATTTCGAAAACCCAAAAAGATTTTGCGTTGTTTGCTTGTTCTCTTTCTGTTAGTGTTTTAACTGAAAAACCCAAAAATATTTGTTGTGCTTCTTTGTTTTTGTAAAGTTTGTTGCAGAGTTCAACAGTCGTCTGTGACTCTATTGGGGCTTGGTTTTCGTTATATATTATTCGAGCCACAAGTGAAAAAAATAATGACGATATACGACAATTCAAGTTGTGGTGAGAGGCTGGTATGAACTCTATTTGCTTGCATTTTTGTACATATATCCATCTATGCGAGCATGCTTAATTTGTTCGTATAAGATATAGGTGAGTTAATAGCCGCTTAATAGTTCATGCTCTCTCTTGTTTTGTTCCAATTTATTAATAGTAAATGACCTGTTATATAAATATTTGTTCGCATTGTTCTATTAATAGAAGGACATGATATTGTGGTAGCCTCTTCTAACCGTTTCATTTGAATCTACTTGGTGATACGTCATAAACGTATCCCTAATTTCTGATGCTATATGATCATATTTTAACAATTGCTACATGTTTTCTCCCTTCTTTATGTCATTTTTATACGTTTTTCGGACTAACCTATTAACAAGATGCCACAGAGCCAGTTCCATGTTTTCTGCTGTTTTTTAGTTTCAGAAAAGTTGTTCTGGAAATATTCTCGGCATTGGAAAATTCGAAGCCCGTAAGTCCTATTTTCCCCGGAAGCATCCAGAAGACCGAAGAGGAGCCGGAGAGGGGCAGCAGGGGGGCCACACCATAGGATGGCGCGGCCCCCTGGCCGCGCCAGCTAGGGGTGTGGCCCCCCTGGAGCGCCACCGCCTTTGCCCTTTCGCCTATTTAAGTCCCCCAGATGGAAAACCCTAGACACATGATCAAAATCCCTGAAAAAGTTGCGCAGCCGCCTTCATCGTCAACCCCAGATCAGGGGGGTTCTGAAGCTGTTTCCGGCACCCTGCCGGAGAGGAGATCATCACCGGAGGCCTCTTCATCACCATGCCTGCCTTCGGAGTGATGCGTGAGTAGTTCATCCTTGGACTACGGGTTCGTAACTGTAGCTAGATGGTTGTCTTCTCCTCATATGCCTCCATGTTTAGATCTTGTGAGCTGCCTATCATGATCGAGATTGATCTTATGTAATTCTCTGTGCTGTGTTTGCTGGGATCCGATGAATATTGACCTTATGCCAAGTTGATTATAGTCTTTATTTGCATGTGTTATTTTTGATCTTGCATGCTCTCCGTTGCTAGTGGTTATTCTGGCCAAGTAATTGTTAGTGACTCCAAGAAGGAGTATTTATACTCGATAGTGGGTTCATGCCTCCTTGTTGCCTTGCTCGAGTAACAGAAACGTGAAGGGGGAGGATGTGATGTTGCCATTAGGGAGAAAACATCGGTGAGAGTGCCCGTGTGCATAATCATTTCTTACATTACAAACTTTGGTTAATACAATTATATGTTTCTTGCAACTTAATACCTGAGGGGGTTCGGATGATAACCTGAGGGTGGATTATTAGTCATAGATGTAGATGGATGTCGGTCTATGTATCTTGTTGTAATGCCCGCACTAAATAACATAGTAATCTTCATGTCATATTGTGCACTACGGTGCAACCTTTATTTGTCAATTGACCAGCTGTAATTTGTTCACCCAGCATGCTATCTTGTATGGAGAGACACCACTAGTGAAACTACGAACCCCGGTCCATTTTTCCACACTGTTAAACAAACCACAACAATTTCCTGCTTTCTTTTCTTTATGCAAGCATACACTATTTTTTCACACTATACGTCTAATCTTTGATTTCAGCAAGATCGGTGAGATTGACAACCTCACTGTACAGTTGGGGCAAAGTATTTTGATTGTGTTGTGTGCAGGTTCCACGTTGTTGCTGACACCGGTGAAGCGCCATCACCACCGTCAGTGGCATCAACCTTCCGAATATTCTCTTTCTTCTACTGGATTTATAACCCTGGTTCTTCATTAAGGGGAAAACTTCCTACCTCTGTGCTCTTCATACCCTCCTCTTGGGGTATCCCAATGAGTGCAAGATCTGCACCATCAAGGACTTTTTCTCGCGCCGTTGCCGGGGAGAAGGAATTCTTCTGGCAAGGGGATTCTCTCACTCTCAATCTCTTTATATTGTTTTTGTTGTCTTGTTTTTATTTTTGTCTTGTTTTATTTCTCTATATGAAAAACACAATAAAATAGTTTATTTCTCTATATTGAAAACACAAAAAAATTAGTTTACTTCATAGCTGTTATTTATTTGCTTGCTTTTATTCTGCTAAAATGAGTTCCTCTAAGAATACCAAGTTGTGTGACTTCACTAGCACAAACAACAATGATTTTATGTGCACACCTATTGCTCCACCTGCTCCTACTGCTGCTTTCTATGAGATTAAGCCTACTTTATTATATCTTGTGATGAAAGAACAATTTTCTTGTATTAGTACTGATGATGCTGCTTCTCACATTAATAATTTTGTTGAACTATGTGAGATGCAAAAATATAAAGATGTGGATGGAGATATTATTAAACCGAAATTATTTCCTTTATCTTTGAGAGGAAGAGCTAAAGAATGGTTGCTATCTTTGCCTAGAAATAGTATTGATTCATGGACTAAGTGTAAAGATGCTTTGATTGGAAAATATTATCCTCCTCCTAAGATTATATCCTTGAGAAGTGACATAATGAATTTTAAACAATTTGATAATGAACATGTTGCTAAAGCTTGGGAAAGAATGAAAACTATGGTGAAGAATTGTCCCACTCATGGACTGACTACTTGGATGATTATACAAACCTTTTATGCAGGACTGAATTTCTCCTCAAGGAACCTATTGGATTCAGCTGCTGGAGGGACCTTTATATCCATCACTTTGGGCAATGCAACAAAGCTTATTGATGATACGATGATAAATTATCCAGAGTGGCACACTGAGAGAGCTCAACAAGGTAAGAAGGTAAATTCTATTGAGGAAACCTCCTCTTTAAGTGAAAGTCTTGATGCTATTATGTTTATGCTTATTAATGGTAAAGCTCAAGTTGATCCAAATAATGTTCCTTTAGCCTCTTTGGTTGCTCAAGAAGAGCATGTTGATGTGAACTTTATTAGAAATAATAATTTTAACAACAATGCTTATAGAAATAATTTGGGTGGAAACAATTATAAGCCCTATCCTCTTAATAGTGGTAGTAGTTATTCTTATGGTAGATCTGTAATGCCTAGTGAGGAAATAATTGTAGAAGTTGAAAAATCAACTATGAACTTTATGCAAATGAAATATGAACAAAATAAGTTGTTTACTAAAAATATGGACGGACAATCTGCTATGTTCAAAACCATTAGTCAACAAATTGGAAATTTGAATAGAGAAATCTCTGGTTTGCAAGGTAAAATCTCTAGTGCTGAGATCAGTATTTCGGCCCTGTCATAGGCACAATTTTCTTTGATAAATAAAATGGCTGCTAAAACTGAAACCATTGAGGATAATCCTTTTGCTGCAACTAATGCCATCCAAGTTCAAATAGATGATAATGTTAGGTTGATGGCTGAATTACGTGCTAGGTGGGAAAGAGAAGATGAATTGGCTGAAAAGAATAATATTGCTAGAGTTTGTACAATCACAACAACTAGTAAAATTGAAGTTCCAAGTGCTAGTAAACCTCCTACTATCAATGGTAAAGTAGTTGGTGTTAATAAAGTCCCTACTCCTTTGGCGAAACGTGCTAAACTACCTAAAACTGCTGAAACTACTTCTGATAAAAGTGCTAAATTTTTTAGAAGTGTGGGAGATAATGGTTCCATTACTTTTGATCATAATAATATTGATTTTTATGATTGCAACATCTCTGAAGTTATTATGTTTCTACAAAAGCTTGCTAGAAGTCCCAATGCTAGTGCCATGAATATGGCCTTTACTAAACATATTACCAATGCTCTCATGAAAGTTAGTGAAGAAAAGTTGAAACTTGAGACATCTAACCCTAGAAAATTAGATGATGGTTTGGAGCCTATCATTAAGACAAAAGTAAATGATTTGGATTGCAATGCTTTGTGTGATCTTGGTGCTAGTATCTCTGTTATGCCTCAAAAGCTTTATGATATGCTTGATTTGCCACCGTTGGAACACTGTTATTTGGATGTTCATCTTGCTGATAATGCTAAGAAGAAACCTCTTGGTAGAATTGATGATGTTCTTATTATGGTTAATAATAACCTTTCCCCTGTTGATTTTGTTGTTATGAACATTGAATTCAATGCTTCTTGTCCTATTGTTTTGGGAAGACCTTTTCTTAGAACTGTTGGTGCTATTATTGATATGAAAGAGGGGAGTATTAAATATCACTTCCCCTCAAGAAAGGTTTGGAACACTTTACTAGAAAGAATATGAAGCTACCCTTTGACTCTATTATTAGAGAAAAATATGATGTTGATGCTTCCTCTCTTGAAAATACTTGAGTTGATTTTTCTATGCCTAGCTGAAAGGCTTTAAAGAAAAGCGCTACCGGGAGACAACCCGTTTTATTTCTCTGTTTTCTTTCAGTTTTCCTTTGTTTTATTTGGTGTGCTTGCACCTAGCTGTTGTCTATTTCCTTATAAACCCCTCTGTATCTTTTGTTTTGAGTTTTTGTTGATCCAAGTAAAGCCACTAGTGAAATGTTGAGCCTATATTTCGGATTTCTGCGCAGGAAACAGATTTCTGCTGTCCATTGTAAATTCCGTTAAACATCACAGAAAATTAAAATTGGCCTGATCTTTTTTGTGATCAATACTGAGTTATATACGCAACTTTTTATATAATACCACTTTTTTATTTGATCAACATAAGATTTTTGAAAAAATCGATCTTTACCCGCTGTTCTGTTTTTGACAGATTTCTGCCATTTATCGCATTTGCATCTTAATCTCTTTCTTTTGGTGTTCTTTTGAGAAAAAGAGTTTTGAAATAAGTTGTTACAGTAGATAATGTGTTTTTGAGTGTTAGACTTGTGTTGAAACCGAACCATCTGAATTTATTATTTCAATTGCACTAACGTTGCTAATGAAGATTGTGAGAATTTTGATGTGAAGGAATTTTTTAAGGGTCAAGAGAAGAGGATAATATGATGTGATCAACAAGAGTGAAAAGCCTAATCTTGGGGATGCCCCGGTGGTACATCCAAGAAGACCCAAGCGTCTAAGCTTGGGGATGCCCAAGAAATCCCCTTCTTCATCAACAAATTATCATGTCACTTCTAGTGAAACTATATTTTTATTCGGTCACATCTTATGTGCTTTACTTGGAGCGTCTTTTATTTTTGTTTTCAGTTTTTTTTTATTTCAGTTTGTTTTTCCTTTCATAATAATCTTGGTTGGACCCCAGCATTCTTTTATTGGAGAGTGACACGCTCCTCTTTTTCATGAGAATACGTTGTATTGTTAGTCTCTGTTTATCTGCTACATTTATTCAGCTCCTGTTTTGCATGCATCTCTTATTAGAGCTGTTATTTTTAGTAGTATTATTTGAGTACTATCATGTTTTCTTGCTGTATCATAAATATTATTTTTGTTAAAGCATGTTTTGTATGGTGCTTGTTGGGAGAAACGAAAGAAAACTGCTCCTTGAAGTAGAATTTATAACAGTACTAGTAGAAGCTTGTATCGACTGTGGCTAGGACTTTTTCATGCCATGCTAAATATTATTTTAGTTTTAAAGCCTTGTGTTAATTGAGTAGCATGATTAGCCTCAAATAGCTGAGAGTGTTTAATATGTATTGAAAGATTCTTGAGTTGTTCTTGTCATAGTAAAGCATCAATATATGATATTCTCTTTCGAATGTTTTATTTGGTGACTTGGCGCATGCTCACACCATGTTTATGACTACAAACCAGTCACGAATAGCCTCCATGACCACTTAGTTTTTTAACTTGTGATACTTCTTATGTTTTAATTAATGTTGTTTATGTCTCTATGCATGATTATGGCTCTTATGCTCTCTTGATTTGTCGCTCCCAGTCTTTTGCTAGCCTCCACCTGTACTGAGTATGAGCTCTACTCGTGCATCCAAACTCCCTTAAACCAAAGTTTTTCCCATTGTGTTCACCGTACCTACCTACATGTGGTATTTAACTACCATTCCAAAGTAAATTGCTCATGTGTTACCTTTAAAATCTTCAAAATTACTCCTGCTTTATGTTCCTCTTTTTTCTCATGAGGACATAAATAGAGAATCTTTATCTCACTTGTTGATTGGATTTCACACCCTGGACTAGTGGCTTCATCCGCTTATCCAAATGATAGAAGAGCTGGCAACGGGGTGCCCAACCCCAAATTAATGCATACAAATTCTCTTCACTATTTTTGCCCTTGATTTATCAGTCAAAGCATAATTGTGTAAACAAAAGAGAAAGAGGGATGACCTTCTACACCAGTTGCATCCTTCACCATGGGAGCCTCTCTTGTGAATCCAGTTGACTTGTGACGTACTGTATTTTCTGTTTACCATTCGTTGACATTAGCATACATCTCCCAAAATATAGACACTCCTCCACGGTATGTGTTTGTTGGCAGGCACCCGAGGATTCAGTTAGCCATGGTTTGTGAAAGATGGATGGGAGGAGTGTCAAACTATTAATACCTATGTTTAATAAAATAAAAGCTCTAGCACATGAGTGATCCCTACTTCCCTCTGCAAAGGGCCTTTCTTTTACTTTTATGTTGAGTCTCCATCTTCTAACTTTATGCACGGTTGAGAGAGCATTTTTGCCATTCTGAGTTCTATGTGCATTTGTCCCATAAGCATCAATAATTACTTCATGATGTGATATCATTTGTTCTAGTCTTCCTCTTGAACTTTGAAGGTGTCCCACTCTTAAGGACTATCGAAATATCACTTTGCCATGCTTTCTCTATACCTGAAACAAACGTTTACCTTTCTTTGCATTATTATTCATGATCCTTTATTTGAGTTACTTTTCATGATGCAAAGTAATTGTTATGCTTTATTATTAAAGTTTTATTTATCATGCATGTGTTTAAAAGTCTTATGATCTCAGCGTGCATATGCTTTTACATTAGATTGATCAAGTTTGTGTTAGTAGCATGTCACCTCAGAAATTCTTGTTTTATCGTTTACCTACTCGAGGACGAGTAGGAACTAAGCTTGGGGATGCTTGATACGTCATAAACGTATCCCTAATTTCTGATGCTCCATGATCATATTTTGACAATTGCTACATGTTTTCTCCCTTCTTTATGTCATTTTTATACGTTTTCCGGACAAACCTCTTAACAAGATGCCACAGAGCCAGTTCCCTCTTTCCTGCTGTTTTTTAGTTTCAGAAAAGTTGTTCTGGAAATATTCTCGGAATTGGAAAATTCGAAGCCCGGAAGTCCTATTTTCCCCGGAAGCATCCAGAAGACCGAAGAGGAGACGGAGAGGGGCAGCAGGGGGCACACCATAGGGTGGCGCGGCTCCCCTCACCGCGCCAGCTAGGGTGTGGGCCACCTGGAGCGCCACCGCCTTCGCCCTTTCGCCTATTTAAGACCCCCGGATGGAAAACCCTAGACACCTGATCAAAATCCCCGAAAAAGTTCCCCAGCCGCCGTCACCGTCAACCCCAGATCAGGGGGGTTTTGAAGCTGTTTCCGGCACCCTGCCAGAGAGGAGATCATCACCGGAGGCCTCTTCATCCCCATGCATGCCTCCGTAGTGATGCGTGAGTAGTTCATCCTTGGACTACGGGTTCGTAGCTGTAGCTAGATGGCTGTCTTCTCCTCATATGCCTCCAAGTTTAGATCTCGTGAGCTGCCTATCATGATCAAGATTGATCTTATGTAATTCTTTGTGATGTGTTTGCTGGGATCCGATGAATATTGACCTTATGCCAAGTTGATTATAGTCTTTATTTACATGTGTTATTTGTGATCTTGCATGCTCTCCATTGCTAGTGGTTATTCTGGCCAAGTTATTGTTAGTGACTCCAAGAGGGAGTATTTATGCTCGATAGTGGGTTCATGCCTCCTTGTTGCCTTGCTCGAGTGACAGAAACGTGAAGGGGGAGGATGTGATGTTGCCATTAGGGAGAAAACAGCAGTGAGAGTGCCCGCGTGCATAATCATTGCTTACATTACACACTTTGTTTAATGCAATTATCTGTTGCTTGCAACTTAATACCTGAGGGGGTTCGGATGATAACCTGAGGGTGGATTATTAGTCATAGATGCAGATGGATGTCGGTCTATGTATCTTGTTGTAATGCCCGCACTAAACAACATAGTAATCTTCATGCCATATTGTACACTACGGTGCAACCTTTATTTGTCAATTTCCCCGCCGTAATTTGTTCACCCAACATGCTATATTTTATGGAGAGACACCACTAGTGAAACTACGATCGCCGGTCCATTTTTCCACACAGTTAAACAAACCACAACAATTTCCTTCTTTCTTTACTTTCTGCAAGCATACACTATTTTTCCACACTATACGTCTAATATTTGTTTTCAGCAAGACCGGTGAGACTGACAACCTCACCGTACCGTTGGGGCAAAGTATTTTGATTGTGTTGTGTGCAGGTTCCACGTTGTTGCTGACACCGGTGAAGCGCCAGCACCACCGTCAGTGGCATCAACCTTCCGAAGATTCTCTTTATCCTACTGGATTGATAACCCTGGTTCTTAACTAAGGGGAAAACTTCCTACCGATGTGCTCTTCACACCCTCCTCTTGGGGTAACCCAAAGAGTGCAAGATCTGCACCATCGCTTGGCACATGCTCATGCATGCTAAGACTGAAAACAAAAAGTCAATAAGCCTCGATGATTTATTTTTCCTCAGAGTTCTAGTATCAATTTTATGCCTCAGTTAATTTTACTTTGTCGCAAACATGATTATGATAGTTGTTGCTCTCTTGATTGCCGCTCTCTGTCTATTTGCTAGCCTTCACTTGTACTGAGTATGAGCTCTACTCGTGCATCCAACTCCCCAAAACAAAAGTTTGCCAAATGTGTCGACCATACCTACCTATATATGGTATTTAACCGCCACTCCAAGTAAATTGCTCATGTGCTACCTTTAAAACCTGCTAAAAATTACTCCTGTTGTGTGCCCATGTTTTAGCTCATGAGGACGTAAATAGAGAATCTTTATCTCACTTGTTGATTGGATTTCACATCCTGGACTAGTGTCTTCATCCGCTTATCCAAATGATAGAAGAGCTAGCAGAAGGGTGCCCAGCCCCAAATTAATACACACAAATTCTCTTCACTATTTTTGCCCCCGATTTACCAGTTAAAGCATAATTGTGTAAACAAAAGAGAAAGAGGGATGACCTTCTACCCAGATGCATCCTTCACACGGGAGCCGCTCTTGTGAATCTAGTTGGCTTGTGATGTACTGTATTATCTGTTTACCATTCGTTGACATAAGAATACACCTCTGTCAAAATATTTTCAATACCACTGTTTAATAAAATAAAAAGCTCTAGCACATGAGTGATCCATGCTTCCCTCTGCGAAGGGCCTTTGTTTTATTTTTATGTTGAGTCTCCGCCATATTCTTTGAGCACTTTCTTGAGAGCACAATGGTCATTCTTAGTGTGATGTGTTTGTCCCAAAGTACGGTTGATTGTGGTATAACTTTGATACTTGTATATTTGATATCTTTACTTCTAGTCTTCCCTTGAACTTCAGAGGTGCCCTGGCATTTATGTTTTGCCCCACACTTAAGGGCAAGCGAGATACCACTTTATCAGATCCTATTATGAATATTTCAATCTTGCAAATAGTTATGCTTCATGTTGTTTATTATTAATATGTTGTTATCTCTTCTTGGTTTGCATAGCTATTAAGTGACAGTATCTTGCATGTATCTTATCATGAGAATAATTAAGTATTGGATCACATAGTGAATATATTTACATCATACGAAAGAAATGTGTTCGTAAAAGTCTTTTATCGCACTCGGTTGTCACTGAATTGCTTGAGGACAAGCAATAAGCTAAGCTTGTGGGGAGTTGATACGTCGAAAACGTATCTCCTTTTCCGAACACTTTTCTTATTGTTTTCCTCTAAACTTGTGTGTTTTGAATACAACTAACACGGTCTAACGCTGTTTTCAGCAGAATTACTTTGGTGTCTTGTTTTTGTGCAGAAAAATCAACTTTCGGGAAAATGCCCAGAAAAGAGCCCATTGGTGTTTTTACCCCGGAAGACCCTGGAAGATAGAAGGGGGCCAGGAGAGGATCCACAGAGTGGCCACACCCCCCTGGCGCGGGTCCCCTGGCCGCGCCAACATAGGGTGTGCGCCCCCCAGGACCCCCCTCGGACTCCCCTTTCGACTACAAGTAGCCTCCAATCCTAAAACCCGAGGGGGTTCGTCATATTCCACAGAAACACAACAGAGCGCCGCCGCCGTCCCGAACCTCGATTCGGGGATCAGAAGTTCCTGTTCTGGCGCCCTGCCGGGACGGGAAGTGGAGGAGATCATCGCCATCGTCATCACCAACGCGTCTACATCGACCATCCATGTTTCCCCATCCATGTGTGAGTAATTCCCCGCTGTAGGCTGAAGGGGATGGTAGGGATTGGATGAGATGTTCATGTAATAATGCCGTGATTGTTAGGGCATAGTGCCTAGTATCCTTTATTAATGCTATTGACATTGATGGAACTTGTTATGCTTAATGCTTGCCACTTTGGGCCCGAGTGCGATGATCTCAGATCTGAACATGTTATTGAATCATGATGATAGTTATTGTTTCTTGATCATACATGCAAGTTGTTTACACACATTGTTGATCGGAACCCGAGGCCCCGAAGTGACACAAATTGGGACAACCGGAGGGGATGGCTGCGATGTGAGGATCACATGTGTTCAGATAGTGTTAATGCTTTGCTCCGGTGTTCTATTAAAAGGAACACCTTAATACCAGTAGTTCCCTTGAGGCCCCGCTGAAAACGGGTTGGTAGGACAAAAGATGTTGTGCAAGTTCTCATTGCGAGCACGTACGACTATTTACGGAACACATGCCTATGGTTACTTAGTGCTTGGATGCTTTATCATACTTATCTGCAATGCCCATGCCTTGATCATTATTTGAACTATCTCACCCATGCAACGCCCGTTCATCCATCCCTATGCCTACAGTATTTAATCCCGCTGTTTACTTCAAACACCACTTCTGCTATTTTCATCTCACTGCTGCTATTATTTCACTACTTCTGTTAGTATAAAACTGTTACTACTGATAAACCGATGCGAACAAAAGTACTTTCAGGTGCAGGTGAATTGACAACTCACTTGTTAAGGCTCACAAATATTCTTTGGCTCCCCTTGTGTAGAATCAATAAATTTGGGTTTTACTTCCCTCGAAGACTGTTGTGATCCCCTATACTTGTGGGTCATCAGGCACCCCGCTGCCAGCTCTTCTATCATTGGATAAGTGGATGAAGCCACTAGTCCAGGGTGTGAAAGTCCAATCAACAAGTGAGATAAAGATTCTATATTTACGTCCTCGTGAGCTAAAACAAGAGCACAAAACAGGAGTAATTTTGAAAGTTTAAACGGTAACACATGAGCAATTTACTTTGGAGTGGAGGTTAATTACCACATGTTGGTAGGTATGGTGGACACAATGGGAAAACTTTGGTTTTTTGGATTTGGATGCACGAGTAGATCTTGTACTCAGTACAGGTGGAGGCTACCAAAAGACTGAAAGCGACAAATCAACAGAGCATAAGAGCCATAATCATGCATAGCGACATAAACATCATTAATCAAAGCATAAGTGGCACCACAAGTTCAAACACTAAATGATCATGGAGGCTATTTGTGACCAGTTCATAGTCATAAACATGGTGTGAGCATGCGCCAAGTCAACCAAATAAAACATTCAAAGGAGAACAGCACAAATTTATGCTTCAATATGACAAGAACAACTCATGATTCTTTCAATGGCACATTAAACATCTCAACTATTTGAGGCTAATAATGCTACTAAATAACCACAAGGATTTAAAACTAAAATAACATCTAGCATGATATTAAAAAGTCTAGCCACAGTCTATACAAGCTTCTACTTGCACCGTTAAAAATTCTACCTCAAGCACCAGTTTCTTTTCCCAACAAGAAACATACAAAACATGCTTTCACAAAAACTCTCTAAATGCTACAACAAGCAAACATGAGAGGACTAACAAAACACTACTAAAACTAACAACTCTGAATAAGAGATGTAATGAAAACGAGATCTAAAAAAGAATTTTTGCAGCAACTAGAAGAAAAACTAAGAATACTAGCAAGTATTCAAACGAAAAAGCAGAGCGTGTCTCTCTCCCAAACAAAAAATGCTAGGATACAACTATATTATTGCAGAAAAAAAACAAAGGAAAAAAAATAAAAAAATAAAAACAAACAGACCCTCCAAGTAAACTTCATATGATGTGACAAAATAAAAATATAGTTTCATGAGAAGTAAACTGATAGATAGTTGATGAAGAAGGGGATGCCTTGGGCATCCCCAAGATTAGATGCTTGAGTCTTCTAAAAATATGCTTAGATGAACCACGGGGGCATCCCCAAGCTTTGACCTTGCACTCTTCTTGATCACATATATCACCTCTTCTCATGACCCTTGAAAACTTCATTCACACCACACTCAAACAGTAATTCAAGGGTTAGTGAAACAATTAAAAATCCATTGGTTTTGTATGGAACAATTTCTATTGATACTTTTAAACATTATCTACATGCACTAATGTTTCATGAAGCAAAGAAATCCACTTGACATCGCAAAAGAGCGAATGCAAGAAAAATGGTAGAATTTGTCAAAACCAGAACAGTATGTAAATATTAATTTTTTCAAGGCACTTATGTTGCTTAGATCGAAAAATTAAAGAACGAAAAAGTTGCGGAATTAGGCGAGGAATAAGCACAAGAAATTTCAGGTCATTCTGGTGTTTCTATGATTTATACAATTTTTTCGGTGGACAGCAGAAATCTGTTTCCTGCGCAGAAATCCAAAACCAACTCCAACTCTCGTCATAATCCTTACTTGGCACTACTAAAAAATGAAAAGAAAGATGCAAAGGAGTTGCTACATAAGCATACAACCCCTTGAGAAAAAAAAACAGATAAAAACAAAGGAAAAATAAAACCATGAGTTATCTCCCAAAAACTGCTTTTCTTTAACGCCTTTTAGCTAGGCCCAGAAAAGTGGAATCAGAAGAAGATGCTCACATAAGAAATATGAATTAAGAAAAAGAGAGCATCAATAAGAAAGTATAAAACAAATTTAAGTCTAACCCACTTCCTATGCATAAGAATCTTGTAAAGAAATAAATTAAAGAAGCCCAAACTAGAAATCATGGGAAGGTAAAACAAGAGCAATATCAGAACTTCCAACAAAAAGAGAGGTGTTTTGGTAACATAAAAATTCCTACAACCAAATTTTCCTCTCTCATAATAATTTTCAGTAGCATCATGAACAAACTCAACAACATAATTATCACATAAATCATGTTTGTCATGGTCTAAAAGCACACAATTCATATCAAGCTCAAAAATAGTGGGATCAAAATTTAAAATTAGCTCCTCTTTCTTCCCACTTTTAGCAATAGCAAAACAAGATGATTGATCACTCATAAAAGGTATAGGACACATTATAGCAAGCCTATTTTCATTAGCATTATAATTTATAACATCAAGTAACATAGGACCATCATCAAGAGCATTATCATAAGATTTGTCCAAGTAGCATGGATTATCATACATAACAGTAGCACTATCATTCTCACAAGTTTCAATCATAGTAGTATCAAGGTCACAAGTATAGAAAGTATCAATTTCATCAAATAATGTATGAGTTAAAGAGTTACTATCATTGGGAGGTAGACATGGGTAGCTCCATTCTTCCTCCTCTTGATCATCACTCTCCTCCTCTTTTTCATACAATGAGCTTCCAGATTCAACAATTTCTTCTTCCATAGGCTCCTGCAAGGCATGACTATCTTCCTTAGGTTGAGAGCATTTATTAAGATATTCCATTATGTAGTAATTACAATCCTTGTAATTATCAAAGAAATATTCAAGTATAGCATAAATCTCGTATTTATAAGGCGCGTCATCAATACTTTCAAGTAAATAGGCAATTTCGAATGCACCCTTCCAAGCAATAAATTCTTCTATTTGTTCCACATCATATAAGTCATAATTTACCTTAACATAAGAAGATATGGTAACATTACCATTATACTTACATTGAAAAGGGAGGTGTTTATACCTCCTACAACAGCAAGATTTATCAAAGCAATAAGTAACATTATAAGTAGAGCACAAGTTTTTAGCATAGTCGTGCAATTTATTAATTTGCTCCCATAAGTGTATCCCTTTTTGTGACAAGCAGTGTTCCTTATAATATTTTTGTTGTTCGTCCGTGAACCCACCTTGCCTAAAAGATATAGTTTCAAAGGCATCAAACATTGATAGCAAGCATGATAAAGCAAAAAAATAACAACTAGAATAAGAACTATTTTTTTGTGTTTTTGATAAACAGAAGAAAACAAGACAAAATAAAATAAACTAAGCAAACCAAAAACAAAGAAAAGAGATTGGATGTGAGAGACTCCCCTTGCAGAAATTCTCTTCTTCCATGGCAACGGCGCCAGAAAAGGTGCTTGATGCGTGTAAACACACGTTCGTTGAGAGACCCCAAGAGGAAGGTATGAAGAGTGCAGAAGCAAGTTTCCCTCAAAAAGAAACCAAGGTTGAATCGAACAGTAGGAGGAATGAGTAACTTCAAAAGGTTGAAGCAGCTGAGATGACAGGGGGCACTACCGGTTCAGCAGCAACATGGAACCTACACAACACAATCAAATCACTTTGCCCCAACGAAGCAGTGAGGTTGTCAATCTCATTGGTTTTGTTGAACACAAAGAGGTTACACTTATGGTGTGGAAAATAGTAGGAAAACAGTAGGAACAGTATGAAAGCAGTAGGTGTTTTATCAGTATGAGGAAAATGGACCGGGGTCCACAGTTCACTAGTGGTGTCTCTCCGTGAAAGATAAATAACATGTGTGGTGAAAAAATTACAGCTGGGCAATTGACAGAAATGAAGGTTGCACCGTAGTGCATATGCAAGACATAAACATTACTATGTGATTCATGCGGGAATTACAACAAAATACATAGACCTTCATCCAACTGCATCTATGTCTAATAATCCACCCTCCGAATATCATCCGAACAAACATTGGGTATTAAGTTGCAAGCAACAGATTATCGCAATAAGAAAAGTGTGTAATTTAAACAATGTAAACTGGGTAAACATCGTTATTTTCGCCCTAATGGCAACATCACATCCTCCACCCGTCACGTTTCTGTCACTCGAGCACATATGCAAAGGAGGCATGAACCCCGTATCGAGCATAAATAATCCCTCTTGGAGTTACTAGCATCTACTTGGCCAGAGCATCTACTAATAACGGAGAGCATGCACGATCATAAATAACATATGCATGAAGATAACATGATAGATTGATAATCAGAAGACATAGCATTCAACATTCATTAGATCCCAGCAAACACAACATGTAGCATTACATAAAGATGATCTTGATCATGATAGGCATCTCAAAAGATCTAAACATGAGGTACAAAGTGGAGAGAACAACCATCTAGATACTTATATGGACCTGTAGTCCAGGGATGAACTACTCACGCATCACTTCGGAGGAGGGCATGGTGGTGTAGACCCCTCTGGTGATGAATTCCCCTCCCGGCAGGGTGCCGGGGAGAGCTCCAGAACCCTCCCGATCTCGGGATGACGATGACGGCAACCTTGGGTGTTTCTCGGGAAAAAGTGGGATCTCTTTAGGGTTTACACCCTGGGGGGGTATAAATAGGCGAAGTGGCAAAGGCGATGGAGGCCGGGGGGCCCCACACCACCCCATGGCGCGGCCAGGGGGCGCGCCACCCTATGGTGTGGCCCCCCTGAGGCCCCCTCAGATCTCTTGGGGACTCCATGGAACCTTCGGCAATTCTAAGACTTCCGGGCTTCGAATTTTCCAATTCCGAGAATATTTCCAGAACAACTTTTCTAAAACTAAAAACAACAGAAAACATGGAACTGGCTCTGTGGCATCTTGTCAATAGGTTAGTCCGTAAAATCGATAAAAATGACATAAAGTGTATATCAAACATGTGGGAACCAATAAGAAAAACAACATGGAATATCAGAAATTAAGGATACGTTTATGACATATCATCGCACTGCCACATGGTGTGGCCACCCTGGCCCACCTCTGGCAGCCCCCTGATACGTAAATTTTGCATCACTATTTTATATTGTTATCTTCTGTTATTCATCGATATATTTCATGTTATGATGCATAACTTATGTTATTTTTATCTTATTTTGCATGTTTCATAATTTTTGGAGAATAAACACCGGAACCAGAAATCTGATGGAAAAAGCACCGTCGAGATACCATATTTCATAAGTTCAGAAGAAGAGGGGGGTTAGCGGAGATGTCTAAGAAGTTCAGAGGAGGAGGCTAGCCAGAAGGGGAGCCAGAGGGGGCCACCAGGGGCCCACACCGTGAGGTGCCCCCCTTGGCCGCGCTGCTAGGTGGTGTGGCCACCCTGGCCCACCTCTGGTCGATCCTTTTCACGTACTTGACCCCCAGGGAACCCTAAGACCCAGACTATCATCAAAGAATTATTTCGCCGCCGCCTCGGGGCGTAAAACACCAAAGAGAGAAAACCTCTCCGGCAGGGAGAAATCTGCCAGGGAAATTCCTCTCCGAAGAGGGGAAATCATCGCCATCGTCACCGTCATCGCTCCGGGCATCATCAAGATCGTCATCATCATCACCACTAGCACCATCAACCTCATCATCCATCTTCATCCCAATGTAACAATTAGGGGCCTCTCATCGCTGTTTTAGATTAGATCCCTCTCCCGGTGTGGATTACTTGTTAGTAGTTGATGCTTGTGAGATTTATCTGCGTTAGCACTTTATGACCTGATTGTTATTATCCATTATATCATCTCTGATTATGATCCATATGATGTCTTGTGAGTAGTTCGTTTAGTTCTTGAGGACATGGGAGAAGTCACGATGTTAGTAGTGAAGTTATGTTGAAGTAATATCTCGTGGTTCAGTATTTAAGTTGTGGTGCTATTCTTCTAGTGGTGTCATGTGAACGTCGACTACATGATACTTCACCTTTATGGGCCTAGGAGGATGCATTGTGTATTTGTCTACTAGTTGTGGGGTTGCCGGAGTGACAGAAACCTAAACCCCTGTTAGGAAACCAATGCACGAGGGAGCGTATAATCCCGGAGTTTTAAGGCTGTGGTTACATTTATCTTAATTACTTTCTTGTATCTGTGGATGCTTACGAGGGGGTATAATCACAAGTATGTATTAGTCCTAGTTGGGTGGTGCATTATCATAGGTTCACCCACACAACACTTTAGGAACCAATGGATATTAATCAACATAACGAAGCGAAAGCACTTGACGAAATTGCCATGTGTCCTTGAGAACGTTTGGTAGTCATAAGTAATACAACCGGCTTGTCCTTTGCCCTCAAAAGGATTGGTCCACTCGCTGCAATATTATTTACTGCACTTTATTTACTCGCAGTTTATTTATATGCTATATCAAAAACCTCGAAAAACCCGTTTGCTAGTGTTTACAGCGAATCCTCTATCCAACCTGTTTGTCAACACCTTCTGCCCCTCATTTGGTTCGACACTCTTATTTATCAAAAGTACTACGATACACCCCTATACTTGTGGGTTATCAAGACTATTTTCTGGCTCCGTTGCCGGGGAGTGAAGCGCTATTGGTAAGTGGAGTTGGTAAGAGAAACTTTTAGTGTGTGTGCTGTTTTTATTTCTGTATGCTGTTTTATTTCATTATAGAGAATACTTTTGGTTCTCTATTTAGGGACACTTGTACCATTACTACTAGGGTAGTAGATAACATGTTATCTGCTGAATTAGATCCTTATAAAATACCTATGAAAATTGTTGGACGTGTTATGGATAACTGCTATTACGGTGATGGAAATGTCCATCCCGGTGAATATTTGCTCTTTATACATGAATTATGCAAGTTATTCAGGTGTGCAGGTATTACAATGGATCAAGTTAAAAGGAAATTATTTTCTTTATCGCTGAAAGGAAGAGCCGCTGAATGATTCAAATTACTGAAGAATGGTGATTCTATTGGATGGGAGGAAATTGTTCCTCTCTTTTATTCTAAATTCTATCCTCCTAGTGAGATTCATAAAGAACAGAATCAAATATATAATTTCTGGCCTCATGATGGAGAGAGTATTGCCCAAGCATGGGGGAGAATGAAGTTATTAATGCTCAAATGTCCCGTTCATGGACTCCCGAGTAATATTGTTATCAATAATTTTTATGCAAGGCTTTCTCTTCATGATAAGGATTTATTGGATGCTTCTTGTTTTGGATCATTCACACGTATGAAGGAAGAATCTAAATGGGATCTTCTTGACCGTATTCAAGAAAACACTGAAGGATGGGAGAACGACAAAGGTAGAAAGTCAGGTATAATTTGTGATTATGAATGCATTAAATCTTTTATGGGAACCAATAATTTCTATAATGTTAGTTATGTTTGTGGTCTTGATTCTCAAATCTTTGCAAAATGTCTTAAAGCTTTTGCCTCATATCTTGATATTCCTAAAATGGATTATCACAAGTATCATGCACCTTATAAAGATATTGTTCCTGCTAGTAATATAGAAGTGCATGTTGTTAATCCTGTTGTTCCTGAGCCCTATGTTGAAAAAATATCTTTCCCTTCTAAGGTGAAAGAACACTCTATGGTGGCTAGTGTGGTTAATAAGAGTAATAAGAAATCTATTGAACCCAATGAACAAATAACCGTTGAACCTGCTGTAGCAATAGTAAACGATCTTGTTTGTGCAAATGTGGAGGATGAATACATTGTCTTCTGTGAGGATGCTTCTAATATTGTTTCCCATCCTCATAGACCTAAGAAAACTAGTGTTCCTGTGCCTTCTACTAAAATTGGTGATCATTCCTAATATGGTTTATGTGACATTGATGCAAGTTCTAGTGCATTACCTTATGAGATTTATAGAGAAATTATGCATGAAATTGGTTCTTGTGAGCTTGAAGATATCGATGTGGTTATTCAGCTTGCTAATAGAGAAACTGTCTTTCCGATTGGTATTGTTAGAGATGTGGAAGTTTTATGTGGTAAGACTAAATATCCCACTGATTTTCTAGTACTTGGTAAGGCTGCTAGTAAGACTTGTCCTATTATTTTTGGTAGACCTTTCTTGAACACTTATGGTGCTAATAGATTGTAAAATAGAGAAGATTTTGACTAAATTTGATGGAAAATCTTATGAGTTCAATTTCTCTAAATTTGCTAGAGCACCTTATGAATCTAAATTGCCTGATGAGAATTTTAAAGTTGAACAACTTGCTTCTCTTTCTCTTGCTCCTAACAATGCTTGGCTGCAATATATGGAGGACCACGAGAGTGAGGTCTTTATGGAAGAGAGAAGTGAGATTGACGAAATTCTTCTCCGTCAACCGGTGATACTAAAACACAATTTACATGTGGAAGAATTGGGTACCACATTAACACCCAAGGAGGATCCTGTCTTTTATTAAAAACCTTTGCCTGATGATCTTCAATATGCTTATATTGACGATAAGAAAATATATCCTGTTATTATTAGTTCTAAACTTTCAGGTGAATAAGAGGAAAGATTATTAGGAATTCTGAAGAAACAGCGTGGAGCTATTGGATATACTCTAGATGATTTAAAGGGAATTTCTCCTACTATATGTCAGCATACTATTAATATTGAACCTGATGCAAAGCTAGTTGTTGAACATCAACACCATTTAATTCCTAAGATGAAGGAAGTGGTAAGAAATGAGGTATTAAAACTTCTTGATGCTGGTATTATTTTTCCTATTGCTGATAGTAGATGGGTGAGCCATGTGCATTGTGTCCCTAAGAAGGGAGGAATGACTGTTGTGCCTAATGAAAACAATGAGCTCATTCCACAAAGAGTAGTAGTTGGTTATAGAATGTGCATTGATTTTAGAAAGGTTAATAAAGTTACTAATAAAGATCATTATCCTTTACCCTTTATTGATAAAATGTTAGAGAGGTTGTCTAAGAAAACTCATTTTTTCTTTCTTGATGGTTATTCTTGGTTTTCTCAAATTGCTGTTAGGAAGGAAGATTAAGAGAAAAAACCTTTACTTGTCCTTATGGTACTTATGCTTATAGACACATGCCTTTTGGTTTGTGTAAGGCTCCTGCTACGTTTCAAAGATGCATGTCTGCTATTTTTCATGGTTTTTGTGAAGAAATTGTGGAAGTATTCATGGACGATTTTTCCGTCTATGGAACTTCTTTTGATAATTGTTTGCACAACCTTGATAAAGTTTTGCAGAGATGTGAGGAAACTAATCTTGTTCTTAATTGAGAGAAATGCCACTTTATGGTGAATGAAGGAATTGTTCTTGGACATAAAATTTCTGAAAGAGGTATTGAAATCGGTAGAGCTAAAGTGGAAGCAATAGAGAAAATTCCCTGTCCTAGGGATGTTAAAGGTATTCGTAGTGTTCTTGGTCATGCTGGTTTTTATAGGAGGTTTACTAAAGATTTCTCTAAAATATCAAAGCCTCTTACCGATGTCTACGCACGCTTCTATTCTTGTAGACAGTGTTGGGCCTCCAAGTGTAGAGGTTTGTAGAACAGCAGCAAGTTTCTCTTAAGTGGATTACCCAAGGTTTATCGAACTCAGGGAGGAAGAGGTCAAAGGTATCCCTCTCAAGCAATCCTGCAATTACGATACAAGAAGTATCTTGTGTCCCCAACACACCTAATACAATTTTCAGTTGTATAGGTGCACTAGTTCGGCGAAGAGAGAGTAAAATATAGGTAATATGGATGATTGTAAGTGATAATAGCAATCTGAAATAAAAATGGAAGCAAGCAAACATGTAGCAGAACTGGTTGTAAACGGTGTTTCAATGCTTAGAAACAAGGCCTAGGGATCCTACTTTCACTAGTGAACACTCTCAATAGTGATAACATAATTGAATTCGTAAATATCTCTCTTCACTAAACTACTCCAAACTACTCTCCGGTCGGATAACAAACACCAATTCATTGCGTAGGGTTGTAACAGCACTCCTCAAAGTCGCATTCCCATGTCTAGTTAACCCCACGCTGTCACTATGAGCGCCCTAGAAGGTACTAGACAAACACCGCAATTTCATAGGGTCATCCAACACAAGATATAAATATCATGCTAACCCACACGGTGCACACACTGTCACCTTTACACCGTTATCAAAGTATTCACGGAGATCTCAATGACAAAACCACTTGAGTAGCATAACAGATGAAGAGTAACATCTACTAATTCAACTAGATCAAATCTCATGATCACATAAAGATCACACCATGGGAGAGAGAGATGAAACACATAGCTACCGGTAGAGCCCTCGGCCCCGGGGGAGAAATACTCCCTCCTCATTATAGGAGACAACAACAACGATGAAGATGGCGGTGGAGTCGATGGAGATGGCTCCGGGGGCACTTCCCCGTCCCAGCAGGGTGCTGGAACAGAGATTTCTGTCCCCCAAAACTTGTCGGCGGCAGCGGCAGAGCTACGGATGTTTTTGGTGGAAAAGGCCGATTGATTTAGGGTTTATGCATTGGGGGCATATATAGGCGAAAGGGCAATTCTCGGGGGTGTCCAGGGGGCCCACACCACCTGGTGGCGCGGCCAGAGGGGGAACCGCGCCCCCCTATGGTGTGGTGGCTCCCGGGCACCCATACGGATCTCTTCGGTACTCCGTGGACCCTCCGGGACTTCTAAGACTTCTGGCTTTTCAATTTTCCAATTCCGAGAATATTTCCAGAACAACTTTTCTGAAACTAAATACAGTAAAAAACAAGAATTGGCTCCGAGGCATCTTGTCAATAGGTTAGTCCCGGGAAATCGATAAAAATGACATAAAGTGTAAGGAAAACATCTGGGAAACAACATGGAACATCGGAAATTAAGGATACGTTTATGGCGTATCACTTACTAATCTTCTGCAAAAATATGTACCATTTCTTTTTGATGATGATTGTAAGGAAGCTTTTGAAACTTTAAAGAAGGCTTTAACTACTGCTCCTATTGTTCAACCACCTGATTGGAATTTACCTTTTTTAAATCATGTGTGATGCTAGTAATTTTGCTGTAGGTGTTGTTCTTGGACAGCGCATAGATAAGAAGTTGAATGTTATTCATTATGCTAGTAAGACTCTTGATACTGCTCAAAAGAATTATGCTACTACTGAAAAAGAGTTCTTAGCTGTAGTTTTTGCATGCGATAAGTTTAGGCCTTATATTGTTGAAGGTTACTATTCATACTAATCATGCTGCTATTAGATACCTTATGGAAAATAAAGATGCTAAGCTTAGGCTTATTATATGGGTGTTGCTTTTACAAGAGTTTGATTTGCATATTGTGGATAGGAAGGGTACTGAAAATGTCACGACCCCGGACCCAGAGATATGCATACTGTTATGTGCTCCTAGCCATGGACTCACAAGGGCTTCAGGGTTACCAGCCCCGGCCGCAACAAACAACGGCAGGCAGACTGGATTCATCGGCACGTAGTCCGGATCCCCAGTCTACTACTCCTTGTATCCATGCTAGTCATAACCAACTAGGCATATCAAAGCGTCCACGAATCGAATGAAACTGAAGGAAACGGGACCAAAGTTATACAGAGATGCTATGTGTCCAGAAAGTGCAACAACAATCGAGGGTTACTGGGGTTACCTCGCCCCAGGCCGATCACATCGACAGGCGGGCTCGGACATGGATCATCGGCTCCACAACCCCTCGACTGCGACAACTATGCAGGCATAGCCAAAACTGTATAACAATGAGCTCGAAACCAACAACCGATCAAAGCAGTACTCTAAACAAGAAACTTGTATTAAACAGGTGTTACTAGAGTATAGCTTACAAGCAGAGGTCACACGACCCAACATTACATCAGACAACGGAAAGCAAATTATGTTGCTAATCAACAAGAACCAAAAAGGCCTAAGAGGCCGCAACATAAGGCGACGTCCCAGCCCATAGATTCCAGGCTGCTACCTGGGAACCCCAAACTACTCGTCGATGTCCACGTTGAATCACCACCGATGGAGTTCTTCTCCTGAACCAAAATTAAGCAAACCTGAGTACGGGAGGTACTCAACAAGACTTAATTAACCTATTATATATCTGCTATCTTCAGAAAGGGTTTATGAAGGTTGTTTTGCGTAAAGCAATCTTTGTTTTGCAAGTCGAGGAGGAATAGCACGTCTCATAGAATGTTTTGAAAACAGATGAGGAAACTAGTCAACTACTGAGATCATCATCTTCTTGTATTCCACCAAGTCCTTCTCATTCCCACACTATCTCATGCTACAAGGATCACCCCTCCCGGCATCTCCGGGGAGGCACCCTTCAATCATGGTTAACAAGTTTTAGTCATTCCGTTGAAGTTATCTATGATCACAGAATCCGTTGCCAAGTCGTCCGTAACCGTGGACACGGCTTCTCGAGGATATTTATCCCTGCAGGGGGTACACTTTACCCACACGTACCATCCGACTCTTAACGCCACATGTACGCTCGTCCATGGAGCACGGCAGAGGGTGGCTGGCCACGACCTTTACCTTGCTCGACCCTATCCATGAGTCAACCCAAACAGGGCCACCCCGTCAACAGGGAGTTGGCCACCTCCTGACGGCACCTGTTCTGTGAGTCGGGAACAAGATCCGTGTACGTCCATCACTTGTCCCGGTCACGCCCTAAGTTTTCTCCAAATCGTTTTCTGACTCACACGCAGATGGAAAGATCAAACTACGTGACTCATGGACGTGGCCAAACAAGTTAGTTGGTCGAGCGCGGTCTGTTAGGCCCCGCGTGTGGTTGCACGCTCAGTCTTGGCTTCGAAGGCGAGAACTCGCTCCTAGGGGCATGAACAGGACAAAACGCCACAACCCATGGTGGCCTCACATCCATGCCGTTGTTTAATCAAGTTTATCAAAGTTAATACAATTCACAACAACCTGATATAAATGATTCACGTATTGACCAGATTCATCAACCGGATGGATCAGATCACAACTAAGCATGGCTAAGCAAGACTCACAAGGTTCAGCGGAGCGCGCACAAACAAACCTATAGCTGCTAGGAGCAGTGGATCAGGATATCTAGGTTATGCAGTATATAGGGGAACTCTATCTACTGACATCAAATAGTTTAGAACCGCATGCAATATACGAGATTCCAAAACACTTCGAAAACCATATATGAGCAGATAAGAGGTTATGCTTGCCTTGGTTATAAGAAAACCAGATAAAGTCTTCAGGAATAAGTGCTTGACTTGTCGATTAAGATCAAGTATTCACCATTGGACTGTTGGCCTTCTCTTCGGAGTCGCATTCTACCGAGGGGGAAACAACATCGAAAAGAGGAACAACAATCAACACATGGCATCGATGCAATGCACAATATGTATGCATGAGCAATTTAATGCACTGAAATAAAACCCTGAACATGATCGTTGGGTTGCTAGGGTTCGTATGACAATTAAACATTTTTAGTGGAATTAGTCCTAAATAGACCCCGGAGGGGGTTTCGGGCGATTCTGGAAGTGAGTACAATTTTAGTTGCTCAAATTGGTTTGAAAACATCATAACTAGGTTGCAATTGTCATTTTGAGCAATTTGGTATATAACTTTTAATTTTCCAATTTTATTGAATAAAAACTTATTTTTCTATTTTTAAATGATTAAACAACATTAAATAAAGCCATTTTTTGGACTTTCTCAAACATATATGAAAATGACATATTCCTGTAGAGTTTATTTTTCTGATCAAATTGGTACCTCACATTTATTTTTCTGAGCTATATTTTGGGAGATATTAATCATTCAATTTTATTCATTTTTCTGGAAATAAAAAAAACAGGAATTATGAGGTCACCGTGACTTCACTGTGACATCACACAGAGAGGATGTTCTCTGTGAGCAAGGAATCGATCGAATTCGAACGAATTCATGTGTAAAACAGAAATTAAACTGTACCATGAGCTTGAGAAGGTGAAGGGGGACCTAGGAATGGCGCCGGCTGGCCGGATGGTCGCCGGAGTTACTCCGGCGAGCACAAACCGCGGCGGCGGCCGGAGGCGCTCGGCGGAACGACTAACCAGAGAAGGAGGGAGGAAGGGGAGAGCACCTGGAGGTGCGGTAGATCACATGGAAGCTTTTTGTGCGGTCAGAGGAGCCGGAGGAGCGGCGCACACGCCGGAATCGGCGGAGGCTCACCGGCCGGAGGCGGGGAAGATGGGCTCGATCCCGCGGTTTGGTGCTGTCCCTGCTCGCATAGCTTAGTGGAAAGGCGGAGAAGAGGATGGAGAAGCGACGGGGAAGCTCAACGGAGCTCGGGGGCGACCGGAACTGCGGCGCACGGCGGAGGCCCGTCGAGCTACGGTTTCGGCCGGAAAAGGAAATACAGAGAGAGGGAGCACTGGAGGTTGGGGAGTACGTAGAGGAGGAGACAGCAGGGCTTCACATCCCTTATCTTCTATCCCCAGCAGAGAGGCGAGAGGTGACGAGGAGGTCTAGACGGCGGCCACGCAGCAGGTTGCTGCTTGCATTCTGTCCCAAGGTGGAAGAAAGCAAAAAGAAAAGGGAACTTGCGAAAACCCCCTAGACTCTCTGGATTTTACAAACTAGCCCTTTTCTCTTTTAAAACAGGACATAAAACATTGTTTTGAGGACCTTTTTCAAACCAGAAAAATTGGCAAAAATACATTTTGAAAACCTTATGAAATTTGCAAGCTCACCATGTATTTTCTTTCCGAAATTGAAATTATTTTTAGAACAAAATTTGGGTGATCATTTTAAGTGATTTTTGGTCATTTCATTTGTTATTTTCAAATGCAAAATTTTAACCAATGTTTTTATGCATGTATGAGATGACACAACACCACACACCCTTTTGTTAGCAAAATTGGGATGTTACAAATCTACCCCCCTTACAAGAATCTTGTCCCGAGATTCTCGAAGGAGAAGAAAGAAGGAACACCGGTTTTGAACGATCTTCTCGAACCTTACGGTTCTCTTCTCGAAGAGATTGATCCATAGCACTTGCGAAGATCTCCAGAGGCTACACCTTAGGTAAGAGGGAAACTCTTAGGAAATGATCTTCACGAAGATCGAGTATCTCATGGCTAACTCACGACAGGAACGTTCATAACGAACTTTTGAGTTAACAGACATGAAACACATCAAGGTAACGGAGTGAGTAGAAGATGGTTTCAAGTTTATGGACGATGGTTCTTGAAAGGACTTAGAATATGAGCTTTGCACAAGACTTTAAATCCTTTTGTAAAAGAAAGGTTGGACAACTTGTGACATCGAGGTTTCAGCAGAACAGAAAACCAAGATGGAAAGGATTGTCTTGGATACCGAAACATAATATCCGCAGACGAGGAAAAACACGAGAAAACACTGTAATCGTGCGTCGGACAAAAGTTGATACCGGATCATGTTCACTCTTCAGAGTGGACACGGAATATAACGGAACTTCCATTCCTTCAAAACTTTGTCAAAAAAATTCGGGATGTTACTTCACGACAGAATATGAGTAACCACGGAATGTTGGAACACCGTAATTAGGGAGGAATTATTGATCACACCATAGGGATGGGTAACCAACGAGGGTTGAAACACCGGAAGAAAATAGGGAATCTTTTTCCTATGGTGGATTTGACGTAGCAATACGTTTACCACATGGTTAAGATCCCATGGCTGAAGTGACTGACAAATTCACACAATGTGTGAGAAAAACAAAACTTCAAGTATAAACAACTTGAGAAAGGGAACTGATCAATGGGGTTACAAAACACCACGAGTTTTCTCATGATGAACTTGTTTCCACTGAAAGAAAAGTTTGGAGGATCAATGAAGAGACATTGGAAGAAGCAACTTCCAGGTTCTGTTGGATGTTCTAGATACAGTCAGCAGGCTCACGACAAGCCTTCCATAGGTCATCAAGTGAAAATAGAACTCCGTTTTTGAAGAACAGAAAGGGGGAAACTTGTTGGAATGAACCACACCAGAATTCTTACGAAGAGTGGGTGTTCTTACGGATACAAAGAGATATGACATTAGGCCTTCCGGCTAATTGTGTCAACCACAACATCAACCATGCCGTATTTTCAAATGAACCTAATTCAATACCCTTGAGGAAACACTAACCATCGTTGCTGCTTGAGATTCAGCTCTGGGTAGTGGATTGATAACTCAGATTCGGTATGTTTGATCAGCAGAATTGCACCGGTTACAATTGAGATACATATACTAGATTCTCAAGATATAGACTACGATGCCACGCTCAAGGAGATGAGCAAGATTGCAGAACTCATGTATTAGAAACTTGCGAAAGAAGGTTGCACCTACATGACTTACATGCAACGAAACACATCTGAGTCATCGTTGGAAAGATGGTAACAAAGATCATGAAGATCTTGGACTTCTTCCCTTTCACGAATGGTCAGTCAGTGGCTTAGTGTGGGTACAAACTTGTTCAAGTAAATGGAGGTAACAACCAACCATCTCAAGAATACTCCACACATGCATGACCGACTTGGAATTGTTCCCGAAGGAACAAGAAAACTCTACTCGGATCCACGACGACAGCTTTCACCAGGAGCACATGGACCAGAGTAGGTTACTTCGAACATCTGGAACCCAACTTCGTGAGGACACAAAGATGGTTCTCGAGAGTTTCCAACATTAGTGCCAAGTGTTCAACATGATCCTCGTGCAACTCGGACAAATAGGAATGTCATCGATGGGCTCGACAACGCGCTTATCAACACTCCAAGAAGAGAGATTCATATGATATATGAACAAGGCAATACATTGGTCAGACCAAAGGACATGAGGTGTACTCGGGCCAAACACCATGAGTGAAAACACCATCAGGATAGTCATTGAATCTGGACTTGATCTGACAATAGCCCAAATCAAATCAAGGTAGAATGACAGCATGTCCACGAAGGAGATACTATCATGCTTCAACACTAGGAAAACTAGATATCCCTTATCAAAGGAACAAGTTAGGATGAGCTTTTGTCTTTCAACTCTCCAAGTTAGTGTTTTAAGCTCAACCACTAGTCCAAGGTGTCTAGCGTAGGTTCTTGGAGAGAGGAGTGGTTCAAACTACCCCTTGCTTAGACATTACGGTCAGGTAACAACCTGGTGATACTTCTAGAAAGACAACCAGAACATCACGACCTACCGGTATGTCTCGAAGTTCGAAAGGAATCTTTCTTTTCAAAGCAATCGATATGAACTTTAGAGTTTCAGCATGAACCTAACTCTTTGACCATGAATGCCCACTGACATGAACGGATTTGGAACACCTTCACCTTCAAAAAGAGGCTGGGTGACCAGTAGTGCTAAGAAGGATACAGATGTTTCTTAGGTTTTTCGAAGCAATAAAAATTGCTAGGAGTACCTGATACACATGTCAATGAACAGACCCATCATTCTCAAGCATTCGAGCTTGGAGGAAGTGGGTGAAGATGTGTGAGAGCATCACTTCATCATTAAGGTCATGAAACTTAACACAACCTCTTGATATATAAGAGTGTGATACTAGAAGATGGAACATAACAGAAGCTAATGAAACTTCTTTAATCTGCGGATTACAAAACTTTGACCTGGTCCTAGAGATGAACGAGGTACTGGAGTTTGTTTCTCCTAACATTCCAAGGTGGAACGTTCTGACGGAAAACAAGAGCAAATGCATTGGAAGAATCCAACACCATATGTAACTTGGTTTCCAAACAACGGACGGAGTTCAGGAAGCAACTAAAGAGTAGGAACGTGCTCTGGAAAGTCCTGAGATCACGTTGGATGCACGGGGTAATGCTCATTTGTAAAACCCATGCTCAAAGGGAGGTATAGCTGAATCAAGAACAAGGATATGGGAACCATAAAGAACACTCTTGTTGTGATCCCTTTTGGTTCTTAGAGAAACCCTATGGCTATTGGAGCTAAGATTACCTAGCCATCCTGAGGTAGAACAGATTCCTCAAGATCCAAAGAAAACGGAACTTGGGTTAAAGGTCAGCATCCTGTACTGATAGCGTGAGCATCAGATGGTTATTAAACCACACGACTCAACTCACCACTACTCAGCACATTCCGGGACCTTCGGTTCAAGTTCAAGGGGTAAAAACACAGAGAAAGAAGTAACTACTATCTTAGTGCCTTAGGACACTACCAGTAGCAATCACGAGGTATCTTTCCAAAGACAACGATAGCTCCGGAAGAACTTTGAACAGAAGATAACAAACACATTCGAGATGGAAAGGAAATCTCGAGGTTCAGGATTTGAGACTTTGGAACATGTAGGAATGTGGAATCCACATGGACATGAGAGATTATGATGAAAAGGGAAATCTCCCAGTTTAAAAGATAACGGAAATGGTACACACACGACTCTAGAAACTTTTTAACACTAGGTCAACTTGGATAACAACGTCATTGCCAAAGAAGGCACCTAGGTTTTGAATGAACAGATGAGGTAGCAAAACCTTTTCAAATCAAAGCAGGTAAGGAGACCTAGAGTTAGAGCGATACCAGATAAGGAGTAAAAAGAATCCTAAGAAGGGTTTTGACAATCATTTGAAGTTTCAAAGTAGTTTTCACAATCACTAGACTCGACATCGACCAAGCAGTAAGATTTTCCTACAGGCAGTCCTGCTCTGATACCAAGACTTGTCACGACCCCGGACCCAGAGATATGCATACTGTTATGTGCTCCTAGCCATGGACTCACAAGGGCTTCAGGGTTACCAGCCCCGGCCGCAACAAACAACGGCAGGCAGACTGGATTCATCGGCACGTAGTCCGGATCCCCAGTCTACTACTCCTTGTATCCATGCTAGTCATAACCAACTAGGCATATCAAAGCGTCCACGAATCGAATGAAACTGAAGGAAACGGGACCAAAGTTATACAGAGATGCTATGTGTCCAGAAAGTGCAACAACAATCGAGGGTTACTGGGGTTACCTCGCCCCAGGCCGATCACATCGACAGGCGGGCTCGGACATGGATCATCGGCTCCACAACCCCTCGACTGCGACAACTATGCAGGCATAGCCAAAACTGTATAACAATGAGCTCGAAACCAACAACCGATCAAAGCAGTACTCTAAACAAGAAACTTGTATTAAACAGGTGTTACTAGAGTATAGCTTACAAGCAGAGGTCACACGACCCAACATTACATCAGACAACGGAAAGCAAATTATGTTGCTAATCAACAAGAACCAAAAAGGCCTAAGAGGCCGCAACATAAGGCGACGTCCCAGCCCATAGATTCCAGGCTGCTACCTGGGAACCCCAAACTACTCGTCGATGTCCACGTTGAATCACCACCGATGGAGTTCTTCTCCTGAACCAAAATTAAGCAAACCTGAGTACGGGAGGTACTCAACAAGACTTAATTAACCTATTATATATCTGCTATCTTCAGAAAGGGTTTATGAAGGTTGTTTTGCGTAAAGCAATCTTTGTTTTGCAAGTCGAGGAGGAATAGCACGTCTCATAGAAGGTTTTGAAAACAGATGAGGAAACTAGTCAACTACTGAGATCATCATCTTCTTGTATTCCACCAAGTCCTTCTCATTCCCACACTATCTCATGCTACAAGGATCACCCCTCCCGGCATCTCCGGGGAGGCACCCTTCAATCATGGTTAACAAGTTTTAGTCATTCCGTTGAAGTTATCTATGATCACAGAATCCGTTGCCAAGTCGTCCGTAACCGTGGACACGGCTTCTCGAGGAGATTTATCCCTGCAGGGGGTACACTTTACCCACACGTACCATCCGACTCTTAACGCCACATGTACGCTCGTCCATGGAGCACGGCAGAGGGTGGCTGGCCACGACCTTTACCTTGCTCGACCCTATCCATGAGTCAACCCAAACAGGGCCACCCCGTCAACAGGGAGTTGGCCACCTCCTGACGGCACCTGTTCTGTGAGTCGGGAACAAGATCCGTGTACGTCCATCACTTGTCCCGGTCACGCCCTAAGTTTTCTCCAAATCGTTTTCTGACTCACACGCAGATGGAAAGATCAAACTACGTGACTCATGGACGTGGCCAAACAAGTTAGTTGGTCGAGCGCGGTCTGTTAGGCCCCGCGTGTGGTTGCACGCTCAGTCTTGGCTTCGAAGGCGAGAACTCGCTCCTAGGGGCATGAACAGGACAAAACGCCACAACCCATGGTGGCCTCACATCCATGCCGTTGTTTAATCAAGTTTATCAAAGGTAATACAATTCACAACAACCTGATATAAATGATTCACGTATTGACCAGATTCATCAACCGGATGGATCAGATCACAACTAAGCATGGCTAAGCAAGACTCACAAGGTTCAGCGGAGCGCGCACAAACAAACCTATAGCTGCTAGGAGCAGTGGATCAGGATATCTAGGTTATGCAGTATATAGGGGAACTCTATCTACTGACATCAAATAGTTTAGAACCGCATGCAATATACGAGATTCCAAAACACTTCGAAAACCATATATGAGCAGATAAGAGGTTATGCTTGCCTTGGTTATAAGAAAACCAGATAAAGTCTTCAGGAATAAGTGCTTGACTTGTCGATTAAGATCAAGTATTCACCATTGGACTGTTGGCCTTCTCTTCGGAGTCGCATTCTACCGAGGGGGAAACAACACCGAAAAGAGGAACAACAATCAACACATGGCATCGATGCAATGCACAATATGTATGCATGAGCAATTTAATGCACTGAAATAAAACCCTGAACATGATCGTTGGGTTGCTAGGGTTCGTATGACAATTAAACATTTTTAGTGGAATTAGTCCTAAATAGACCCCGGAGGGGGTTTCGGGCGATTCTGGAAGTGAGTACAATTTTAGTTGCTCAAATTGGTTTGAAAACATCATAACTAGGTTGCAATTGTCATTTTGAGCAATTTGGTATATAACTTTTAATTTTCCAATTTTATTGAATAAAAACTTATTTTTCTATTTTTAAATGATTAAACAACATTAAATAAAGCCATTTTTTGGACTTTCTCAAACATATATGAAAATGACATATTCCTGTAGAGTTTATTTTTCTGATCAAATTGGTACCTCACATTTATTTTTCTGAGCTATATTTTGGGAGATATTAATCATTCAATTTTATTCATTTTTCTGGAAATAAAAAAAACAGGAATTATGAGGTCACCGTGACTTCACTGTGACATCACACAGAGAGGATGTTCTCTGTGAGCAAGGAATCGATCGAATTCGAACGAATTCATGTGTAAAACAGAAATTAAACTGTACCATGAGCTTGAGAAGGTGAAGGGGGACCTAGGAATGGCGCCGGCTGGCCGGATGGTCGCCGGAGTTACTCCGGCGAGCACAAACCGCGGCGGCGGCCGGAGGCGCTCGGCGGAACGACTAACCAGAGAAGGAGGGAGGAAGGGGAGAGCACCTGGAGGTGCGGTAGATCACATGGAAGCTTTTTGTGCGGTCAGAGGAGCCGGAGGAGTGGCGCACACGCCGGAATCGGCGGAGGCTCACCGGCCGGAGGCGGGGAAGATGGGCTCGATCCCGCGGTTTGGTGCTGTCCCTGCTCGCATAGCTTAGTGGAAAGGCGGAGAAGAGGATGGAGAAGCGACGGGGAAGCTCAACGGAGCTCGGGGGCGACCGGAACTGCGGCGCACGGCGGAGGCCCGTCGAGCTACGGTTTCGGCCGGAAAAGGAAATACAGAGAGAGGGAGCACTGGAGGTTGGGGAGTACGTAGAGGAGGAGACAGCAGGGCTTCACATCCCTTATCTTCTATCCCCAGCAGAGAGGCGAGAGGTGACGAGGAGGTCTAGACGGCGGCCACGCAGCAGGTTGCTGCTTGCATTCTGTCCCAAGGTGGAAGAAAGCAAAAAGAAAAGGGAACTTGCGAAAACCCCCTAGACTCTCTGGATTTTACAAACTAGCCCTTTTCTCTTTTAAAACAGGACATAAAACATTGTTTTGAGGACCTTTTTCAAACCAGAAAAATTGGCAAAAATACATTTTGAAAACCTTATGAAATTTGCAAGCTCACCATGTATTTTCTTTCCGAAATTGAAATTATTTTTAGAACAAAATTTGGGTGATCATTTTAAGTGATTTTTGGTCATTTCATTTGTTATTTTCAAATGCAAAATTTTAACCAATGTTTTTATGCATGTATGAGATGACACAACACCACACACCCTTTTGTTAGCAAAATTGGGATGTTACAGAAAATCCTTTGCTGATAACTTTTCTAGGTTGGAAAACATTGCTTCTGACCCTATTCCTGTCAATGATAGTTTTCCAAATGAACAGTTGGCTGCAATAAAAGTAAAATCCCAAGATAGTCCATGGTATGTTGATTATGCTAACTTTATTGTTTCAAAGTATTTGCCTCCAACATTTACAGCTCAACAACTATGACTTGAGGCATTATTTTTTGGATGACCCACATTTATATAAAGAAGGAGTAGATGGTATTATGAGAAGATGTGTTCCAGGTCATGAACAACGTGAAATATTGAAGAAGTGTCATGGAAGTGCTTATGGAGGACATCACGCTGGAGATAGAACCGCACAGAAGGTTCTACAATCATGTTTCTATTGGCCTACTCTCTTTAAAGATGCATGCAAATTTATTTTATCTTGTGATGAATGTCAAAGAGTTGGTAATATTTCTAGATGTAATGAAATGCATATGAGTTATTCTCTTGTTATGGAACCTTTTCATTGTTGGGGATTTGACTTTATGGGTCCATTTCCTCCTTCGAATGGTTATACTCACATTCTTGTTGTTGTTGATTATGTTACTAAGTGGGTAGAAGCTATACCTTCAAAAAGTGCTGATGGTGAGACCTCTTTAAAAATGCTTAAAGATGTTATTTTCCTAGGTTTGGTGTGACTAGATATCTTATGACTGATGGAGGTTCTCATTTTATTCATGGTGGTTTTAGAAAAACCCTTGCTAATATGATGTTAATCATAGAATTGCCTCAGCTTATCATCCTTAAACTAGTGGGCAAGTAGAATTATCAAATAGAGAAATTAAATCTATCTTGCAAAAGACTGTTGATAAATCTAGGAAGAATTGGTCTGATAAGTTGAATGATGCTTTATGAGCTTATAGAACTGCTTATAAAAATCCTATGGGTATGTCTCCCTATAAAATGGTTTATGGAAAATCTTGTCTCTTGCCTTTAGAATCAGAACACAAATCTTATTGGGCAGTGAAAGAACTTAACAAAGATTTTAATATTGCTGGTAAGAAAAGAATGCTTGATTTGAATCATTTAGATGAATGGAAATGTGAAGCTTATAAAAATGTTCTTCAAAGATAAATTTAAACAATGGCATGATAAAATAATCCTTAAAAGAGAGTTTCATGTTGGTGAGAAAGTTCTATTATATAGGTCTCGTCTCAGATTTTTTGCTGGAAAATTACTCCCCAAATGGGAAGGACCTTATATTATTAAAGAAGTGTATCGTTTGGGTGCAATCAAAATTTCTTCCCTCAAAGATAACACTACACAAGTGGTAAATGGGCAAAGACTCAAACATTATATTTCTGGGGATTCCTATGATGAAGATGTTGATGTTATTCAAGTAATGACTCCGGAGAAGTTCATTAGAGGGAAGATTCCAGAATCTGCAGAGTCTGTTTTGGAATAGGTAACCGTTCTGTTAAGAAAAAGTTCGCGGATTACCTTCCAAGTTATAAATTATTGGTTTTTGGAAAATATGAAAAATACCGAGCCGAAGAGGAGTTGGAGAAGGTGCCCGGAGGCACCACACTACCTGGGGGCGTGGGCCCACCCTGGCCGCGCCACCCTATGGTGTGGCCCCTCGGAGCCCCTCTCCAACTTGTTTTCGACCTGGAATTTCCTTTCGTTACACATATTTTTGCTATATAACCCCCCGGACCCTCCGAGGTCCGTATACCGTTTTCTCGTCGTGTTTCTGTTTCGAGTTGTTTCTGCCAGGTTACATCTTCAGATCTAGAGCCACAATGTCCTCTTCCGGATCTCCCAAAGACAATTTCTTTGAGAACGTCGTCAACCCGTACATGAACGAGTTGAAGACGCATCCCAAAGAGTTGCTTCTCAAGGATGGGGAGGTGCAGATTGAAGATGTTCAAGGCCCTAAACGAGAAGGCAGTCTGGAAGCTAGGATGGAAGAGCCGGAGAAAGAAGTCTTTAGGTACAAGAAGATGGCGGAGCGTGAAGTTGACATCATCCACAGGATAAAGACAGAACAGATCGCTGAGTACAAGAAGGAGACTTTAAAGCTTTGGGAGGAGATCTTCTCACTCACCGAGTCCATCAAAAAATTGCAGGCACAACTCTATGATGTGCAGAATCAGAACTGGGAGTATGAGAACAGGTTTAAACGTATAAGCTCTGCTACTAGTTTCAGGATATTAGAGACCACAACATCATTTGTGGATGGAGAGCCTTTACCTTGGAAGTCTGATGATGAGAAGGATTCACCACCACCACCGAAGAATTGATTCGTCATTGGTATTGGCATCCCCTTGGCTTGTTCCAACCTAGGGGGAGTGTCGCGGTATCACACCTTTATCTTTCACCCTTTTACCTTTTAGTAGAGTCACATCGTGAGTAGAGAAAATATCTTATAGGATGGTTTGTAGTATGGAAGTGTCGCTCTCTAGTTTGTTATCGTTGTATCCCTTGGTTTGAGTTGCCGTAATGAAATATTAATATGAAGCTTCATCATCTACTTGTTCTACTTTATTCTAGTGTGCAATTTTTGTTATGTGATTGATCTTTTTATTAGTATTGGTATCAATGTTGGAGCTTCAAGTTAATCTAGTTGGTTTTGGCAAACTTAGCATTGGTTAGTAGTAACAATTCGTTGGGACTTAAGTAGAAAAGAGGGAGCTTAGTATTCTCAAATAAGTTTGTTTGTACTTTCAAGGAAGATTGCATGATTGGCTTTATCATATATGTTTTGTTTGTTTCACTTCAATTCTTATGCTTTCTACCCAACCCTGCTAGCCAAAAACCTGTACTGAGAGGGAATGCTTCTCGTGCATCCAAACCTTGAGCCCAAAACCTTGCAATTTGTGTCCACCATACCTACCTATATGTGGTATTTCACCGCCACTCCAAGTAAATCGCTTGTATGATACCTTTAAACCTTCAAAATTACACCTATTTTGTGCCCCTGTTTTAGCTCATAAGGACGCAAATAGAGAATATTTATCTCACTTGTTGATTGGATTTAAAACCCTGGACTAGTGGCTTCATCCGCTTATCCAAATGCTAGAAGAGCTGACAGCGGGGTTCCCAGCCCCAAATAATAATACAAATTCTCTTCACTATTTTTTCCCCTGATTTATCAGTCAAAGCATAATTATGTAAACAAAAGAGAAAGAGGGATGATCTTCTATACCAGTTGCGTCCTTCAATGGGAGTCACTATTGTTAAGTCTAGTTGGCTTGTGACGTACTGTATTTTATGTTTGCTATTCGTTGACATAAACATACACCTCTCAAAATTAGGAACTCCTCCATGGTTTGTGATTGTTGGCAGGCACCCGAGGATTCTGTTAGCCATGGTTTGTGTAATAAAGGTTGGGAGGAATGTGAACCATTTTGTACCTCTGTTTTACAAAATAAAATATCTAGCACATGAGTGATCCATGCTTCCCTCTATGAAGGACCTATCTTTTACCTTTATGTTGAGTCAGTAAACCTACTTCTTTCTATCTTAAGCAAGCATTTGAGTTGTTGTGATTCCTCCAGCTATATGTTGATTTACTCCATCATGTTCCTTATTCTTCCTTGTTTGTACAAATGCTTTTATCTGTTTGAATACCACTTTGAAAGTTACCAATGTCTGCAAAGAGACCGTTATAATTGAGCATGATAAACTCTACAATATAAGCTCTAGTATAAAGACTCTGATCGAAAGATAAGTACACTGTTAATTGTTCTCTGACCAAGAACAAAGTTTGCCTTTACCAATTTTGATTTACTTTTTGCACCTTTATTGTTCCTATGCTTGTTTCAAGTTTGATTATATGAGACGAAGTTGCTGTCTAAAATGATTTGTTCTTTGTTAGATGTGATGTCATTTGTCCGTATTTTATTTATCGACACCTCACTCCATAAACCTGTGGTCATGTTTACCGAGTTCAGTTTCGCTTGGGGACAAGCGAGGTCTAAGCTTGGGGGAGTTGATACGTCCATTTTGCATCACTGCTTATATTGTTATTTTATGTTATTCATCGATATATTTCATGTTATGATGCATCACTTATGTTATTTTTATCTTATTTTGCATGTTTCATAATTTTTGGAGAATAAGCACCGGAACCAGAAAACTGATGGAAAAAGCACCGTCGAGATACCCTATTTCAGAAGTTCAGAAGAAGAGGTGGGACACCGGAGATGTCTTCGAAGTTCAGAGGAGGACGCTAGCCAGAAGGGGAGCCAGAGGGGACCCACCAGGGCCCCAAACCATGAGGTGCCCCCCCTTGGCCGCGCCGCCGGGTGGTGTGGCCACCCTGGCCCACCTCTGGTCGATCCCTTTCGCGTACTTGACCCCCAGGGAACCCTAAGCCCCAGACTATCATTGAAGAATTATTTCGCCGCTGCCTCGGGGCGGAAAACACCAAAGAGAGAAAAACTCTTCGGAGGGAGAAATCTGTTGGGGAAATTCCTCTCTGGAGAGGGGAAATCATCGCCATCGTCACCATCATCGCTCCGAGTATCATCAAGATTGTCATCGTCATCATCATCACCAGCAGCACCATCACCCTCATCATCCACCTTCATCCTGCTATAACAATTAGGGGCCTATGTCGTTGTTTTACATAGATCTCTCTCCCGGTGTGGATTACTTGTTAGTAGTTGATGATTGTGAGATTTATCGGTGTTAGCAATTTATGACCAGATTGTTATTATCCATTATATCACCTATGCTTATGATCCATATGATGTCATGTGAGTAGTTCGTTTAGTTCTTGAGGACATGGGAGAAGTCATGATGTTAGTAGTGAAGTTATGTTGAAGTAATATCTCGTGGTTCGGTATTTAAGTTGTGGTGATATTCTTCTAGTGGTGTCATGTGAACGTCGACTACATGATACTTCACCTTTATGGGCCTAGGAGGATGCATTGTGTATTTGGCTACTAATTGTGGGATTTCCGGAGTGACAGAAACCTAAACCCCCATTAGGAAACCAATGCATGAGGGAGCGTAGAATCCCGGAGTTTTAAGGCTATGGTTAGATTTATCTTAATTACTTTCTTGTATTTGCGGATGCTTGCGAGGGGTATAATCACAAGTATGTATTAGTCCTTTTTGTGCGGTGCATTAGCACGGGTTCACCCACACAACACTTCACGAACCAATGGATATTAATCAACCGTAACGAAGCGAAAGCACTTGACGAAATTCCCATGTGTCCTCGAGAATGTTTGGTAGTCATAAGTAATACAACCGTCTTGTACTTTGCTCTCAAACGGATTGGGCCACTCGCTGCAATATTATTTACTACAATTTATTTACTCGCACTTTGTTTATCTGCTATATTAAAAACCTCCCAAAACTAGTTTGCTAGTGTTTACAGTGAATACTCTATACAACCTTGTTGTCAACACCTTCTGCTCCTCGTTGGGTTCGACACTCTTATTTACCAAAAGTACTACAATACACCCCCTTATACTTGTGGGTCATCACCCCCTTTGGGGTACTTCATCCCAAGGGAATCTTAAGACCCGGGGGAAACATGGAGGAAATATTCCGCCGCCTCCACGGGGCGGAAAACAACAGAGAGAGAAAAGCTCCCCGGCAGGGAGAAATCTGCGGCAGAAATTCCTCCCCGGAGAGGGGAAATCATCGCCGTCGTCACTGTCATCGCATCGAGCATCATTAAGATCATCATCGTCATCGTCATCACCACCAGCACAATCATCCTCACCATCCACCTCCGTCCTACTGTAACAATTAGGGTTCGATATCATTGTTCTTCACTAGATCTCTCTCCCGGTGTGTATAACTTGTTTGTAGTTGATGCTTACGAGATTTACCGGTGTTTGCACTTTCTGACCAGATTGTTATTCGTCATTATATCACCTCCGATCATGATATATATGATGTCTTGTGAGTAGTTCGTTTAGTTCGTGAGGACATGGGATAAGTCAAGATGTTAGTAGTGGAATTATGTTGAAGTAATATTTACTAGTTTGATATTTAAGTTCTGGTGCTATTCTTCTAGTGGTGTCATGTGAACGTCGACTACTTGACACTTCACCTTTATGGTCCTAGAGGGATGCATTGTGTATTTCGCTACTAATTGTGGGTTTGCCGGAGTGACAGAATCCTAAACCCCGTTAGGAAATCGATGCACGAGGGAGTGTAAGATCCCAGAGTTTAAGGTTGTGGTTAGATTTATCTTAATTACTTTCTTGTAGTTGCGGATGCTTGCAAGGGGTATAATCACAAGTATGTATTAGTCCAAGTAGGGAAGTGCATTAGCATAGGTTCACCCACACAACACCTATCAAAACAATAAATATTAATCAACCGTATGAAGCAAAAGCACTTGACGACATTCCCATGTGTTCTCGAGAACGTTTATTCATCATAAGTAAATCAACCGGCTTGTCCTTTGCTCTAAAAAGAATTGGGCCACTTTCTGCAATTATTATTGCTATCTTTTATTTACTCGCACTTTATTTATCTACTATATCAAAAAACCCCAAAAACTTGTCTGCTAGTGTTTATAGTGAATCCTTTATCCAAACTGCTTGTCAACACCTTCTGCTCCTTGTTGGGTTCAACACTCTTATTTATCGAAAGTACTACGATACACCCCCTATACTTGTGGGTCATCATTTCTTCACTTGAAAATACTTAATTATGTCTTTCTATGCCTAGATGAAAGGCGTTAAAGAAAAGCACTCTTGGGAGATAACACATGTTTTATTTCTGCAATTTTTCTTTTGTTTTCTTTGAGACAAGGTGTTGTTTACTTCTGTAATAAATCCTTTGTATCTTTACTTTTTTAAATTGTTGTGCTAAGTAAAGTCTCTAGTGAAAAATTGATGCTAGATTTTGATTTCTGTGCAGGAACATATTTTTGCTGTCCACCGTTTAATTTTCCATAAATTCCAGAAAAATCAAAACATCCTGAAAATTAGTGTGCCTGATCCTCATATATGTACGCAACCTTTGTTAGTTCTGAGTTTTCTGATTTGAGCAGCGTGAGTGCCTCAAAAAATTCGTCTTTGCGGACTGTTCTGGTTTTGACAGATTCTGTCTTCTACTTTGCATTCTCTCTTTTACTATGTTGAGTGGATTTCTTTGCTCGAAAAAACATCAGTGTCTATAGTTAATATTTAGAAAGTATTGGTAATGCTTGTGTCCATCAAGAACATGTGAGTTTTTGATTATGCACTAACCCTCTAATGATAATTACTTCGAGTTTTGTGTGAAGGAAGTTTTCAAAGGTCAAGAGAAGAGGATGATATAATGTGATCAAGAAGAGTGAAAAGCCTAAGCTTGGGGATCCCCCCTAGATCATCCCAGCAAATTTCAAGAAGACTCAAGCGTCTAAGATTGGGGACGCCCAAGACATCCTCTTCTTCATCAACAACTTATCAGGTCACTTCTAGTGACACTATATTTTTATTCGGTCACGTCTTATGTACTTTACTTGGAGCGTCTGCTTGTTTTTCTTTTCTTTTATTTTATGTAATAAACTTGGTCGGATCCTAGCATTCTTGTGTGGGAGAGAGAGACGCTCCGCTTTTTTATATGAATACTCGTATTCTTCATTTATTTTCTAGGTGCTGCAATTCTTTTAGCTCCTGTTTTTCATGCATCTCTTATTCAGAGCTGTTAGTTCTTGTAAAGTAGTACTCTCTTGTTTCATTGATAATTATTTGGAGAGCTTTTGGTGAAATAAAGTGATTGGTGTTGGAGAACAATAAAATATTTCATTCTTATAATGGTGCAATGGAAGCTTGTTTAGACTCTGACTTAGACTTTAATATGTCATGTCAGATATATACCAAACAGGGGTATATCAGATGGTAGTCAAAGTGCCGGATTACCAGGGTGGCCCAAGCGGTAGTGGGCTGTGGTCCATTGGGCGGCCCAGTAACCCGACGCACAGAAGCCGGATTCTAGAAGGACCCGGATCACGGCCCACGTGATCCGGCTTGGAGGAGAAGACGGATTCCTTACTTTCCAAGTTATAGTTACCGTAGTCTTCTAGGTTTCCTATTCTGTAAGCCCTAATCCGGCTGTTATATAAAGCCGGACGGGAGATAAGTTTGAGAACGAATAACAGAGAAGAAGCTATAGGCTAACTCGCCGGGAAGTTGATCCTCTGCGAATAGTTAGATCCAAACCTCACATTGTAATTCTATATCCAGGCTTTAGTCCTGATTAGTGAGAAGTGCAGGAATAGGCACGTCGTACTGTCGCGACGTACCGAACCTAGGTAAATCCTGTGTTCACTGTTCACCACGCGATCCCGTTACCCCACATCTCTACCGTAGTCTCATGGCACCCCCGTCTATGAAAACTACTACGATGTCTCGACAGTTGGCGCCCACCGTGGGGCAAACGACGTCAGGCGTGAAGTTCCGATCTAGGATACTCGGCGGAATCGGAAGATCAATCACCGTCGGAAGCCTGGAGTTCGACGACAACGTCGGACGCTTCCTCGACAACGGATCCTACATACCGGCGCAAAACCACCTGGTAAGTGCCTGCGTGTTACCGATCGGATCTGCTAACATCTTTATCGGACTAACTGCAGAAGCAATGGGGTTTTGCGGTGGAAGCAAATATTTCCCACCCGCCCTATACCCAGTCGAAGATGACTATGATACCGGATTCTGCTCAGATCGCCGACAAAAAAGTGATACACACTTTATCGGCATGGTGCAATCCGAAGTCGCCGAAAACACGGATGACGGAAATCCCGTGCAAGAGGCAGACAAAAACACACCCGTCACAGAGACGGAAGATCCGACACCCGTCATATAGGCAGAAGATCCGACATCTGTCAACATGACGATGCACTCGGAAGCTGACTCTGTACTAGCCGCCATTGAGGCGAGATTAGAATCAGAAACCGGATCAGATGATTTTGATTCCGAAGACGAAGACGTGGACGCCTTCGAAAGGAAAGTTAAATATTTTCAAGAGGGATTCCATGAAGTACTAATGGCGAAACCGGCTGATACCACGGACGCCGGCAGCCTGGAAAGCCCTAAAACTCCTCCGCCAGAGGAAGAGAGAGAAGACGGAGAAACTTCTCCGATATTTCCTAATGTAAAGGAACTGACAGAAGATGAGCCTGTCAAAAAGCCTCCCTCTTCCAAGAAAAAGCACCGCGCTGCTAAGAAACTCCAATACAAAATCCGGAAGAAAAAATCAGCTGATCTAGCTGATAAAAACCTGGAAGTAGGAGATGCTAGCGGAACAAAGCCTGCGGAGAAGAAAATCAAAGAAATCCTTGCTCCGCCAATGACGGAACATGAAGAACAGCAGCTGTTGCAAACGCCAGTGGGATTAAACGAACCCCCTGAGATGCTGGAATCCAGGAGACGAGCTTTCCAACGGCAATAGCAACATCTACTCAGAACTCGTGAGCACCTCCAAAAAAACCCAGGATGACATTAAGCTCATGAAGGAAGAAATCGAGGAGTACGAGAGAAAGAATAGATCTGGCATTAAACCTACAAGGTTACCCGGAATCGTAAGACCGGAAGTACTGCCGCCAAAAGAAAGGTTTCACAACCCATCTTGGCAAAAGCAGGTAAACGGCAAAGATGCCAGAGGCGAACCAATATACCAAACCGCAGCAGAAAACGCGGAAGCAGCGTTCGCCATCCTGAACAATGACATGTACTCCAATGGTGAAAAACTTCAAGGGGTGTATGCTTTCCTAGGAAAAGCATTGCAACAACAGCAGCGGGGCCAAGAGCGATCAGGAAGGCTGCATGATAACTCCGCCCTATGCAAAACAGCTACTTGCGCCGCTGGAGCACCTGGACCAGAGGAACCTGGAGATTCAGACAATTCAAAGGATAAAAAAGAGGATCTGAGAAAAGACAAGAAAAACCCCGACAATAGGGATGAAGCGTCCCGAACCGGATCCCATCCCCCGAAAGGTGGACTCAAACCCCACGATCAGGAAGAAAAATACCGGAATGACGACAAAACAATGCCACCTCCGAGAAACCCAGCTGAGAAAGCCGGAAGATACGATATACCTCACAGACGTGAGAGATCCCGGACACCTCCTAAGGATAAAGAAAGGCACAGGAGCAGGACTCCGCCTAATCCAAAAGGGCGTGATCACGGAAGAGATAGGCACAATCCCGGAAAAGCGCGTCCGCGCAACAATGGAAAAGAAAGGAGTAGATCCCCTTCTGTCCATTCAGCCGGAAGATATTCCGCACACATTGATAGAGCGGAAAAGGATGATCTATACTCTGGTCCTAAGTGTTTCACTGACAGGATCCGAAGGATAACCCTACATTCTGGCTTTGCCAAAGTCGGTCCAATGTACCAGAAATACACCGGCAGCACAAACCCGGACACCTGGCTCTCAGACTACTATACAGCCGTCCAGATCAACAATGGGACAGACCTAGAAGCTGTCAAGTTTCTTCCCCTAATGTTACTGGACGGAGCCAGAGATTGGATCAATGGATTACCATCAAGAACTGTCGACAGCTGGGATGATATGGCTAGAGTATTTACTCAGCATTTACGGGGAACGTACAAACGCCCGAACAACATCAACCAGCTGAACCGTTGCACCCAATTCAAAGATGAACCATACGTGGATTTCATCTCCAGATGGACGGCAATGAAGAATAGTTGTTCTGGAGTAACTGACGTACAAGCAATGCATGCTTTCTTCAATGGCCTAAAACCCGGACTTGTACCGTTCATGGTTGGTTCCAAACAGCACAAAGATCTCGGATCTATGCTTACAACCGCCAATGAACACGCTGCAGCCGAAGACGACATCAGAGCAAGAGGGGGCAATATCGAATCACTGATACTTGCCAAGAAAACTCCTCGTTCTGACAAAAAAGGAACTCTAGAAACAACGACAAAACCCAAAGAGGTCAACATAGCCTTTGGAAGTGAAAAAGGGAATAAGTGGAAAGGACGCAGTCCAGATCCAATCAACTACACTCCAGAGGAGTGGGAGAGGATTAAATCGGAACCCTGTGTCCACCATTCACAATTTGGGAAATCCACCCATACAAATGCGCAATGCCGGCTGAATAAGCACATGAAAGGCAGTGCAGGATCCGGAAATAAGGGGAAGGGTTCCAAAAGGAAACCCGCCAAACAAAAGCCAGAAGCTGACAAAGAAGACAGTGAATCGGACACTGATAAAAAAATCCAGGAACAACAACGAAAGGGCGAACCCAAATTTCCGAGAGTTCATGGAGAAGCAATGCTAACATTCCTAGCAACTCCGTCAGCAAAGGTGGCCAAAAGAACACTTCGAGAAATAAACGTGGTTGTTCCGGCAACCCCGAAATTCTTGAAGTACTCCAACACACCAATTACCTGGGATCAGTCTGATCATCCCGGGAATATCCCTGAACCCGGCACACAAGCTCTTGTCGTAAGCCCTATTGTCCAGAACACTAGGCTAAGAAGAGTGCTGATGGATGGAGGATCCAGCACTAACATAATGTACCTGGAATTACTGAAGCATCTGAAGATTTCCGAGTCCCAGCTCAATAACAGCAACATACGCTTCCATGGCATTGTTCCTGGCAGACAAGCACGATCCCTAGGAGAAATTTCCCTAGATGTCACCTTCGGAGATAAAGATCACTTCCGGCAGGAAAAAGTATCCTTCGAAGTAGTGCCGTTCGAAAGCGTGTATCACACAATACTCGGACGTCCAGCTTTCGCCAAATTCATGGCAAGATCCTGTTATATCTATAACAAGCTGAAGATGCCAGGACCCAAGGGAGGAGTAATCACCATAGCCGGTGACTTCAAGGTGGCAAACGAGTTGGAGAAAGAAAACGACCTTTGCGCTCAGAGGGTCATAGCAAAGGAAGAACTGAAGGAATTAGCCAAGGAGGTATCGCCGACAGAAATGCCGGCAGGAAAAGAAACTCGGAAGCCAACAGACAGCTTCAAGGCGTCTGAGAATACAAAACAGGTAATCCTAGATCCCAAAGATCCGACAAAGTTCGTCGTTGTAGGGACTGGGATGACTGACAAATAGGAAGGCGAGCTCATCAAGTTCCTCCGTGAGAACTGGGATATTTTTGCCTGGTGTACAGCTGACATGCCAGGCGTACCCAGGGAACTTGCTGAGCACCAACTCAAGGTGATTCCAGGATCAAAACCCGTCAAACAAGGTCTCCGTCGATTTGACGGAAGAAGACGGAAGGCTATTGGCAAGGAAATTATCCGGATTTTAGCAGCAGATTTCATCCAGGAAGTAATCCACACTGAATGGTCTGCAAATCCGGTGTTTGTACCGAAGAAAGACAATACTGCTCTTAGAATGTGTATAGATTACACAGGCTTGAACAAATTGTGTCCGAAAGATAGGTTCGCATTACCGCGAATCGATCAAATAATAGATGCCACTGCAGGCTCTGAGCTTTTATGCTTTTTGGATGCATACTCCGGGTACCACCAAATACACATGAAAAAGGAAGATCAAATTAAGACTTCTTTCATAACCCCATACGGGACGTACTATTACGTAACCATGCCATTTGGCCTGAAGAACGCATGTGCAACCTACCAGCGTTGCATGCAACGTTGTTTGCATAGTCAGATTGGCAAAAACGTCCATGTTTACGTGGACGATATTGCTGTCGTAACCAAGGAAAAAGATACACTCCTTGAGGATCTGCGAGAAACTTTCGAAAACTTGCGCACCTACAAGATGAAGTTAAATCCATCTAAGTGCGTATTCGGGGTTCCCTCAGGAAAACTTCTGGGTTTCATCGTTTCTCACAGAGGAATAGAGGTTAACCCGGAAAAGATCAAAGCCATCTTGAACATCTCGAAACCTACGTGCGTGAAAGATGTCCAAAGATTGACGGGTTCCGCCTATGCCGTCAGCAGATTTATTAGTCGGCTGGGGGATAAAGCCTTACCACTCTACAAGTTGCTGAAAAAATCCGACAAAATCAAGTGGACAACGAAGGCCTGGGAGTATCTAGCAGTTATGTCCCTTCTATACTTAGTTCAATCTCTATGTAAACATCTTTTGAGATCATGAAATTAAGTGTCGGAATTCCGATATCCATGTTTTTACAAGTTCATTATAGTACAAAGCATGATTCCACCTTATCTATTTCCCAATGATCTTACAAAATACTCAATGTTAACCCGAATTGTGCCTGCGTACTCAGCGTTAAAAAACTGAATGATTTTTCAGCCTACTAACGGCTAAAGGAAACTTGAATTGCCTGCGTGCCCAAGTTTCATTTAAAAAATTCCTTACTTCTCTAAGCATTATCTGATTGCTTATGCGTTGGGTCACTGGAGCTAGTTAGTAAAAATGCCTTTAGTATGATCCATGTTTCCAAGTTTAAACTGATTGGTTATACCCAGTTACTCGGCATGGCGATTCATAATGCTATTGAGCCATTTCAAACACTAAGGACAGTTAAAACATATACGACAGAAAACTTAGAAGATAAAGGAATAATAAAATCCGAAAACCTTCCAAAGAATTTCATAATTAAGCCTGCAAAAGGCGGAGTTCTCATTAATGGAAAAGGAATAGAAGCATTACAATTTGAATTACATTGTAAAAGTACAGTAATGCTCCTATTTGTCTACTTTCACCATCCAGGTTCAAGGCAGCCCTTCAAGCATCCGACTCTTCTTCGCTGCTATCATCCTCGGGGGCTGCAGGCACCTCCTCTTCCGGATAAGTGATGGAGATATTCACCATGGAGGCAATCTTGGTGGCATGGCCTTTGATTTCATCAAAGATTGTATTCCGCTGAGCTTCCGTATATCCTTGAGGGATACCGGACGCCACGCGCCAAGACTTTGCACCAGGGTAGTGCATACGCATAAGGCCAAGCGCCATGCGTGCACCGCCCCGTGCAGCGGAGCGTAGGATGGATTCCCTGGATTCCGCCACCTCCATGATGGCACCCGGAAGTTTTTCAACTTCCGAGAACTCCCCAGTCCTTGAGGGAATGAACTTGTTGACCAGCTGCATGCCAGCAGCTCTGATCGAAGTCCAGGTCTTCCCAAAAGCTCGGATTCTATCAATCCGAGAAAGATCTGGGCTATCTCCTGTTTTTCAGCAAAAACAACCAAGAAGGTTAAGTAAAAAAGCAGAGAAACACAGCAAGACTGGGAAGAATGGTAAATGCAGAAAAAACTTACCGACAAGTTTGTCAATTTCGGAGCCTTCCTCCAGGCGCAGGTTCAGAGCAGCTTCCAAGTCCTGAATGGTGGACTTGTCCTTCTCCGCCTGTGCGGAAGCCTTGGATTGAGAAACTCCAAGGCCAGATTGCTGGCTTCCAGATCTTTTTGAGCCTTCACAAGATCCTTGTGAAGGTCCAAATTCTCCTTTCGGAGAAACTCGGCATTGCCGGCGTCTTTAGCTATTTGCTTGGCCTTAGCCAAAGCAACTGGAAAGCAAGGAAAATTCCGAGTTTAGAAAACTTCCGGAATAAGTACTTAGACAAAAAGTTGAATCGAAAACTTCAGAGGAAAAACGCTTACCTGTTGTTTCCGACAACGCCAGCTGAGACGATGCCAGCTCTGTCTCTCTCTCCTCAAGAATAGAAAGAAGATTTCTAACTTCTTTATTCTTGATGGAGAGTTTGTTGAAAACTTCCATGTTAATGGCTTCAGCGGTTTGCTGGAACATGGCAAGGAAAAGAATGAACATAAAGCATCAAGACAAAAAAGCATACATTTTGTTTAATGCTTGGGGGCTAGAGTTACATACCTGGCTCATTCGTTGCAAACCCGCCAAGTTTTCATTGAACTCTTTTGCGTATTCTGCAAAAAGAGTTCCGGCTGCGCTTAGGCCGTCATTGATGATCTTGAAGTCCTTGTCGAAGGTGGGAATTTCCTCGTCGAATGTCCGAGAAGATTTTCCCACCTCTGGAGCCGCCCTTTCCCGCGTGTCCGTGTTCGACACAACGAGCTGGCTGTTCTCTAGCGGCTTGGTGGTGGGGGCTGTAGCATGCTCTTCCGCCATCGTGGACGGTGTGTCCGGGGCGATGACGGGAGAAGGTTGAGCGCCTCGGCTGGACACAACTTTGTGTTTCTTCAGCTTCCTCGGCTTTAGGTTGGAGGGAGGTAGGCTAAAAACTAAAAACCCGGAAAAAGTTAAAATTCCGAAGACGAAAGAAAAACTTCGACAAAAGAAAAATAACCCAGATGATCTAACCTGGAGGTGGCGACGGGAATTCCGTCAAGGTCGATAACTTCCTCAGAGGAAGAAATCTTCTTGCGCTTGCGCCCACCTGTAGAGGCGGTACGCAATGCATCCAGCTCAGCTTCGGAGGCTAGCTCCGAGTCTGGAAGTTCAGCGATCTGTTGAAAATAAAAATCAGAGTTAGAAGCGAAAAAAAATCCGAGAAAGAATTTCAAAACTTTACCCAAATGACGGAAAAAATACCTTGGGAGCCGGATTGTCGGCCGTATACATCGGCCGACTCTGTAGCATCCCAACTTTTAATAAAGAAGGAATACCTGTGTTTATTGTGCTAGTCCCTGGATCAATTGCTAGCACCACAGTACAAAATGAAATATCAGGCAAATGCATCAAATTCTATTACATCGCATGATCCAGTCTTTACAAAATAGGATTACAACTTGCATAGTCTTAGAAGACTAGCAGAAAACAAAGAAATACAGCGGAAAACATAGTACAACATTGAGCCCATCTTCTTCATGTGCCACAGGCAAAACATGTTGGCGATAGTCTCGAGATCCTAAACGAAATCCTCACTCGTCTTCAGAAACATCTGCAATATGGAATATGCAGCCACGGGGGAGTCAATACAATTTAATGTATTGGCAAGTAACACTATGGTGGATATAAATGGCAACACTAATACTACATGCTTATTTGGCTGAGTGGAGTTTCTGGCTAAGTTTGCATAAAGAAAGTTTTCTCCTATTTCTTTTGTAAAACAACTTTTCTTTTCAAGGGGTGGCATCATTGGACTGAAATCCAAGCACCACAAATACTGTTCACTTGGTCAAATTTTACTTATTGAAAATGGTGATGTGATTCTTCCGTCCTTCCTTGTCCAGCTGCTCATAGTTGTCCATAACCGGGGACACGGCTAAGATCTTAGTTTGTTGACTCTGCAGAGTTTGTGCACTTTCACCTTCAGACCCAACTCAACCCAAACATCCTATACACCCTGAGTGCATTAAGGAAAGGAGAAGAATCGAGACGAGATCTTTCAGAAGCAAGAATTCAACCCAATGGCAAGACCCGTTCCACCTATAATTATGCTACATCTGCTTGTCAAGCCCAGGCGAACCCTCACAACTTAGTTGATCAAGACAGAGCCCATATGACTAAAGGCTGCACTGGAAGCAATCTAAACTTGGGGAACATCATAATCACTTTGTTCCTGGGTGGCATTCCTCAAGTGAACAACCCCTCGGGGAGACACTCAACTCTCATCAGCCAAACAACCAAATCCACCCAGGTGGTTCATTAAAGTTTATACTTAGTATTTTTTCTCATCATCAAGTAAAACAATTTTTGTAGCATGGCTAAGCATCTACTAAGAACCAAGGCATCAAAATAACAAGGTATAAGGATGGATACACACTACTAGGATATAGCATAGCATAATATAACTTAGTAAAATTTCCTATCAATGCATACTACCCAAAAATCAACTAATGCATATAGAAAATAATGGGTAGTTGATGATGTGTTACTTGCCTTGTTGAAGTTAGTGAAGATATCACACTCTCTTCACAAAAGATCGTTGCTCTCCGTACAATCTGTTCATTGACAACACAATAACAAAATAAACAAGCATCCTAACAAACAAACATACAAGTGTAGAAAACATACATAGCAACTAACATATCAAAAGGGGCTTAACCAAGTTGGTTAGGACAAGGTCTAGGTTTGAGTTGAAAGATTCATTCTCTAGTGGTCTCATTCTTGTTAAGGAAATTCCAATGGTTTACTTGGGAAGGGCTAGGTTGAGTTATGTATAAAACTAACTTTATTATAACCATACTTGTCGAGGAAGTTCCAAGAGTTCACTAAGAATAAACATATTACTTCTTCAGCTAAAGTAATACATGCAAACACTTGGTCATATTCACCTTCAAAAATATTTGAATGACTATGTTAGTATTTTCCATTGTGGTTAGGGTAGGTCTACTAACTTCATCATCAAAGGGAAAATATTACTAAGTCTTGGGTTTTCCATTTGGGTCAATGGTTGGACAAAAACAACTTGTTATTCTTCAACTTGTATGGATTGCTTCTAGACCTCATGTGATTGCCTTCTTGAAGATCATCATCATGCCATCTAAATTGTTTCCTTCCTTGGTGTGGTGCTTCTCTTGGTCTTGATAGTCTTCATGGTTTTCACTTCACTACTTGGTTTGGTTATAGGATGGGCACATATACCACTAAGTCAAATTGAAAAGAAAGAAATAGGAAGAAAGATAGAAAGAGAGAGGGAGATGTTTTCTTCTGGATTTCTTCACACTTGTACTTCCTTGAGTTTCCTCTAGTGGTGGAGTCTTTTCTTCAAAATTTCTTCATTGATCCTCCTTGTATTCTCTTCATGTTGCCACCAAGTTGAAAGTGAAGAGCCTTCTATTGCTTGAGTCTTGTTTTTCATTTGCTAACTTGATGGATTCTTGAAGCATGAATAGGGGGATGGAGGGGTAGATAGAAACCTATAGTACTAGTGTTTGAGGTTCACTACTTGGTCTCTTAGAAGGTTTACATACAAGGGACTTGGTCTTGGATTCAAAATGGCCACAACAAACAATGGTAGAAAGAAATAGAAACAAAATTTAAGACATAATAACTAGATGGACTACTATGATGGATTTTTGGTTAAAAATACATGGTCATGGTCCAAGGGTGTCCAAAACGGTTGGGCAAGGTTGTTTCTGGTTCAAGGTTATCAAATGGAACAATTTTGCAAAAGGAACTATATTGAAATTATTTTTACAAATTAATCTATGCCAAAAATACTCAAATAGACAACTTAATTCTAAATTCAATTTTAATTTGTTCAATTATTATTTTGGGACAGAGGATATGAAAGTACACATCCTAAGGTTTCCAAATATATTTTATTTACAATTTTTGGATTTGTAGAATTTGAATTATGCCAAATTTCATCAAACAAGCATATTTGAATTTGAACAAATTTAAGTTTGTCAAATTTGAATTTGGCCAGTGCCAAAAGATTCTAAATGTCAAGGGCTTTTCAAAAAGTCCAAGATTGCTAAATTTGGGCTTATGGATCAAAAGATATGGTAGATCTAATGTGCAGGGACTAATCTGCAAAATTGTTTTTCTATTTTTATTCGAAAATAATTCCAGAGACTGAGCTGGGCTCAGATTGCTTATCTGCCGCGCGGTGCGACTGATAGGAGGTGGGCCTGGGCTGGCTGTGCGTTGCACCGAGCGACAGATAACCAACTTAACGCGCGCTGACTGGGCTGAGCCATTTAAATCTGGATCGTTGGATCCAGATCTAACGACAGGGTACCCCTTCGATCTACGATCTAATCCTGTGCGTTCCATAAGATCGGACGGCTGCAGGAGGTTAGGGTTCATACCTCGCCGGAATGTCGCCGGAAAATGGCGCAACGGCGGCCGGCGCTGCAGTCGTGGATGGCGGTGGCGATATAGGGGGCTTCTGTGCACGGGGAGACCACTGGGATGCGCGTCTTGACGAGACAGAGAGATTGGTGGGCACGGCGCCCTCGGTTTCTCCCTCGATGCGCAGCGCGAGGTGGTCGGCGTTAGGGCTGCTTCGGTGGTCGTCGGGGGTGGTGCTCCGCTGCTCGAAAAAATCAAACCTCGGCATTAGGAGGCGCGCAGGAGAAGTGAGAGAGGAGGGGACCGAATAGGGGGAGGTTCCTTGCCTTGGTGTCACCGGAAACAGAAGAGGACGGTGGCGGCAGTGTGCAACTCCGGCGAGAGATTCCTCCAGCCGCGGGGCATGAATAACGGAGGAACGAGAGGGTAATGAGAGAGGGGAGGAAGGGATTTAAGGGGGAGGCCCTGCGGAAATCAATACCGCACTTAACAGCGAGCAATCAACGCGAGAAATTTTCGGGAGAAAACCTCTCCTTCTGTTTCCACAGGTTGATGACGATGATGACGTCATCATGACGTCATCCCTTTTTTTCTTTTAATTTCTGTTTATCTAATTAAATCATAATTTCTGTTTTAAGTGTCCAAATGACATGAAACAAATTTCTAAATTCTTGAAATTTCAAGTACTTTCCAACAGTACCATTTTTGGAAACAAAATCATCATATTTTATTTTTGAATTTGGGAATTTGAATAATTCATTAAAAGTGACTTAATAGCATTTTTAATAGAAAATCTAATTTAATTTTGAGAAAGGGTTTTATAAAAATAAAGAGACATTATATAAGTCAATTATCATTTTTGAAAATCATTTACACTTGTTTTTCTATTTTATATTTTGAATTAGAAATGATTTCACTAATAGCATATTAATGCCATTTTAAACATATCAATTATATAAATGAAAATTATTGGTTGAATGAAATATCAGAGGCATCAATGTGATAAAATAACATTTTCCAAAATCATATTTAATGGTTTTCATATTTTATGATTTTAAAATATGAAGAAACAATGATAGTCACTTTAATAGAAAGCATTAATTTTTATATGATTAAAACAATTTTTAGAAATATTTTCTATGATTCAACTATTGTTTCCTAAGACCCTTTTAGGAATTTTTATATTGTATATTTTCAACATATTAGTGAAACCACAATTTGTATCCTTTTGTTATATTTCAAACATAGAGAATTATTTAATAACTTTGGAAATGGGTTTTAGTAAAAGCAGAAAGGTTTCCCCAAATGAATATGTTGTTTTCCCAAATGAAAACATTGTTTTCTCAAAGTATCTTACTTGTTTTTAATAAACAATTTATTTCTATAGCACTATATTATTTTGTTGATTAACATAACACTTGGAAAACAAGGATCCAACTTATATCTATTTTGGGGTTATCAATAATAGTGAAACCCTTTTTAAAGACAAGAAGAAAATATTAGAGATAACAATTCTCTAGTTTTTATATATCAAAAATATTTTTCAAGATCACAATTGGGTTGAAAGCATTTTGGGTGTAAGGGTTGGCTTAAGAAGAAATATTTTCTTTATGTAGAAATATTTATTTTGAAATGACTTTAGGATTTATGGAACAGAGGTATATTGGATTTTCATTTCCAAAACATTAGAACATGTATTGTTTTCTTTTGTTTCTTGCACTTTATTTGGTTTTTGATGACTTGCATAACATGAAAACAAAAAGTTTCAAATTTTTGTGATTTTTGTGTTTTTCCAAAAATCAGGGATGTTACAGACTACCACCCTTAAAGAAATCTCGTCCCGAGATTTGGGAAGGCTAGAAAGAAAGATTAGGTTTGGGTAACTTGGGTTCCAAAACAATTGGGTGGGCTACCACCCTTAAAAGAAACTTTTGTGGGTAATCTATTTTCATTAGATTAGAGTGTAGATTGATTCTAGATTAGCTTGAATAGATCTTTCCTTTGTGGTAGAGGTGTAGACCAACATGGGTATGTTGAACTACCTTTGACACTGAGGGGTCACTCTTTGGGTCAATCAAAAGTCTTTGGTTCACTCTCAACTTGGTCTTTTGACTCCCTTGGAAATCTTCTTGTTGACATCCTTGAAGGCAAGCATCATGCTATTTCTAAACAAACTCTCATGTAACACAAACTAGGTAGTTGTGTTTCTTCATTACTTCTTCTCTTGGTGTAGTTGGCTGTGAAATCTTCATAGCTCATGCAACTTGGGGTTCACATGTCTTTCTTCACTTGTTGATTGGCTGAAAAGTCCTTATTAGGTAGTTGGCATTGATCATGGATGTGATTGTTCCTTCACACAAAATAAAGAAATTTGATACTAGCATTCCTCAAACGGGATGGTTTGTGTATCAATAGGATAAAGGTTGTATGATTCCAAATGGTTCTCACTATGGTTAGTGAATGAGTATGGTGTTGGGTTTGGTCTAGTAGGGATGAGTAGAGATTTAGAAAGATAGCTAAGGAAGGTTCTTATCCAAAATAGCAGATCAAGGAAACTCATCTTACAAACAACACATAACAAACATATAGCATCACATTCATCACAACAAACAACATATTTTTTTTTAAACAAACTAATATTGTCATACCACACTCATTGGTATGATCAATACACTAATCGTGTTTTCGTGTCTCACAACTTTATTACATCTCATGGTGGTCTACTATTCAGGGTAACAACTTTCTTGCTTTATTCCTCACGAGAGGTCTTCAATACTCAGTCTTCACGATGATCTCCGGGTTCTTGTACATTGTAATCTCTTTTTCAAGAGTTTTGATCTCTTCTTCAGCTTCCTTGAGAATCTTCTTAGTGTTGTGAAGTCTCCACTTGAGTCTCTCAGTAAGTTCTTCAATAGCCCTCCATGCAGCACTTCTTGCTGAATCAAAGAATGTCAAATGCACCTCCTTGTTGGTAAGCATGCAATCACCTCCCATCTTGTGGTCGTACTCCTTGTTCATGTACAGATGAATCTGCACCCACCAATATTCAAGATCATCTTCCTCATCAATGTAGGGAAAACCCCAGTAGACTGCTGGTCCTTCAAATCCCATGATTGACATGAGATCCTTCAATGCTCTTGGAAAATCAGTGTCACATTCCAGGGTCATGGTCATCATTGGTCCTTTCTTGAGTGATTCAATGATGTTGGTCATCTACAGATAAGAGTATACATTAGAATTGTACCATGGAAAGGAGTACGAGGAGAAATGAAGATATAAAAGATTCCTTTGTGGAGTAGTTAATAGATAGTATGTTTTTATTCCTATGGCTTTTCCTATTCCAATCCAAACTTAGGGTCTCGAATCCTACAGGCAACACAATGCTCTGATACCATTTTGTAGCATCCCAACTTTTAATAAAGAAGGAATACCTGTGTTTATTGTGCTAGTCCCTGGATCAATTGCTAGCACCACAGTACAAAATGAAATATCAGGCAAATGCATCAAATTCTATTACATCGCATGATCCAGTCTTTACAAAATAGGATTACAACTTGCATAGTCTTAGAAGACTAGCAGAAAACAAAGAAATACAGCGGAAAACATAGTACAACATTGAGCCCATCTTCTTCATGTGCCACAGGCAAAACATGTTGGCGATAGTCTCGAGATCCTAAACGAAATCCTCACTCGTCTTCAGAAACATCTGCAATATGGAATATGCAGCCACGGGGGAGTCAATACAATTTAATGTATTGGCAAGTAACACTATGGTGGATATAAATGGCAACACTAATACTACATGCTTATTTGGCTGAGTGGAGTTTCTGGCTAAGTTTGCATAAAGCAAGTTTTCTCCTATTTCTTTTGTAAAACAACTTTTCTTTTCAAGGGGTGGCATCATTGGACTGAAATCCAAGCACCACAAATACTGTTCACTTGGTCAAATTTTACTTATTGAAAATGGTGATGTGATTCTTCCGTCCTTCCTTGTCCAGCTGCTCATAGTTGTCCATAACCGGGGACACGGCTAAGATCTTAGTTTGTTGACTCTGCAGAGTTTGTGCACTTTCACCTTCAGACCCAACTCAACCCAAACATCCTATACACCCTGAGTGCATTAAGGAAAGGAGAAGAATCGAGACGAGATCTTTCAGAAGCAAGAATTCAACCCAATGGCAAGACCCGTTCCACCTATAATTATGCTACATCTGTTTGTCAAGCCCAGGCTGAACCCTCACAACTTAGTTGATCAAGACAGAGCCCATATGACTAAAGGCTGCACTGGAAGCAATCTAAACTTGGGGAACATCATAATCACTTTGTTCCTGGGTGGCATTCCTCAAGTGAACAACCCCTCGGGGAGACACTCAACTCTCATCAGCCAAACAACCAAATCCACCCAGGTGGTTCATTAAAGTTTATACTTAGTAATTTTTCTCATCATCAAGTAAAACAATTTTTGTAGCATGGCTAAGCATCTACTAAGAACCAAGGCATCAAAATAACAAGGTATAAGGATGGATACACACTACTAGGATATAGCATAGCATAATATAACTTAGTAAAATTTCCTATCAATGCATACTACCCAAAAATCAACTAATGCATATAGAAAATAATGGGTAGTTGATGATGTGTTACTTGCCTTGTTGAAGTTAGTGAAGATATCACACTCTCTTCACAAAAGATCGTTGCTCTCCGTACAATCTGTTCATTGACAACACAATAACAAAATAAACAAGCATCCTAACAAACAAACATACAAGTGTAGAAAACATACATAGCAACTAACATATCAAAAGGGGCTTAACCAAGTTGGTTAGGACAAGGTCTAGGTTTGAGTTGAAAGATTCATTCTCTAGTGGTCTCATTCTTGTTAAGGAAATTCCAATGGTTTACTTGGGAAGGGCTAGGTTGAGTTATGTATAAAACTAACTTTATTATAACCATACTTGTCGAGGAAGTTCCAAGAGTTCACTAAGAATAAACATATTACTTCTTCAGCTAAAGTAATACATGCAAACACTTGGTCATATTCACCTTCAAAAATATTTGAATGACTATGTTAGTATTTTCCATTGTGGTTAGGGTAGGTCTACTAACTTCATCATCAAAGGGAAAATATTACTAAGTCTTGGGTTTTCCATTTGGGTCAATGGTTGGACAAAAACAACTTGTTATTCTTCAACTTGTATGGATTGCTTCTAGACCTCATGTGATTGCCTTCTTGAAGATCATCATCATGCCATCTAAATTGTTTCCTTCCTTGGTGTGGTGCTTCTCTTGGTCTTGATAGTCTTCATGGTTTTCACTTCACTACTTGGTTTGGTTATAGGATGGGCACATATACCACTAAGTCAAATTGAAAAGAAAGAAATAGGAAGAAAGATAGAAAGAGAGAGGGAGATGTTTTCTTCTGGATTTCTTCACACTTGTACTTCCTTGAGTTTCCTCTAGTGGTGGAGTATTTTCTTCAAAATTTCTTCATTGATCCTCCTTGTATTCTCTTCATGTTGCCACCAAGTTGAAAGTGAAGAGCCTTCTATTGCTTGAGTCTTGTTTTTCATTTGCTAACTTGATGGATTCTTGAAGCATGAATAGGGGGATGGAGGGGTAGATAGAAACCTATAGTACTAGTGTTTGAGGTTCACTACTTGGTCTCTTAGAAGGTTTACATACAAGGGACTTGGTCTTGGATTCAAAATGGCCACAACAAACAATGGTAGAAAGAAATAGAAACAAAATTTAAGACATAATAACTAGATGGACTACTATGATGGATTTTTGGTTAAAAATACATGGTCATGGTCCAAGGGTGTCCAAAATGGTTGGGCAAGGTTGTTTCTGGTTCAAGGTTATCAAATGGAACAATTTTGCAAAAGGAACTATATTGAAATTATTTTTACAAATTAATCTATGCCAAAAATACTCAAATAGACAACTTAATTCTAAATTCAATTTTAATTTGTTCAATTATTATTTTGGGACAGAGGATATGAAAGTACACATCCTAAGGTTTCCAAATATATTTTATTTACAATTTTTGGATTTGTAGAATTTGAATTATGCCAAATTTCATCAAACAAGCATATTTGAATTTGAACAAATTTAAGTTTGTCAAATTTGAATTTGGCCAGTGCCAAAAGATTCTAAATGTCAAGGGCTTTTCAAAAAGTCCAAGATTGCTAAATTTGGGCTTATGGATCAAAAGATATGGTAGATCTAATGTGCAGGGACTAATCTGCAAAATTGTTTTTCTATTTTTATTCGAAAATAATTCCAGAGACTGAGCTGGGCTCAGATTGCTTATCTGCCGCGCGGTGCGACTGATAGGAGGTGGGCCTGGGCTGGCTGTGCGTTGCACCGAGCGACAGATAACCAACTTAACGCGCGCTGACTGGGCTGAGCCATTTAAATCTGGATCGTTGGATCCAGATCTAACGACAGGGTACCCCTTCGATCTACGATCTAATCCTGTGCGTTCCATAAGATCGGACGGCTGCAGGAGGTTAGGGTTCATACCTCGCCGGAATGTCGCCGGAAAATGGCGCAACGGCGGCCGGCGCTGCAGTCGTGGATGGCGGTGGCGATATAGGGGGCTTCTGTGCACGGGGAGACCACTGGGATGCGCGTCTTGACGAGACAGAGAGATTGGTGGGCACGGCGCCCTCGGTTTCTCCCTCGATGCGCAACGCGAGGTGGTCGGCGTTGCGGCTGCTTCGGTGGTCGTCGGGGGTGGTGCTCCGCTGCTCGAAAAAATCAAACCTGGGCATTAGGAGGCGCGCATGAGAAGTGAGAGAGGAGGGGACCGAATAGGGGGAGGTTCCTTGCCTTGGTGTCACCGGAAACAGAAGAGGACGGTGGCGGCAGTGTGAAACTCCGGCGAGAGATTCCTCCGGCCGCGGGGCATGAATAACGGAGGAACGAGAGGGTAATGAGAGAGGGGAGGAAGGGATTTAAGGGGGAGGCCCTGCGGAAATCAATACCGCACTTAACAGCGAGCAATCAACGCGAGAAATTTTCGGGAGAAAACCTCTCCTTCCGTTTCCACAGGTTGATGACGATGATGACGTCATCATGACGTCATCCCTTTTTTTCTTTTAATTTCTGTTTATCTAATTAAATCATAATTTATGTTTTAAGTGTCCAAATGACATGAAACAAATTTCTAAATTCTTTAAATTTCAAGTACTTTCCAACAGTACCATTTTTGGAAACAAAATCATCATATTTTATTTTGAATTTGGGAATTTGAATAATTCATTAAAAGTGACTTAATAGCATTTTTAATAGAAAATCTAATTTAATTTTGAGAAAGGGTTTTATAAAAATAAAGAGACATTATATAAGTCAATTATCATTTTTGAAAATCATTTACACTTGTTTTTCTATTTTATATTTCGAATTAGAAATGATTTCACTAATAGCATATTAATGCCATTTTAAACATATCAATTATATAAATGAAAATTATTGGTTGAATGAAATATCAGAGGCATCAATGTGATAAAATAACATTTTCCAAAATCATATTTAATGGTTTTCATATTTTATGATTTTAAAATATGAAGAAACAATGATAGTCACTTTAATAGAAAGCATTAATTTTTATATGATTAAAACAATTTTTAGAAATATTTTCTATGATTCAACTATTGTTTCCTAAGACCCTTTTAGGAATTTTTATATTGTATATTTTCAACATATTAGTGAAACCACAATTTGTATCCTTTTGTTATATTTCAAACATAGAGAATTATTTAATAACTTTGGAAATGGGTTTTAGTAAAAGCAGAAAGGTTTCCCCAAATGAATATGTTGTTTTCCCAAATGAAAACATTGTTTTCTCAAAGTATCTTACTTGTTTTTAATAAACAATTTATTTCTATAGCACTATATTATTTTTTTGATTAACATAACACTTGGAAAACAAGGATCCAACTTATATCTATTTTGGGGTTATCAATAATAGTGAAACCCTTTTTAAAGACAAGAAGAAAATATTAGAGATAACAATTCTCTAGTTTTTATATATCAAAAATATTTTTCAAGATCACAATTGGGTTGAAAACATTTTGGGTGTAAGGGTTGGCTTAAGAAGAAATATTTTCTTTATGTAGAAATATTTATTTTGAAATGACTTTAGGATTTATGGAACAGAGGTATATTGGATTTTCATTTCCAAAACATTAGAACATGTATTGTTTTCTTTTGTTTCTTGTACTTTATTTGGTTTTTGATGACTTGCATAACATGAAAACAAAAAGTTTCAAATTTTTGTGATTTTTGTGTTTTTCCAAAAATCAGGGATGTTACAGACTCGCTTCGTATTGGTCGCGTGATGCGACCAACTGGTTCACGCGCCGTCGAGATCCCTCGCGGACCAATCTTTGCTGGTTGTCCGCATTTGGTCGTCAGCACCCGTGTAGTCGCAAAGAAGGCGGCCACCGTGATTGGCCAACGGCTGGATCCGCCTATCCAACCAGCAAAGGACCGTGTCCATGCCGGTTAGAGGTGGATTGGAGGAAGTGAGCTTGGCGATGCGCCGCTTAATCCTTAGAAGATCAGGCGGCAAGACTTGGACGGCTTCCGTTCCCCAATTGTCTTGGGGAACAACAACGGTGTTTGTGAAAGGTGGAACCCCGATGGCCTTTTTCGGGAAAGGCACATCGGGATGGTAGAAGAAAGAACCCGTCCAAAATTTGACGGATTCCGATGTCTTGATCTTGGGGAACCAATCTTCCCTAAATCTCCTAAGAGTAAAGGAGATGGTTCCGCAAGTCGGGAGTGCGCCCTCCGAAGAGTTCCGCTTAACCCCGAAACAATACATCCAGAAATCTAACCTAGGTTCTATACCTAAGAAACCCTCAAAGAGAGCCTGGAACCCGGCCATGTAAAGTATGGAGTTGGGTGGCAGATTGTGAGGCTGGATGTTGTAGTGTGAGAGGACCTGGAGAAAAAAGGCAGAAGGCGGCAAACCCATACCTCTTAAGAGATGGGAGGAGAGAAGAACCCGTTCGCCATCGTTCGGCATAGGTTCGTTCTCGTCCTCGGGGAGTCGCCATTTCCCTTTCAGGATCAATCCCTTCTTTTCCAGGTTTGGAAGGAGGGCTGGCGGAATGCTGCAGGCAATCCAGTTGCCTGCAGTCTCCACCTCTTCGTCCGCTCCGGCGGTGGCGGACGCAGCAGCTTCTGCAGCGGCGAGCTCGTCGCCAAGAAGCGTGATCTTCTCCTCCGCCGTCTCGGGAGCGAACGGCGGAGAAGGAGCGGAGCTCGTGCCCACAAGATTCACGGCGACGGAAGGATCACCTCCGCCTGCCGCAGAAACCGCGGTCTTTTCCGGCTCGCCGCCGGCGTGCGTCGGGGAGCCTAGCACTGGATCTAGGTCGTTGATGATTTCTTCGATGGTGTGCGCGGCGGAGTGAGCGGGAGAAGGCGGTGAGGATGCCATTGGGTTGCGGCGCGGTTCGTCTCCGGTGATGCCCTGGGTGCGGTGTGCGCTCGGGAACGGTTCTTCGCTCGAGTGCTTATGCGCAGCAATGGCGTGGAGAGTGAGAGAGCGGAAGGAATTCAGCGAGGACGAAGACGACTACTTATAGCCGGAAATCCGTCAAGATGCGTGCCAACGGCTATTTTGACCGTTGGATGATCAACGCGTGTCACTCGCCGGAAAATCCGGGAAATGAAACGACAGGGTACTGATGGCTATCTCCTTGTTTCCCGCGAGAATCTGTCAGAGATACGTTACTGGGTTTCCCGCGTGAAACCCAAACGACCCTTATGTCAGCATGATTAAAGCGCTGACGTAGGAAGTTCCTTCTCTGCGAAGGATCGTGAGAGAAAAGCCGGATTTTCAGGATTCCGAGTTTCACGTTACCATCTCTTTCAAAGAAGGATAAGAAGAATCAAGACTGCTGATCGAAATTTCTCGGACAAAGCACATTTGGCGAAAGACGGCGAATCAGAGTTTTAATCCTTCTTGGGGGCTACTGTCGGATATATACCAAATAGGGGTATATCAGATGGTAGTCAAAGTGCCGGATTACCAGGGTGGCCCAAGCGGTAGTGGGCTGTGGTCCATTGGGCGGCCCAGTAACCCGACGCACAGAAGCCGGATTCTAGAAGGACCCGGATCACGGCCCACGTGATCCGGCTTGGAGGAGAAAACGGATTCCTTACTTTCCAAGTTATAGTTACCGTAGTCTTCTAGGTTTCCTATTCTGTAAGCCCTAATCCGGCTATTATATAAAGCCGGACGGGAGATAAGTTAGAGAACGAATAACAGAGAAGAAGCTATAGGCTAACTCGCCGGGAAGTTGATCCTCTGCGAATAGTTAGATCCAAACCTCACATTGTAATTCTATATCCAGGCTTTAGTCCTGATTAGTGAGAAGTGCAGGAGTAGGCACGTCGTACTGTCGCGACGTACCGAACCTGGGTAAATCCTGTGTTCACTGTTCACCACGCGATCCCGTTACCCCACGTCTCTACCGTAGTCTCATGGCACCCCCGTCTATGAAAACTACTACGATGTCTCGACATGTCATGTTAGATATTATTTTAATTCTATGCTTAGTAGTTGTTGATGTAGCATGACTTGTCTCAAATATCTGAGAGTGCTTAATGTGCCATTGAAAGAAATCATGAGTTATTTTTATCATATTGAAGCATAATATTCTGGTATTCTCCTTCGAATGCTTTATTTGGGTTGACTTGGCGCATGCTCACACCATGTTATGTCTACAAACCAGTCACCTCTAGCCTCTATGATCATTTAGTTTTTGACTTGTAATATCATTTATGCTTTTATTAATAATGTTTTGTCGCTATGCATGATTATGACCATTATTGTTCTCTTAGTTGGTCGCTCCCAGTCTCTTGCTAGCCTTCACCTGTACTGAGTATGAGCTCTACTCGTGCATCCAACTCCCAAAAACCAAAAGATTTCCAAATGTGTCCACCATACCTACCTATATGTGGTATTTAACCGCCACTTCAAGTAAATTTCTCGTGTGCTACCTTTAAAACATTCAAAATTATACCTGTTTTGTGCTCCTGTTTTAGCTCATGAGGAAGTAGTTTAAAGTTTATTATGTCTTATGTCAAGCAAAGTTCTTCTCCCTATTTCACCCGATGAGTATGGAATCTTTGCTCATCTAAATTGCAGAGATCTGGTTCCAATTAATATAACAAAAAGGCACATCCCCATGATTTGATGAAAGCTGGTGGGTACCCGTGGATACGGCTAGCTCTGGTTTCTGAAAGTCATGGTGGGGGGGGGGGCAGCGCCAAACCTAATAAAGCAACAAAAACCGCTCTCAAAAGTCTAAAAATCTTGCTTGGCATGAGTTATGATAAGTTTTTAATTACCACTCATTCACATAGACATACACCTCTCTCAAAATTGTTTTCAATACCTCTATTTTATCAAATAAAAAGCTCTAGCACATGAGTAATCCCCGCTTCCCTCTGCGAAGGGCCTTTCTTTTACATTTATGTTGAATCTTCATCTTCTAACTTTATGCCCTAATTTAGAGAGCATAGTTGTCATTCTGAGTATAGTGTGCATCAGTCCCAAAATTTACTGTTGATTGATTCATGATTATGTTATTACTTGTTCTTAATTATTTGTATCTAGTCACCACTTGAACTTTGAAGGTGTCCTGTCATTTATGTTTTGCTATCCCTTTAAGGACAAGCTGAATACCACTTTGCTATGTTTTCTCTATGCTCGAAACAAACATATAACTTTCACTTCATTATTATTCATGATCTTTTGTTTATGTTACTTTTCATGTTGCAACATGGTTGCTAAGTTACATTGTTGAAATTATATCTATCATGCCTATGTTTAGAGTACTTTGATCTCAGCTTGTAATGCTTTTACAATAATGATGATCACGATTCTGTTGGTAGCATGTCACCTCAGAAATTATTTTGTTTTTATCGTTTTACCTACACGAGGACGAGTAGAACTAAGCTTGGAGCTGCTTGATACGTCTCCAACGTATCTATAATTTCTGATGTTCCACGTTGATATTATGCCAATTGCTACATATTTTCTATACACTTCATAGAATTTTTATGCATTTTCTAAGACTAACATATTGATAAGATGCCGCAGCGCCAGTTCCTGTTTTCTGTTGTTTTTCATTTCAGAAAAGTTGTTCTAGAAATATTCTCGGAATTGGACGAAACAAAAGCCAAAGTCCCTATTTTTCTGTCACGTACACGGAGTCCGGAGGAGACTCGAAGGGGCCAGGGAGGTGGCCACACCATGTGGCAGCGCGCCCCCTGGCCACGCCGACATCTCCCTTCCGCCTATAAATTGTCTTCCTCGGGAAAACCCTAAAGATCCGAGCCTCCATCCACGAAAAGTTCTGTAGCCGCCGTCATCGTCAACCCTAGTTTGGGAGGGTTCTGAAGCTCTTCCCAGTACCCTGCCGGAGAGGGGAATCAACACCGGAGGGCTCTTCATCACCATGCCTGCCTCCCAAGTGATGTGTGAGCAGTTCATCCTTGGACTATGGGCCCATAGCAGTAGCTAGATAGTTTTCTTCTCCTCTCTTGTGCCATCATGGTTAGATCTTGTGAGCTTCCAAACATGATCAAGATCATCTTATTGTAATGCTACATGTTGTGTTTGCTAGGATCCGATGAATACTGAATACTATGTCAAGTTGATTATAGATCTATTATATATGTTATTTGTGATCTTCCATGCTCTCCGTTACTCGTAAATGCTCTGGCCAAGTTGATGCCTGTGACTCCAAGTGGGATTATTTATACTAGATAGTCGTTCAGGCCTCCAATAATCTGTAAGAGTGACAATAACTTCTAAGATTGTGGATGTGCTGTTTCCATTAGGGATAAAATAACAATGCTTTGTCTAAGGATAATTGTATTGTTTACATTACGCACTTTACTTAATGCAATAATTTGTTGCTTGCAACTTAATACCCAAAGTTTGCTCGGATGATATCCTGAGGATGGACTATTAGTCATAGATGCAGTTGATGACAGTCTATGTATCATGTTGTAATGCCCAAATAAATCTCATAGTAATCATCATGTCATGTATACACATTGTTATGCATTCTCTATTTGTCAATTGCCCAACTTTAATTTGTTCACCCAACATGTTATTTATCTGTTATGGATAGACACCACTAGTGAACGTGGACCCCGGTCAATTCTTTTACACTGATAATACAATCTACTGAAAACATTGTCCTTTTTCTACTGTAAACATTGTTCTCATTTCATTCACTGCAAACAAGCATCATTTTCAACACTATACGTCTAATCCTTTGTGTTTACTAAAACCGGTGAGATTGACAACCTCACTGTTTTGTTGGAGCAAAGTATCTTGGTTGTGTGCAAATTCCACGTTGCTGTTGAGCCTGGTAGTGCGTCCTGCCATCATCAACTGTCAAAAACCTTCAGAAATGATTTCTTTCTCCTACTGGTCCGATTAAATCTCGGTTTATTTCCGAGGGAAAATCTTGCTAATGCACTCATCATACTTTCCTCTTGGGGTCTCCCAACGAACGTGTGTTCACACGTCATCAGAATCCCATGTCACTCTAGCTGACAAAGATCACATGATCAAGACTCTACAACAAAATATGGCACATGCCTAGCAAAGAATGAAAAAACTTGCAGACCAGCATCGAATCGAGAGAGAGTTTGCTGTGGGTGATTAAGTGTATCTCAAAATGCAGCCCTACCATGAGACAACACTGGGACTACGGAATTCCCTCAAACTAACATCGAAGTTGTATGGTCCCTTTCAGGTCATTAAACGAGTTGGCAATGTTGCATATCAACTACAACTGGCAGAGGGTACCCAACTGCACGATGTTTTCCACGTCAATCAGCTAAAGAAACACCTGGGACGACACATAGTCCCCAATGTGCGCGTGCCTCTGCTTACCCCCGATGGCAAGGTAAACAATGCTCCTCTTTCTGTTCTCCAACGCAGACAGATTCCTCGTTCAGCCGGAGAATACGACATCCCATTTCCACAATGACTGATTCATTGGGAGAACATGAGACCGGACGATGCAACTTGGGAGGATGCTTCCTACATTCAAGGAACCTTCAAGAACTTCCAGCCCGGAGGTCTGGGCTTGGAGTCGGGGGGGGGGGGGGAGGGGGGGCACAGTCGGGCCCCTATCCCCTCCTCGGTCCTGGTTATGCTGCAGATGCAGGCGATGACAAGATCGCACGGTCGAGAGCGGGATTTACCCGCCTTGCTCCATCCAACGGTTCTCTTCTTTCTAAATTGAGTTACCTAAGTAATCTTCAGTTACGATAGTAACCCTCTCTGTAATCACTATTATTGTAATCACAACTTATGCTTGAGCCTGTCTTTCGATATAAAGGGCAGGTGGGGTGGCTAGGAGGATCAAGCAATGAAAAAACCAAATTTAGTTATCTCTATTTTCCTGTTCTAGGTCTAGGGTAAAGTAGATCTGAGCGATCGCGCTCCTCTTCCTTTCCCTTTCGATCGCTGCCTCGTCTGGGCTCTTGGGTCCTGACAAGCTGGCGCAGACTTCGTCTAGGGTGCGGCGGATCGCATCGGGCCCGTCGGTAGCTATCCATGGCCAGCGAGATCCATGTCTCCTCTTCCTATGTGAGAGGGATACGATATGCTTGCGGGAGAGTGAGAAGAAAGGGGAATTGGGAGTTTGGAAGCGTCTCGTCACGTGGTCTCTCGTCTCCCTAGTTCCCCGGTCTGAGCTAGCCACTTGATCGCGATGGAACACGCAGAGACGCGGGCACTCTCGAGAGCCAGAAAATGCTCAGGCACGATTTAGATTTCCCGTAATCTCTCTGGTTATTTTACAAGTCCATCACCACAAACCTGATACAGATGCAGAGCAAACTAGCTTTGCACGCCGATACGATACGATACGATAGAATACAATACGGGGAATGGTCGCCATCATTCGCTTAGGAGATCGACAAATGTGGTGAAATTCTGGTGCGAGGAGCCACCCTTGGCGATGCACCTGGAGGCCGCATCCTTGAATCACCCTGCTCTGTCTTTGAATCCCTGGTCAGCGATGAGCTCGTCCACCTTGCTCCTCACCTCCTCCTTGGTCACGACCCCGCCTTCCACGGCGGGGGACACAGCCAGGCCGATCCTCCACACGTCAGTGACGTAGCTCCGGTGCAGGAACTGTTCGCAGAAGTAGGGCCAGCAGAGAACCGGCATACCGATCGTGGCCGCCTCCATCATCGAGTTCCACCCGCAGTGCGACGGGAAGCAGGCCACCGCGGCATGCGCGAGGACCTGCCGCTGGGGGCTCCAGCTGACGATCATGCCCGTGCCGGCGACACGTTGCTGGAAATCGTGCATACACGCCTCCTCGAGGCCAGTGGTGAAGTCCGGGAGCACCACCCACAGGAACGGGCGGCCGATGAGCTCCAGCGCCACGGCGAGCTCCCGGAACTGGAGCGCGTCAAGGACGACGAAGGTGCCAAACGCCACGTACACGACGGAGCCGTCTGGATGCGCGTCAAGCCACTGGAGGCACGTCGTTTCCTCCGGCAGGAAGTTGCCTACGGGTTTCTGAGACTCCCCTCCGTCGACCAGGAGCGGGCCGGTGGGAAGGATGTTGGGGAAGAGCTCGAACGCGCCAGCCTCGGTCTCCTGGAAGGAGTTGCACACGACGATCTCGGCGAGGTCGTTGAGTTTATTGTTCTGGCACACAACCTGGAAGATGGTGTGTTGCCTGTATGGGGCGACTGTGTTGTTCCACGACAACAACGACGAGTGGAGCGGTGGCATCCCCGGGGCGAGCTGCATCGTCTCCTCCCACTCTGGCCACCCTGTGTATCTAGTCACCACTTGAACTTTGAAGGTGTTCTGACATTTATGTTTTGCTATCCCTTTAAGGACAAGCTGAATACCACTTTTCTATGTTTTCTCTATGCTCGAAACAAACATATAACTTTCACTTCATTATTATTCATGATCTTTTGTTTGTGTTACTTTTCATGTTGCAACATGGTTGCTAAGTTACATTGTTGAAATTATATCTATCATGCCTATGTTTAGAGTACTTTGATCTTAGCTTGCAATGCTTTTACAATAACGATGATCAAGATTGTGTTGGTAGCATGTCACCTCAGAAATTATTTTGTTTTTATCGTTTTACCTACTCGAGGACGAGTAGAACTAACCTTGGAGCTGCTTGATACGTCTCCAACGTATATATAATTTCTGATGTTCCACGTTGATATTATGACAATTGCTACATGTTTTCTATACACTTCATAACATTTTTATGCATTTTCTAAGACTAACCTATTGATAACATGCCGTAGCGCCAGTTCCTGTTTTCTGTTGTTATTCATTTCAGAAAAGTTGTTCTGGAAATATTCTCGTAATTGGACGAAACAAAAGCCAAAGTCCCTATTTTTCTGTCACGTACACGGAGTCCGGAGGAGACTCGAAGGGGGTAGGGAGGTGGTCACACCATGTGGCAGCGCACCCCTGGCCGCGCCACCACGTGGTGTGGCCCCCCTAGGCGCCCACCGACATCGCCCTTCCTCCTATAAATTGTCTTCCTCGGGAAAACCCTAAAGATCTGAGCCTCCATCCACGAAAAGTTCTGTAGCCGCCATCATCTTCAACCCTAATTTGGGAGGGTTCTGAAGCTCTTCCCAGTACCCTGCCGGAGAGGGGAATCATCACCGGAGGGCTCTTCATCACCATGCCTGCCTCTGGAGTGATGTGTGAGTAGTTCATCTTTGGACTACGGGTCCATAGCAGTAGCTAGATGGTTTTCTTCTCCTCTTTTGTGCCATCATGTTTAGATCTTGTGAGCTTCCAAATATGATCAAGATCATCTTATTGTAATGCTACATGTTGTGTTTGCTGGGATCCGATGAATACTAAATACTATGTCAAGTTGATTATAGATCTATTATATATGTTATTTGTGATCTTCCATGCTCTCCGTTACTCGTAGATGCTCTGACCAAGTTGATGCCTGTGACTCCAAGAGGGAGTATTTATGCTAGATAGTCGGTTCATGCGTCCAGTAATCTGGAAGAGTGACAATACCTTCTAAGATTGTGGATGTGCTGTTGCCATTAGGGATAAAACAACAATGCTTTGTCTAAGGATAATTGTATTGTTTACATTACACACTTTACTTAATGCAATAATTTGTTTCTTGCAACTTAATACTCAAAGTTTGATCGGATGATGTCCTAAGGATGAATTATTAGTCATAGATGCAGTTGGATGACGGTCTATATATCATGTTGTAATGCCCAAATATATCTCATAATAATCGTAATGTCATGTATACGCATTGTTATGCATTCTCTATTTGTCAATTGCCCAACTGTAATTTGTTCACCCAACATGGTATTTATCTGTTATGGATAGACACCACTAGTGAACGTGGACTTACATTGATAATACAATCTACAGCAAAATTGTTCTTTTTCTACTACAAACATTGTTCTCATTTCATTCACTGCAAAAAGCATCATTTTCTACACTATACGTCTAATCCTTTGTGTTTAGTAAAACCGATGAGATTGACAACCTCACTGTTTCGCTGGAGCACAGTATCTTGGTTGTGTGCAGATTCCACGTTGCTGCTGAGCCTGGTAGTGCGTCCTGCCATCATCAGCTGTCAAAAACCTTAAGAAATGATTTCTTTCTCCTACTGGTCCGATTAAATCTCGGTTTATTTCTGAGGGAAATTCTTGCTGTTGTACTCACCATACTTTCCTCTTGGGGTCTCCCACCGAACGTGTGTTCACACGTCATCAGAATCCCATGTCCCTCTAGCTGACAAAGATCACATGATCAAGACTCTACAACAAAATATGGCACATGCCTAGCAAAGAATGAAAAAAATGCAGACCATCATCGAATCGAGAGAGAGTTTGCTGTGGGTGATTAAGTGTATCTCAAAATGCAGCCCTACCGTGAGATAACACTGGGACTACGGAATTCCCTCAAACTAACATCGAAGTGGTATGGTCCCTTTCAGGTCTTTAAACGAGTTGGGAATGTTGCATATCAACTGAAGCCGGTAGAGGGTACCCAACTGCATCATGTTTTCCACGTCAATCAGCTAAAGAAACACATGCGACGACACACAGTCCCCAATGCGCGTCTGCCTCTGCTTACCACCGACAGCAAGGTAAAGACTGCTCCTCTTGCTGTTCTCCAACGCAGACAAATTCCTCGTTCAGCCGGAGAATACGGCATCCCATTCCCACAATGACTGATTCATTGGGAGAACATGAGCCCGGACGATGCAACTTGGGAGGATGCTTCCTACATTCAAGGCACCTTCAAGAACTTCCATCCAACGACTCTCTTCTTTCTAAATTTAGTTACCACAGTAATCTTCAGTTACGAAAGTAACCCTGTAATCACAACTTATGCTTGAGCCTGCCTTTCGATATAAACGGCAGGTGGGGTGGCTAGGAGGATCAAGCAATGCAAAAACCAATTTTAGTTATCTCTATTTTCCTGTTCTAGGTCTAGGGTAAAGTAGATCCGAGCGATCGCGCTCCTCTTCCTTTCCCTTTCGATCGCTGCCTCGTCTGGGCTCTCGGGTCCTGACAAGCTGGCGCAGGCTCCGTCTAGGGTGCGGCGGACGCATCGGGCCCGTCGGTAGCTATCCATGGTCAGCGAGATCCGTGTCTCTTCTTCCTATGTGAGAGGGAGACGATATGCTTGCGGGAGAGTAAAAACAAAGGGGAATTGGGAGTTTGGAAGCGTCTCGTCACGTGGTCTCTCGTCGCCCCAGTTCCCCGGTGGAGCTAGCCGCTTGATCGCGATCGAACACGCGAGAGACGCGGGCACTCTCTAGAGCCAGAAAATGCTCAGGCACGATTTAGATTTCCCGTAATCTCTCTGGTTATTTTACAAGTCCATCACCACAAACCTGATACAGATGCAGATCAAACTAGCTTTGCACGCCGATACGATACGATACGGTACGATACAATACAGGGAATGGTCGCCATCATTCGCTTAGGAGATCGACAAATGTGGTGAAATTCTGGTGCGAGGAGCCACCCTTGGCGATGCACCTGGAGGCCGCATCCTTGAACCACCCTGCTCTGTCTTTGAATCCCTGGTCAGCGATGAGCTCGTCCACCTTGCTCCTCACCTCCTCCTTGGTCACGACCCCGCCTTCCACGGCGGGGGACACAGCCAGGCCGATCCTCCACACGTCGGTGACGTAGCTCCGGTGCAGGAACTGTTCACAGAAGTAGGGCCAGCAGAGAACCGGCATACCGTTCGTGGCCGCCTCCATCATCGAGTTCCACCCGCAGTGCGACAGGAAGCAGGCCACCGCGGCGTGCGCGAGGACCTGCCGCTGGGGGCACCAGCTGACGATCATGCCCGTGCCGGCGACACGTTGCTGGAAATCGTGGAGCCAGGCCTGGTCGAGGCCAGTGGTGAAGTCCGGGCGCACCACCCACAGGAACGGGCGGCCGGTGAGCTCCAGCCCCACGGCGAGCTCCCGGAACTGGAGCGGGTCAAGGACGGCGAAGGTGCCGAACGCGACGTACACGACGGAGCCGTCTGGCTGCGCGTCAAGCCACTGGAGGCACGTCGTGTCCTCCGGCAGGAAGTTGCCCACGGGTTTCTGGGACTCCCCTCCGTCGACCAGGAGCGGGCCGATGGGAAGGATGTTGGGGAAGAGCTCGAACGCGCCAGCCTCGGCCTCCTGGAAGGAGTTGCACACGACGATCTCGGCGAGGTCGTTGAGTTTGTTGTTCTGGCACACGAGCTGGAAGATGGCGTGTTGCCCGTCTGGGGCGACCGTGTTGTTCCACGACAACAACGACGAGTGGAGCGGTGGCATCCCCGGGGCGAGCTGCAGCGTCTCCTCCCGCTCTGGCCACCCTGTGTAGGTACACGTACGTAAACTTATGCCTAGACCTCCTGCAAACTTCCGACAATTATATGGTCGCGACGCACAGAAGCTATTGGCCCTATCGAATCAGAGGTACTAGTACCATTTGGAAACTCCACCGATGGTGTTCAACTACAAGTTTTCCCAAAAAGAAAGAGGCTTGCGTACCCTTGTCGTTGAGGGTACCGTCCTGAATGAGGCCGGGGATGTTGAGCATGAAGGCGAGGCACGCCGCGGACACCGGCCAGAAGGAGGCGACACGGATTCCGAGCTTGGTAGCAACCTCGAAGGACCACCCCATGTTGAGGTCGCCGACGAGCCACTTCACCGTGGGCCTCCCGGCGGCCTCCATCTCGCCGACGAGGCTCTCCAGGTGTCCCGACATGTGGCGGGAGAAGGCGTCGATGAGCTTGTTGAGGTCCTTGCGGTCCTCGTCGTCGGCCAGTCCGTCCGGGATGGACGCGAGGTGGACGCCGTTCAGCCCCTCCGACGTCGTCGTCGGTAGGGCGGCGAGCACCAGCGCGTGGTTCACCTCAGTGTTGACGAAGGTGACCTCGAAGCCGCGGTCCACAAGGCGGTGCGACAGCTCCATGAGCGGCACCACGTGGCCCTGCGCCGGGAACGGCAGCACCATGACGTGGCCCTTCGCCATGCCTAGCTAACCTCGATCGCTCGAGCTCCCTCGATGAGCTACAAGGGCGCAAGGAGTCGGGTTGCAGGTTGCTGGTAATCATGCACACTACCCCTCCATTATATACATCTCTCCGAATAAAAAGGAGAAGCTGTGCCAAAAAACTGTTTATTCAGTCGATAATAGAACCGTCTGCAAGAGTACTAGAGAATACTACTACTACATCAATAATAGAACCTCTGCTGCTTGTATATACTCAACTACCCCACCGGTCGAGAGAGGGTACTGAAAGGGATCCCCTGTCTGTCAAAGGCTGGGGACACTCACATCTCATTGATGCAGGAGTTTGGCACCTTGCGCGATCAAACCAAAAAAATGTCAGAGCTGGTGAAGAGTTGCCGGGATCGATCATTGACGGTAGGTCGGAACCGTGCCTCGTCAAAAACTAGTCCCATACATATTCCTAATTTTTGATGAACCAGCGGGGTGGCCATTATATAATGTTCACACATCAGAACAAAATTATGACAATTTTCTATTTCTCTTCGCCCTCTTCCAGTCAGTTGGAATTGACACAGATTGAAGGAAAGCGACAAATGATTTCTAGGATGGAGATAATGCTTCTAGGAAACATAGTTTCCAATATCATTGACATCTCCATGCCCACTGCTTGAGTAGTTCTCCTCAAAGCAATTTTCCCGTTACTTGACTCTTGAACATGATCTTGATCACAGGAGATGGAAAACACATCAGCACTACCTTGTTATTCCGTTGGTGTTTGATCTTGTTGCTCCCCCAGATGTTTTTTTGTTTCGTTTTGAAAAGGTTAAACCCAGCCTCTGCATGAGAGCGATACACACGGTTTTTTTTTTTTTTTTTTTGATAAAGGACTTTATTACTCAAAAAGTTCAAGCATTAAATACACACGGCTTTTATATTAATAACAAAAGTATACAAGATCCAAAATCATAAATAGAAAATTATAACTCAACGATCAGCCAGAGTGGCCATAAAGATAAGCCACCAAAAAAGTAACAACACTAGACTGCTGTCCATTGTAACCGTCTAGCATGTAGTCATCCACCCCTGCTGAAGATAGCCCGAACGACCGCCAACAGCCGAGAACATCCGACATTCAAACGTCCACGCTGGTCTTCTGGCAGCAGGAAAGACCAAATATGGATCCAATACGTAGCCCGATGAGTCACCTGCAAAAAATGTCCCACCACAAAATTGTTAAAGATAATATTATTTCGGCAATTCTAAATTGCTAAAAGAAAAACACATACACCAAAGTGTATACTAGCTTTAGTAGACTTATCTACCCCATTCAACCATGTATCAAACATGTTATTAACACTTGTTGGGGGAGTGGTACTAAAAGTAATGTGGACTAATCTCAAAAAATTTCTAGCAAACTCAGAGTGAACAAAGTGATGATCCACCGTCTCGTCGGAATCACAAAATACACATTTTTTTACACCTTGTGCATCTTTTTTTAGCCAGATTATTTTTAGTAAGCAACTCTTTTAGAAAAACCACATAAAGATTTTAATCTTGAGTGGTACTTTTAATTTCCATAGATACTTAGGTAGAAATCTAGTATTTCCATTCATAAGTTCAACATACATGGATTTAACCGAGAAGACCCCTGAGCTCGTCTATTTTCAAATAAAAGAGTCTTGCTCGTCTGACAAAGAGACTGCCATCGGTCTCTCTACTAGATGTAACCAGTCAACCCACTTATCCACGTACGAAAAGCGCCTGAACTCAATATTAAGATGATCCTGGCCTAATACATAGCAACTAGTACGTTTTTATTACACACAATATTAAATAGAGCAGGGTACTGGATCGTTAGAGGCGTACCCTGCAACCATGGATCCTCCCAAAATCTAAAACTTTGACCATTGCCAAGTGTGAAAGATATATGCTGAAAAAAATCCTGCTTGACTCTCACAATTCCCTTCTAGAAAGAGGGGTGGGTTGTTTAGCATCCACCTGTGTGAGTGGTTTAGCTTTAATATACTTAGTATGCATTAGTTCGTGTCATGTACCATTTTAAGTTAGTAATATAAAAGACCATTTGCTTAGTAAACATTTGTTCTTAACATCGAGACATTCAATTGCAAGTCCACCCTGATCTTTTGGGCGGCAAACAATGTTTCACTTAGTCAGTTTATACTTCTTCTTTGTCTGGTCATTTTGCCAAAAGAAGCAGGATATTTTCAAACCGATCGTCCACCAGTTTCTGTTCAAACCGATCGTCCACCGGTTTCCGTTCTTTATCGAGAAGTTTCGATAATGAATTGGAATCCCAAGACATTTAAATGGCAGAGCACAGTAGTAGAAAAAAGGCTTACTAGTGACGAACAAAATATAGCTACGCTGGCGAAGTGGTGTTCGCCAGCGGTTTACACGCGAGTGGAAATAGGTTACCATTGGCGAACCATCATGTTCGACAGCGCTATTTAGCTACCGCTGGCGAACAACTTATTTCGTTCGCCATAGGTAAGTTCAAAATATTTAAAATTTTAAAATAATCTTTTTCCCATGATTTTTTTTCTTCAAAATTTCAAAACATTTGAATTGGGGAAACCTTTAATCACAGTGTAAATTATTTTTCTTATTTTTTGCTTTATTTCAATTTAAATTGACCACTTTCCGCTCGGTCACCCATCCACGGACTAGTCTAGTCCCAACACGCTTAACTTCTTAGTTCCTTCCCTATGTGGGACCTAGGAACAACTCATACTTTGTTGCTAATATAATACTATCAATCTTGTTAACTATTGGACCATGGTGTCACACGCCTTCACTTTGTGAGTCGAAAAAATTATTTAAGTAAACAAAAATGAATAAATAGTAATAATCTTGAATTCAAATAGCAATACAATAAATTTAAATATTTTTTGAATTTTGTCATTTAGTATTGAATAATTCATATCTACAAATCTGTAATTCGGAATTCGACAAATGATATGTCTAAATTGATTAGAAAAATAAGAGAAATCCAAATATGACATCTATATCATATTTTCTTAAAAAATTCTTATTTTTGAATTTTGAATTTGTTTTATTTTTTTGATTTTGTAGGAACATTTCTTATATTTTAAATAACTTTTTCCTTTTTTGAATTTGGCAAATCTGAAAAATCCTCACCGGGTAACCTGGGTAGCGTTGGCGAATCAGAAAAACGCCCGCTAGCGGTAGTTGCTGCCGCGCGTGCCACCAGGGCCACACTTACCGCTGGCGAAGAAAATCGCATGTTCGTCAACGATAAGCTCGGTAGCCCTAGCGAACATGTAATTCGGTTGGCCAGCAGTAATATCACTGGCGAACCTAGAATTCGCTTGGCCAGCGATAAGCTGGTGCCTATAAGGAATTTCCTACTAGTGGCACCAAACTCACACCCAAATATATCTATATATTCACCCTGAACATCATTGGCTTTTCCAAAACAAAAGATCTCGCTTTTATGAAAATTAATTTTCAACCCAGATGTGTGCAACACCATTAACACGATTCCTTGAATACACCTTGAGTTGCTCCTCTTTCTCGGATGTCCACGTCGGCACACTGTGAGGCAATGATTTTGTTCTTGATTTATCCTACCCCACATGTCTTGCAAGTTTGTCTTCTGTTGTACCTGAGTGGCACTGACAATTGTCTTCTGCTGCAGCGAAATAGCCCATGCACCCACAATTTGGCTGTTGCTGCACCGAAATTGGCCATTTCTCTGAAACTACCCCAGCACCGCCACTCTCTCCCTCGCGGCCATCTCATGAGCACGACAAATGCTCAAGATCTTTGATTAGCAAATTTAGGTCACTCTGGTCACCATAGAAAGGTTCGTATCCCCGAAAAGTGACATCCATATTGACAAAAAATCGCTCTCAAGGATTCCAATATTTATAGCCCCACTGTCCAGAAGAGCACCCAATGAAGATACACTTCACATCCTTTGGATCTAGTTTTCCCGCACCTAGTCTACGATCTCTAACAAAACATGTGCAACCAGTTAATTTAGGGGGAAACACAAATTTATTCTCTCCTAACAACAACTCACATGATTATTTCATACCCAATATCCTTGAAGGAGTTCTGCTAATCAAATAAGTTGCGGTCAACACGGCTTCACTCCAAAAGAACTTTGGAACATTCATGGCAAACATAATAGACCTAGCAACTTCCAGAATGATACGGTTCTTCCTCTCGACAACTCCATTCTGCGGTGGAGTGTGTGGACATGAAGTATGGTGAAGAATGACATGCTTTGACAAGAAAGCCCCACACTTCTATTCACATATTAACTTTCGTTGTTAGTTCTCATTTCCTGCCCTGGACATTGAATTGAGTCTTGAATTCTCTAGGGCCGCTTGATCCCACTGTGCCACTAAGATAAAAAAAATACTCAAGAAGGCAATAACATGATCGTCAACGCCCACATACACCTATGTGTTCTACCCGTAAAAAACATCTCCGCATAGATCTGGCTCTGATACCACTGATGTGTCTGTGGCGTAGAAAAAAAATTTCCTACGTGAAGAACACACAAAGGGCCAAGGTCTAGTCTAGAAGATGTAAGTAACATGGAGAATAAGTCTAGAAAGAACATACCCTCGAAGACACAAAACGTTACGAGATCGAATCTTGTTGGTGATGTAGTCAAACTCACGTCGATCTCAAGATCATGAAGATGTGTGCTGCTACCCGGCAACGCTTCCGTGATCGGTCACACATACAACTTGGTGGCGACCTCTATTCCCTTGATCTTGCGGGGCAGCGGAAGTAGAGGATCCACATGGAACTCCAGCAACACGACAGTGTGGTGTGGTGGAGAAACTACTCGATCAGGGCTTCGCCAAGCTGATGATCTTGAGGTGGAGTAGCGGGAGGAGGGAGAAGAGAGATGACACCAAGTGTATGTGGAGGAGGGAGCTCTCACCCTCTTTTTATAGGGGAGGGGGAGGCATCCAAAGGGGGGTGCGGCCAACCCATGGTGCCCCCATCTCTTCCCCTCTTCATGTGAGTGGAAACTCCACTCACACCCACTCATTTCTCTCTTAATTCTCCACTCAAAATTCCAAAGGTTTTCCTTTATTAAATAAATAAAGCATTTTTATTTCTTTAATTTAATATTTGGTAATTCCATTAACAAACATTTTCACATAACCCCTCGAATCATTTGTTTATTCTATTGACAACCATTGGACAGAAAACCCCTTGAACTATTTCAATTTCACCTGAAACAATTTCGGAGGTGTCCAATACTTTCTACAATGTTCCGTATCCTCTCAAATGCTTCGTCAAACCTTAAGTATGTCACCCTACGGTTCGTGAATAATATATACATGATCGAGACACCTCTCCGATCAATAATCAACAGCGGGATCTGGAGATCCGTGATGACTCCTATATATTCAACAATGAATCTTGTGATCGTGTGAACCATTAACGTCGTAACTAATTACCTTTTTCTCGCGATATTTTACTTTTTCGAAATCCAATCATTAGTATCCACCATACCTAGTTCGATCTTGTTACCGACAAGTACTCTTTTACTCGTTATGTCATATGACATCCCTGTGACCTAGTCACGTGCTTGCAAGCGGTATCGATGTGTTATCACCGAGAGGTCCCAAAGTATATATATCCATCATTTTGGATGGAAAAATCCCACACTTGATCCATTAGCCTCAACTAACACTTTGTGAATACCTAACATCACCTTTATTGTATCCCTGTTATGATGTGATGTTTGATGTCATTAAAGCATCCTTACGGTATTCGTGTTTGACATGACCTAAGATATAACAATATAAACTTAATGGCTTGATCGTATTGTTATACTTAATTTTGTTCTATGTTCATCACATCATTCTCCCAATGACATGATCCCTTTATTAACAACATCCAATGTTTATGATCAGCAAACCTTGATCATTAGTTAATCAACCAGCTAGTTAAACGAGAAGCTTTACTAGAAACTCTTGTTTGTTTATTAAACACACATATATCTACGTTTCCAGTTAATACAATTCTAGCATGAGAAATAAACATTTATTATAAACATGGAATAAGATAATAACCACTTTATTATTTCCTCTCGGGCATATTCCCTTCGGCCCCGATATCAAATAAAAATTTGCCGGGGTGAGAAAAGATTTGTAGCATACCGATCACCACTTGAATGTTGGTCTTGACTTGCTCCAAGTTGGTATAGTTCAGCTTCCCATAAGGTTTTCCCTTTCTATTGCCTCTTGATGATTGTCCACAGCCTCCACTCCTAGGTTTGGTTCCTGAAGGTCCAGTATTTCCTCCCATTGGTGGTCCTGATCTGGCCTTGGGATTTGTACAATTTGGCCGAGTATGTCTGGGTTGTCCACATCCAAAACATATTATTTTGAGCTTCAGACAGTCCTTCTAGAAATGCCCGACATTTCCACAGTTATGGCAGATCACTCTACTGATGTCGCTTCCCATGTTGGGTCTGGATGGTCCTCTTCCCTCCACGATGCGCTTAGGCTTAAATTGCATATTAGGTGTTGATATCTGTATCGAGATTCTCTTGGGCTCCATTCTTTCCTTCTTCCTCCTTTCCTCTTGGAGTAACTTGTAGTCATCCTCCAAGGTTATCAGGATATCCACCAACTCTTGGAATACTCTTGGATTAGTCAGTCTTAACAGCATTTTCATAAAAGGATTTAAGCCTCTCATGAAACATTTCTTCCTTTTCTCTTAAGTATCCACTTCCTCCTTTGCATAAAGAGATCGCATGTTATATTCACATATTGCAAAATAGTGGACTCGTTCTTCCGAAGCTTCTCAAATTCTCTTTTCTTTAGTTCCATAATACTTTCCCATACATGGGCTTCCCGAAATTTCTTCTTGAATTCCTCCCAATTTACTTCTACATCCTCTGGTTGTGTTGCCAATACCGTCACCCACCAGGCTATATTTGGTCGTGTTAATAGGTAAGTAGCATAATGAACCTTCTCCTCATCAGAACACCCTACAGTTTTGATCTTCCGTTCAGTATCTTCCAACCAATCCTCAGCATCCATTGGGTCTGGAGCAGATGCGAAGAGTATTGGTCTTGCATACTAGAAATCTGATAGAGTTACGCCTCTCTGCATATCCTCATGGCTTCTTCCTGCTAGATTTTGGAGTAGATTTTGGAGAAATTTGTTCTCAACTCCCCGCTCCTACCAGCGGGTTTCCTCAACTTGCTACATGTACTGCATAAACGTCTGTTGTGCGACCACTAGTGATGGTTGAGGTATTGCTCTTCTTTCATCATCCTCTTTTTCCTTCAATTCTTACTCCATCTGCTGCTGCTCGGACTTGTCTCCCGTATTTGACATCCCCCTCTAGTCCTGATACATCGAATGTGAACACAATGTTACATCATGCATATGCACATTGGGCACCATTCCATGCACAGTTCTAATCACTCAAAGAAGCAATAAGATCTAAGAGAATCGAGAAATATAAAACATATACCATGTATTATAGATGCTTCACTCACAAACATGGTTACATAAAAGTAATACACTAAAGTGATTAGGTCTCACTTATTTCCTAACATTCTGTCTAGTCTTACATCTCTCATACACTACGCTATAATTTACATCAATCCTCACAAATCAATTATGGACTACTCCTCCGTGTATTTCCCCGAGACGTCCTCCGTAGAGTTCCTGGTAGATGTTCCTTTCCTCCAGGTGGTTTATACTCTGGTTCAAATGATCCTCCAAGTGCAAAGTCAGTCATCGTCAAAAAACTGTCGACGTACTCGTATGCTGCTACTTCACCATCATAGGTATTCCCACCAGTATACTCTTCAGTTAGCACCTCGTTCGTGCGATCCACCACTGGCTTCTCCTTCTTTAGCTTGCGAAGCAAACTGGATCCCTTATTAAATGTTGGCATGTCTTCTCTCCTCCAACCCTCTTCTTCCTTGTAGGACTCTATAGGGATAGGATTTTTACTCTTCCCGATATTTACCTGCCGGGTTAGTTTATTGTGGTCACCCAGCACACCACTGCATGTGTAGTGCGCAAGTCGGTGACATAATACTCACAGAAGGACTTATCTATGAATATTACATCTCTCAGAGTGGTACAACAGAAACACATCGGGTCCAAGCAAAGCTATAGGATACAAACTTCATTACAAAATCTTGAGAATATCTTTGATGAATCAAGAAGACCTCATGCAGATGAAACATCAGAAGAAGCAATTCGAAGCTCCAAGCTGGAGAAGAACTCTAGCTCAGAACTAATCCACTACGGATGATGTCATCCCTAATCTATGGCTGTTAATAGCCAAGTCCAAGTATGGACTCCACCTACACCTGGATAGCTTCTCCTCCATCAGCGTTGTTGATGACGATGCTTAACGATGACGACTTCCATCATGCTTCAACTCTAAGCAGGGGGTCAAACGGGAACGAATGAGTAACGAGCGTTACTCAGCAAGTTCATGATATATAGTGGGTAGTTTGATGCACTAACTACAGCTTTAGACTCGAAAGAGTCATAAGCTAATGCAAGGTTTTGTAAAAATTTCTTCAAGAGGTTGCTTTTAATTCTGAAAACTATGCCCGCCAGATCTTCACATGACTAGAACTTTCATGGAGTTGCCTTTCCTGCAGTGTTCGCAGCTCCTTCCCGGAACAGGGGGTAACATGCCACATCCTTTTACACTCTGCAGAGGTGCGTTACTTTACCCATGGACGACCAAGATCATGTTGCACAACCAGGTGTACATTCCTGTCCACTCCCACTCAGGTGTGGGGCCCGGTTGTTGGTCCAAGCCAAACCGTGCTCCTCCGCACAACGCATGCCCACCCATTTCTGCCAGCAGGTTGAACGCCTGATTCCACCCCTCATGATGGATATCTACGCGCCCCTGGCAGACCATCATAGACCAGCAGAGTCCGTGGGAATTAAGGGATCCCACCCATGTGCATGTAGTCTCGCACGACCTACGTGAGACTACAGCGTACGTCTCTGGCAGCCCGTTGACATGCGAACGAGAAAAGATCACAGCTGACTTACTCCCCCCATAGAAGACCCATGGTTAACGCGAATTTACGGTGCAAGAATCCTGACGGCAGTTGTTGTTAAATCCTAGGTAATATGTTCCCATGCAGATGGAACCTTCGTTTGACCTATTCATCTTACCATGGTTCCATCCACCCACCAAACAAAACACTACCACTCGGGTATTCATTCAATTAGTCATATTATTATAAAAATAGGATCATGCATTCTTTTGAGAACAGGTGGTAATACGATAGGGTTTTTGCAAATAGTTTGTTATGAAGTACTGGAAAGGATATGAGCAAGTGATGAACTTGCCTGTGATTGAAATAACCATAATAATCAATGTCTTCGGATTCAAGGGTCACGTAGAAAATCCCGACATCTGAAAGATAGCAAAGTAGTCCCGGTAAGGACTACAGAAAACACTGGCAAGGATGATACATGCATAGTAATGAGATGCATCGTGAAATACCCTGGTAAATACCCCAGCTTACAAGTGTAAGCCACGTTTGACACGATAACGTATTCACACAGGTTTTGGGTGAAATGTTTCATTATTTGGGTGATGTGATTATTACTTGTTTTATACTTATATGTGTTTCACTTTTACTTAGCAAACAAATGTTATCATGTTTAAGTAGAAGTGTTTATTACTTGGTGAGGTACAAGACAATAACACATGGAAAACAATTTATTGAAAAGGTAACAAACATGTTTGATTTTATTTTCCAAAAGTGTAGAGCTGATGACAATGAGTTTAGTTGAAAATGATGAACTAGTACAGTAAACTATATCATCACAATACTTGCTAATTACTTGTGATGATAGGTTTTGTAGGTGTGAAAACATGTGGGTTTTATTAATAAGGAAAATGATATTAAGATAGTTATTGCTGGTTATAATGGAATATTATAGAGTTCCATTATACCATTAGAAACAAGTTTATAAGTTAGAGAAAATATTTTGTGTTTGACATATTTGAGTTAAAAATTCTTTTCTCTTTAATTTGGTATCTCATTTGAAGTATTCTGAAAATATTTGAATAAGATATTAATTTATTAATTTTAAATGAATTAAATGAGTAGGCAAATATAGCACACATGAAAACTTGGTCAAATGACTTTCAAAACATCATAGATGAGTTGTATATGTTATTTGGAGCATTTTGGTATTAAACTTGTATTTTTCTGATTTTATGAATTATTTATTATTTTTCTCAATTTTAAATGATTAATTTAATTAAAGAAAATGTTTAATTTTAAATTTATCAAATATTTTTGAAAAGTTTATAATCATTTAGAATATATTTTTCTAAACACTTATATATTTTATTTGTACTTTTCTGATGAATATTTCAAAAGTTATTGATTTATTAATGTTAAGTTATTTTCTGCCATTTTAAATTGACAGGTGGGTCCCACCTGTCATATTCAGTTTTAAATTACAAAAATAAAATAAAAGGAATATGACATCACAATGACGTCATGGTCACGTCATACACAGAGGGGATTCCTACTGTGGATTCCTAATCCCGTGATTTAACTTGAATTGGTCTGATTCTGTGCTTGCACTAGTTAGAGGATGTCACGGTGAATCGATTGGTGGTGGGGTGCGGTTTTTATAACCACCGGAACATCGCCGGCGGCGAGGTTCCATGGCGGCGGCGGCTCCCGTCAACAGCTAGGTAACAGGGCGCTATTAAAGGGGAAAAATACCTTGGAAGATGCAGGGGCTCACCTAGAACACGAAGGGACCGTCGGTGTGGCACGAGGTGGCTTGATGGCAACGAATTTATCCGCGACGACCGACGGCCGGAGTTGGAAGTGGAGGTAAATCCGGTGGCTTCAGGGCTTCCCGGTAAACGAGATTAATCAGAGAGGTAGAGGACGGTGAGGCAAAGCTTCAGGTGGCTTCGGTTCTTCCTGGGACGGCCAGAGTCGACGGCGGTAAGAAGTGGTCGGAGCTAGGGTTTCGGCCCAGATGTGAAATACAGAGAGTTTGAGAGAACGGAGGAGGAAGCGAGCGAGTGAGGAAGAGAGCAATTTGGAAGGCGTCTCCTCCTTCTTATCCGGGTAGAAGAGCGGCCGCGAAGAGGTGGCAGACGGCAGCTGCGGCTCGGCCACGTCTCCTCTGCCTTCTGTCCAAGGTTGAAGAAGAAAGAAAGAAAAGAAACCTTTCAATAACCCCCTGGGATTAATTAGTTTTACAACTAGGTCCTTCTGTTAATAAAAACTGAGAAGAAAATATTGTTTTCCGGGCCTTTTTGTGAAGATAAAAATTATTAAAAATTATATTTGAATTCCTTATCAAATTCTACATCTCACCATGTTTTGTTTTGGTAAATTTGAAGAATATTTGTATTTTTAATTTAGGGTGCTAGATTAAGTGATTTTATTGTTTTCACTCAATTCAATTTATTAAATGTCTTAAAATTTACTTTAGGCATGAATATTACCTTCACACAACACACATAGGGTTCCAAGTGGTGTGTTATAAATGGATCATATTGGACACAATTCCTTATAGAAAATAATTTAGTAAAACTATTTGGTACTTGTTCTATGCACTGTTATGAAAATCATTTAACATGGAATTTTATTCCATGTCACACCAAATGATTTTAATGGGTGAAGGAACTTTTTTTCTTTTTATAATACTATGTTATTTTCATAGTTACAACTCTTAGCAATTTTGGTTGGCATTTTACCTAGGTGTGTGTAAGAAAGGTTGCTGTTTTTAGTACTTGATTAAATGGAAAACATGTGTGGTTGTGGAATCTTATTTACTTGTTTTTCACATGGGTTCCAATTGTGGATAATATCTAATGTTGTTTTAAAACATGTAATCATTTACATGGTTATATGTAGATGAGTTTTTGTAATCATTTACATGGTTATGGAAAACAAGGTGTTTAAGCTTGTTACCATTAACCTCCACATATCAAGACATGTGGATGAAATGGCTGGTTATTATCTCATACTTGATAATTGTTTCCATTAAAGATATTATTATGAGTTCCGCATCTCTGATGATCTTGTCAGAGGTTATTGGTTCTCTAATATATCCTAATGATTCACTCGATAATTTCTTATAATCCCTTACTGAGGCAGTGTTGCTCCTTGTGGTCTTCTGTTGCTTGATGTTCTTCTCTCTAGCTTTCACTAGTCTTCTGTTATCACCTTGTGTCACTTGCAAGTAATATCATCTCTTGGATTCCATATTCAATTATCTGACCCTTGTGGTGAAGGCAACCAATTACTCCAAGCAAAGATTTTACTTTGATGATTATAAAGGAATATAAGTTGGTTTTATGACATCAGGTTGCACTTATGCATATCAGAAGAATCTGTAAACAAGGTAGCTAATCTTGCCTCCAAATTACTACTCATATACAATAGGCAGAGATGTACCAGGTTATTCAATATTTTGTTTGTTTGTGTATGACACTCAATTGTTTGAGTATACAAAAGTGATCTGTTAACAAGGTGTACAAGCTTGTTACTAAACTACTTCTATATATCACTAACATTGGAGTATCACACTTTTTCAAGAGTGTTAATAAGATCAGATCAATATATAGGAGTTTCCAAGTACTCTTATAGTGAATTAGAGTAGCACTTCTAGAACACTCTAAAAAATCTTCTTGAAGATCTTCCTGTGGTAGTTCCTCCTTTCTTGTGGTTTGCTTCTCTTGTAGAATGATTCAGAGAAGATTTGAAAACAAGATACAATGGTCTAGCCAAAATAACAAGATTTGGATTAAGAGTTCATGCTTTTATTATCCTTTTATATACTTCTTATTTTATTTCCCAAAAGATATGTACTTTTCTCATCCATGATTAGTTTTACTTAGCTTTCCATTAAATTCCTCTAATAGAGGTTATAACTTGTTGTTACTCAATACTTGTATCCAAGGATAATTTATTTGTTGAAGGTAGATTTGAATAGAAGTGTGGGATGCTTATGGAATGATGACTTAGTAGTAAGTTGATCAAATGGTTCATTGATGTATTGAGATTTCATATGCTCACTTGTTTGAGATGATTAAAACATTGAGCATGAGAAAGTGATTGAGCTTCATGACTTTGATCATGGTTGTTAATTGGTTACTCAGGGTGCCATGTTGTGATTTTATGTTTTTGATTTGTATTCATGATGCAGGCATAGAGATTTGGTAAGATCATAGGTAATGCTCAAGGTTTAACAATAGTTTAAGAGGATTTAATCTTCATTTAGGTACTTCTTTTATGATGGAGGAGATATGTACATATTCGATAAATATGTTAATACAATTATTATATCATTTCCCATTGGTGGGTTTTGAGTTAAGACTTGTGGGTATTATTTGTGTTCTATTAAACCTTTGTTATTTGATTGTGAAGGTGCACTTAATAGTGATGAGATAATCTATAAAAGTGTGGTGTGAATGGTTGATAACTTAGAGAGTTGTTGTTTTATAGGTAATAACATCTCTGTTAATGAGATGGTTCATTTGTGTATTACCCATTGGTGGAAGTATGATTATAAGTTATGTGATTTGGGTACTCACCCCTCTTTGGGTTGTAGATATCTAATGAATTATCCCAAGTCACTTAAAGACTTGTGGTTAAGGTTGTTGAGAGTTTGTGTTGGTAAAAAACAATATATGGTTTGTGTAACCAGATATTTGGTTTCTTAAGATACTTGTTATAAAGATCATTCCAAATGTACTCTTGACTAGATGAACTAGACCTATTTCATCATGTCAAGTGAAACTTTGGTCACTTTGATTCGTTTAAACTTTCGCGCCAAAATTTCCCGTACTTTTAGATGCATGCTTTGCAAATGCACATATTAAATTTAGATCCTTATAACCTCCCAAACACTAGGATGTTACATTTATAGGCTATGTCTACTTCTCTATACAAATCTACGAACATAATAGGATCAATCCTAGTACCTTCATATGGATCTTCATTCCATCCTTCAGAATTTCCTATAGGGTTTTCCAGATCTGGTATATTCCATTGGTCACTTCTTGCTCCAGGGTTGTAACTAGAGTTTCATGGTGAATAGGTGTCGTAAACAAGTGTATCTGGCTCAGAACTGTATTCTGTATAATAGTAAGTTATAGGTGTCAGTGGTGGTTCAGTGTATCCATAAATAACCTCATCGTCCATAATCTTACGACGTTCCTGCACTACTTTCGGGTCTGTGTATTTCTGTACTAGGTTCTCAAACTCATTGGACACTAGTTTCAAGGTATTGTGGTATGTTCGTGTCAAACGAACACACTGATCAACTCTATTCTGGCAAAATCTAAGTTATCTACTTCCGCCTCTTGGAAAAAATATGTCACTTGGGATGGAATGAAAAGGTGTACCTTCCAACTCCGAGTATTTGCACGACCTTATCTCACAGATAGCCTTGACAATTGAAATATTGAATGCAACCTCCTGTGACATCTTCAAAGCTACCCGATATTTCGCTAAGGTAGATCCAACATAAAAGCCCATGACTTTAATAGTCACCATGGTAGTTACTCCAAGTGATGTGACCATCTCAGTTAAAATCTCCGTCCAACTGATAGGGAATTTTTTCAAAGAAGGATGCATCACCCTTATGGTGCGCTTCGGATAACCTTTATCCATCTAGCTGTAACACAACATTTAACAAAAATGAGAATAATGCATATTGCAATAAGAATAGTATGACATAATTATTCTCAAGTGAATAACTATCAAGTAAACTACATCCTAGTGGACCCTATTGTGTACTATCCTACAGTATTTCTCCCATAAAAGGTTTCCAACCTAAGTTCAAAGCTATTACTCTGATACTATCTGCGGTGATCCCGCACACCACTGCATGTGTAGTGCACAAGTCGTTGCCATAACACCCACGGAAGGACCAATGGCGTCTAGTTGACGCCCTCGTTGGTAAACCCCAAGATAAAGGTTGTGAAGAGTGTAGCAGCAAGTTTTCCCTCAGAAAAGAAACCAAGGTTGAATCGACCAGTAGGAGGACAAGCAATCTCTGAAGGTTGATGTAGATGAGGTGGCAGGGCGCACTACCGGTTCAACAACAACGTGGAACCTACACAACACAATAGAATCACTCTGTCCCAAACGAAGCAGTGAGGTTGTAAATCTCACTGGTTTTGCTAAACACAAAGAGGTTAAACATATTGTGTGGAAAAGAGTAGGAACAGTATGAAAGCAGTAGATGTTTTATCAGTACGAGGAAAAAGGACCGGGGTCCACAGTTCACTAGTGGTGTCTCTCCGTGAAAGATAAATAACATGTGTGGTGAACAAATTACAACTAGGCAATTGATAGAAATGAAGGCTGCACCGTAGTGCATATGCAAGACATAAAGATTACTATGTGATTCATGCGGGCATTACAACAAAATATATATACCATTATCCAACTACATCTATGACTAAAAATCCACCCTCCGAATATCATCCGAACAAACATTGGGTATTAAGTTGCAAGCAACAGATAATCGCAGTCAGCAAAGTGTGTAATGTAAACAATAACATCATCCTTAGACAAAGCATCATTGTTTTCTCCCTAATGGCAACAACACATCCTCCATTCGTCACGTTTCTGTCAATCAAGCATATATGAAAAGGAGGCATGAACCCACTATCGAGCATAAATACTCCCTCTTGGAGTTACTAGCATCTACTTGGCCAGAGCATCTACTAATAACGGAGAGCATGCAAGATCATAAATAACATAAGCATGAACATACCATGATAGACTGATAATAAGAAGACATAGCATTCAACATTCATCAGATCCCAGCAAACACACCATGTAGCATTACATAAAAATGATCTTGATCATGATAGGAAGCTCACAAGATCTAAACATGAGGTACAAAGTGGACATAACAACCATCTAGCTACTGCTATGGACCCGTAGTCTAGGGATGAACAACTCACGCATCACTTCGGAGGAGGGCATGGTGGTGTAGACCCCTCCGGTGATGATTTCCCCCTCCGGTAGGGTGCCGGGAAGAGCTCCAGAACCCTCTCGATCTCGGGACGACGGTGACGGCGACCTTGGGTGTTTCTCGGGAAAAAGTGGGATCTCTTTAGGGTTTATGTCTCAGGGGGGGATTAAACAGGCGAAAAGGCAGAGGCGATGGAGGCCTGGGGGCCCCACACCACCTCCCGGCTCGACCAAGGGGGGCTCTACCCTATGGTGTGGGCCCCCTAGGCCCCCCTTCGGGTCTCTTCGGGACTCCGTGGAACCTTCGGGAATTCTAAGACTTTTGGGCTTCGAACTTTCCAATTCCGAGAATATTTCCAGAACAACTTTTCTGAAACTAAAAACAGGGAACTGGCTCTGTGGCATCTTGTCAATAGGTTAGTCCGTCAAATCGATATAAATGCCATAAATTGTATAGCAAACATGTGGGGAACAATAATAAAACAACATGGAACATCAGAAATTAAGGGTACGTTTATGACGTATCAACATCCCCAAGCTTAGTTCCTACTCGTCCTCGAGTAGGTAAACGATAAAAACACAATAATTTCTGATGTGACATGCTACCAACATAAACTTGATCATCAATGATGTAAAAGAATAAGTAAGCTGAGATCATAGAACTTAAACACAAGCATGATAAATAGAACTTTAATAATAAAGCATAGCAATCAATTTGCATCATGAGAAGTAAATCAAATAAAATATCATGAATAACAATGCAAAGAAAGATATACGTTTGTTTCAAGTATAGAGAGAACATGTCAAAGTGATATTTCGCTAGTCCTTAAGAGTGGGGCAAAACATAAATGCCAGGACACCTTCAAAGTTCATGAGGAACACTAGAGCAAATAATTAGAGAACAAGCAATAACACATCATGAATCAATTAATAATGTTTCTGGGACAATTGCACATAAAACTCAGAATGGCAAAAATGTTCTCTCAACTGTGCATAAAGTTAGAAGGTGGAGACTCAACATAAAAGTAAAAGAAAGTCTCTTCGGAGAGAGAAGCAAGGATCAACTCATGTGCTAGAGTTTTATTTTATTAAATAGAGGTATAAAAACTTGACACTCCTCCCAACCATCTTTCACAAACGATGGCTAACCAAATCCTCGGGTGCCTGCCAACAATCACATACCGTGGAGGAGTGTCTATATTTTAAGAGAGGTGTATGCTTATGTCAACGAATGGTAAACAAAAAATACAGTACGTCACAAGCCAACTAGACTTCACAAGAGAGGCTCCCATAGAAGGACACATCTGGTTAGAAGGTCATCCCTCTTTCTCTTTTGTTTACACAATTATGCTTTGACTGATAAATCAGGGGCAAAAATAGTGAAGAGAATTTATGTTATTAATTTGGGCTGGGCATCCCGCCGCCAGCTCTTCTATCATTGAATAAGAGGATGAAGCCACTAGTCCAGGGTGTGAAAGTCGAATCAACAAGTGAGATAAAGAATCTCTATTTACTTCCTCCTGAGCTAAAACAGGAGCACAAAACATGAGTAATTTTGAAAGTTTTAAAGGTAACACATGAGCAATTTACTTTGGAGTGGCGGTTAAATACTACATGTAGGTAGGTATGGTAGACACAATGGGAAAACTTTGGTTTTAGGGAGTTGGATGCACGAGTAGATCCCATAGTCAGTACACGTGGAGGCTAGCAAAAGACTGGGAGCGACAAATCAAGAGAGCATAAGAGCCATAATCATACATAGCGACATAAACATCATTAATCAAAGCATAAGTGGTACCATGTAACAGCCCAAGTATGAAAACCTACCATTTAGAATGTTTGATTTCCTGTTTAATTAAAGTATTGCATCATGTCATCATATTGTTGCATTTGTTTCTTTTGTTGTGCATCTGTTATTCTTGTTTTCACAATTAAAATCAAACAATTTCAACTGCTTTGTTTTCATACTTGTTCTGTTACAACCTTTTAAATAAAAATCACAAATAAAAACAACCAATTTGTTCCATTTTATTCCATGTTGATCACTCATTAAATTGTTGGTTTGATCAATCAATTGTTTCCAAATTGCAATCAAAAATTCAAATCAAAGCACCAAAACAAAATCACTTGGAAATCATGTTGAGGGCAAAACAAATCTACTCTATTTGTTTTTAATAACATAGGGGTCACCCTATTTAAAAGTGTGTTCTTATTAATATTCATCTAATAAAGAAAACTCTTTCAATTTTGGTTATTTTTCCAAACAGCACCAATCTCCAAGTCATTAAAACTACCAATCTATTCTAATAATTTTAATCACATTAATCAATAGGGTTCACCCTACTAAAACCTTTGTTTTCAATATTATCTTATTTAATAACAAATAGCCCTAAATTTGAATTAATTTCTAACAGCACTTTAAATTTGCAAGTTTTGGAAAAACAAAGTTGTCAATTAGTTGACATAATAAAACTAATCTAACCATAAATTTCCCCTAATTTTCCTAGCACCAAAACCTATCAAACTCTTCCTTTTCTTCTCTTGCTACAAAAAAAAAGAAAAGCAAAAAAAAAAATAGAAAAAGAGGAAAAACGTTTACAGAAGGGGGGGGGGAGCCCAGCCCACTTACCTCCCTTGGCCCATACCTGTTCGAGCTCCCTCTTCCTGGAGTACGGCAGGAAATCTGCGCCTCCACGTCGATGGCAGCAGCCATGGACGGCCACCCCTCGCCCAAGCTCCCTACAAAACCCCCTAGGGTTCCCCTCGAGGCCTACCCTAGCTCCTCCTCCCTCATCCTCGAGCGCCGCCATCGTCCCTCGCAGTCACCGGCCACCCTCTCTGTATCCCGTCACCGAGCTCACCCACTGTACCTCCCCGGCGATCACCGCCACCGGTGGCCCTCGCAGCGAGCTAACGCCGGGAACGGATTCGCCACGTCGCCCTCTTCCTCACCGGCCTCACCACGCGGACGGGGAAGGACTGGATCGCCGCCGCCGTCCGCTCGAGTCACCGCCGGCCTCCCTGCTCCTACCCCCGACCACCTCCTTTTCCGATCGCTGTGAGCACTTCGCCTCCCTCGCTCCCCTTCCCCTCCGCTCGCCTCCCTTCCCCTCGGTCGCCTCCTCCCACTCCCCACGGCCGCATCCCCTCCACCACGGCGCCCTCAGGCGAGAGCAACCGCAGCGACCGCTGCCATCGCTGTAATTACAGGAGCCATCGAGGCAGTTTCAGTTAAGTTCAGAAAACATCCCGCGAGTACACCTTATCCACCCCCCGAGTCCCTTACTTCCAACAACCGCAGCGCAGCACAGTTGGTTGGTTCCCTGTGCGCGCAGCAAGAGGTGAGGGGATCGAATCCCCCCTCCCTCAATTAAACCAACTTTTGTTTTGTTTTTTCCAGAGCCATAACAAACCGCAGAATCACATCCATGCCCCTGGTAATTAAATATAGACCCTGTAAAATATTTTCCAAGTCCCTGTTAATCTTTCTAGGTCCCTAAATATTGTAAAAATGGCAGATTTGTATCTTTATTTGTAAAATGCATAAGAAATTCATCCCAACTCCAATTTTAACTTTTTAAATATGTTTTCTGTCCCAAATTAAATGTTCTATCCAAATATAAAATTTGTTTACTGTTTTGAATATTTTAAATTGGTGAAATATTTGAATTCTTGTTAAATTCACTTAAACTTGCAAAATTCATAACTTGGGCATAAAAATTCCAAATTCCACAAACTAAATATGTTTTCCAATCAATTTTTCATGTACTTTCCAAATATAAATTTTGTTTGCTGTTTTGAATAATTTAAATTGCTGAAAACAACTGTTTCTTAATTATTGCATTTAAAATTGCCAAAATAATAACTTGCTCATTTTTAAATCCAATTTCCACAAATGAAATATGTTTTCCATGCAAAATTAAACCCTCTTTCCAAATATAAAATTTGTTTCATGTTTTGAATAATTAAAATTGGTTAAATGATTTAAACCTTGTTTAAACCATTTAATATTGCTAAATTCATAACTTAATCAAATCAAATTCTTTTGGGACACATAAAATATGTTTTCAAACCATAAAAGCATAACCTTTTCAAATATAAACTTTGTTATCTATTTTGAACAACTAAAACTTGATGAAAACAACAAATGCTTGTGTGACACCTTTAAGAAACCAAAATTCCAAAACTTAATAAACAAATTTCCAAACTTGGTAACCCTTATTTCCAATTGCTTCTATTGTTGTTATTTTGCTGTTTTCCTCATCCATGCATCATGCTAATCCACTTTCATATGATGATTAGTTGTAAAACAATTAATTCAACCATAATTCATGGGCTTTCATATGCAATCCAATTGCATGTGGGTCCATTTAATCCTGTTTCTATCTTGTCAACTAGTTTATTTCTGATGCATCAATTAAATTGCCATGCATCATCCCATGTTTGTGCACCTATGCCATGATATTGATTGTTTATCTTTCTGCATTGTTTGTTTGCTTCTTCTCGGATATGCGACGACGTTGAGGCCGACGATCCTTACGACACCCCTTCTAAGGATCTAGCTCAGTACCAAGCTACTGGGTTTTGCAGGCAAGTTATCACTCACATGAACCACTGTGTTCCTTTCAACATTGATTACCGATACTTTCCGTTGTTCTTTTCTGCTAGCCTTAGTAGTAGTTGTTTCTGTTACGAACCCATCACATGAATCCCTTAACCTTGATCTTGCCTCACCTCCACTCCTATCACCCCTTGGTTGAGCCAGTGTCTTACTAGCATGCTTAGGTTGCTTTGCTCGAGTCTGTTACCCGTTACTTTCTGTTACTATCTCTATATTATGTTCTGGGGGCTCGATGTTTAATCAATCAATCATGCTAATGTTATTATCAATAATAAATTTGATGATAAGGCACCGGCAGGAGGCCCAGGGTGGTTTTGAGGCCTGCTAGTGTCGACCCCCTAATTAGGAAAAGGGTCTTGTCTACTGATCCATGATGAGCGCACTACCCGCATGTGGGAAGCGAGTATGGGCGCCCCCCTCAACTTGACCCGATTCGCATCTCGTCCAAATCGCCGTACTAGTTCGGGCTTTCCATTTGCTGCATGCATGATCTTGCGAGCCCTTGGCGCCCGGGTGGAACTTTTGTAGTCGGCATTTAGGGCGGCGTGGTCTTCCAGTGCTATGAGGGTCCTCCTTTTCTTCGGGGGGCTCGATTAGCCGCGCACGCACAGCACGCGGTGCTTTGGGCTTGATGCGAAGAAGGGTTGGTTGTGTTGAGTACCTCGCTTGGTGGGGTGATTTCCCATCTGGCGGGTTATTCATGCGTGTACGGCTAAATTGGTGCAACCCTGCAGGGATAATCTTCTCGAGAAGCCGTGTTTTCCGCGGTTATGGATTACTTGGTGAAAGTACTGGCTAACAAGTACTCAGGACAACTTTAACCTAATGATTAACGACTGTACACCCTATGATTAACAACTTGACTAGTAATAGGCTTATTGACACAATAATATGAACCATCATTAACTCAACTGTGTGAGTTATCCTCGGATTGCTTCTTTAGATAAAGGGGCGAGATCCAGGATGGGTTTGTTTGAAGTTATCTTTCAGTTGGTTACAATCCTCGATCTTATCTCCTTTCTGTTAGCCGGAAGTGGTAGAATCTATGTAGTTGGTTAGGGCAGCCAGTTGCAGCATCTTTTATATCCCCTCTCTTCCGTTGAACCCAAAGCATCTGTGCTTGGTGTTGACGGGTTACACCTTGGTGAACTGTGAGTCTTGCTTGCCAGTACGTTTATGTACTGACCCCTTTGGGGCTGTGGTTTCCGCAGACCTACGTTTCCGAGGATCTACATGGTGGCTACTACGTGGAGTATGATGAGACTGCTGACGAGTAGATAGCGGACCCGGGCAGGATCCGAGACTTCGTGGATGGGCTCCGTCTGCTCGTTTCCGGCCTCTTAGGCCTATTTGGTTCTTGTCTATACTCAGACATGTTGAGTGCTTCCGCTGTGATGTAATGATGTTATGTTGGGGCATGTGCCCTCTGAATGATTGTATTTGCTATTTCTGCTCTAATGAGAGCTAGTTGCAACTTATTTCAATCTTTTGTGTCGTAGAGATCTGTTGTGATATCCTTTGTTCAAAGCTGTTGACGTACCATGTGTGATTGGTATGAAGTACGTCGACAGTAGTGCCTTTGATCTCTAGTGGATAGTTTACATCGACGATGGAATAGCAGGGCTTGTGTTGTCGCGCATAAGCGCAGGCCTACCAGGAAGCTGGGACGTGGGAGCAGTTATGCCCCATAATCCAAGCATCTGCTATCCAGTTCGTACGGTGAGTATCCCCTAGAAATCAGGGTGCGACAAATGGTATCAGAGCCTGTCTGCCTGTAGGATCCCTTTTTACTGGTCGCAGTTGAGTCTAGAAACTATTTTGTAGCTATATAGGAAAAATGAAACGTGAGAGTAGGAATTCTGTTCTTTTTCTTCTTTCCCCACCCTCCCTCCCTTTTCTGGTAAGGAAGTGCAACGTTGATTTTTCCCTTCTCATCTGAACTTTCAAGTTAGGATTTCACGTGTTTTGGGTTCTCCGTAGTACCTCAGGATTTTTGTTCTCGTTTTCCCGGTGTTGCTTCATTATCATGTTCTTCTCAACATTCCCTCTCATCCGTTGAAATCTTGTTGTTGTTTTCCACTTCAAATATTCTACCGGCGTCTAATCAAAGTTTCCTCGTTCATCTGCTAAACTCTATTCCAGCTAAAGTGTTGTTTGATACCGGAGCATCACATCCTTTTGTGTCAAAATCTTGGCAACAACAAACTACCTAATTCTGGTTCCACTAAGCAATCAAATCACCGTTCACTCTCCGGAATCTCAAATGTTGACTTCCAACATAAGTAAGAACAATCCAAATCTAATGGGAGGCCACATATTCCTCGTTACTCTCATATTGCTGATTCTGACATTGATGTCATTCTTGGTGTTGCATTGATGTCAATAACTCTGTTCCACCCTTATCACAGATAGTCTATTCTCCAAATGAATCAAATTCTATCCAGCTATACACCCTCCATACAAAACCTATACCTCTACTAATATTGTTCCGGTGGTTTGCAAATTCCCTGACGTCTATCCAATGTGCACGATGTGTTTCACGTATCACAACTCAAGAGGATCTTCCCAAGAAGTTTCCGGACCTTCTCTTTTCTCAGTAGGAATCTCGGGGCGCGATTCCTTCAAGGGGGGGCGTTTTGTAACAGCCCAAGTATGAAAACCTACCATTTAGAATGTTTGATTTCCTGTTTAATTAAAGTATTGCATCATGTCATCATATTGTTGCATTTGTTTCTTTTGTTGTGCATCTGTTATTCTTGTTTTCACAATGAAAATCAAACAATTTCAACTGCTTTGTTTTCATACTTGTTCTGTTACAACCTTTTAAATAAAAATCACAAATAAAAACAACCAATTTGTTCCATTTTATTCCATGTTGATCACTCATTAAATTGTTGGTTTGATCAATCAATTGTTTCCAAATTGCAATCAAAAATTCAAATCAAAGCACCAAAACAAAATCACTTGGAAATCATGTTGAGGGCAAAACAAATCTACTCTATTTGTTTTTAATAACATAGGGGTCACCCTATTTAAAAGTGTGTTCTTATTAATATTCATCTAATAAAGAAAACTCTTTCAATTTTGGTTATTTTTCCAAACAGCACCAATCTCCAAGTCATTAAAACTACCAATCTATTCTAATAATTTTAATCACATTAATCAATAGGGTTCACCCTACTAAAACCTTTGTTTTCAATATTATCTTATTTAATAACAAATAGCCCTAAATTTGAATTAATTTCTAACAGCACTTTAAATTTGCAAGTTTTGGAAAAACAAAGTTGTCAATTAGTTGACATAATAAAACTAATCTAACCATAAATTTCCCCTAATTTTCCTAGCACCAAAACCTATCAAACTCTTCCTTTTCTTCTCTTGCTACAAAAAAAAAGCAAAAAAAAAATAGAAAAAGAGGAAAAACGTTTACAGAAGGGGGGGGGGGGGGAGCCCAGCCCACTTACCTCCCTTGGCCCATACCTGTTCGAGCTCCCTCTTCCTGGAGTACGGCAGGAAATCTGCGCCTCCACGTCGATGGCAGCAGCCATGGACGGCCACCCCTCGCCCAAGCTCCCTACAAAACCCCCTAGGGTTCCCCTCGAGGCCTACCCTAGCTCCTCCTCCCTCATCCTCGAGCGCCGCCATCTTCCCTCGCAGTCACCGGCCACCCTCTCTGTATCCCGTCACCGAGCTCACCCACTGTACCTCCCCGGCGATCACCGCCACCGGTGTCCCTCGCAGCGAGCTAACGCCGGGAACGGATTCGCCACGTCGCCCTCTTCCTCACCGGCCTCACCACGCGGACGGGGAAGGACTGGATCGCGGCCGCCGTCCGCTCGAGTCACCGCCGGCCTCCCTGCTCCTACCCCCGACCACCTCCTTTTCCGATCGCTGTGAGCACTTTGCCTCCCTCGCTCCCCTTCCCCTCCGCTCGCCTCCCTTCCCCTCGGTCGCCTCCTCCCACTCCCCACGGCCGCATCCCCTCCACCACGGCGCCCTCAGGCGAGAGCAACCGCAGCGACCGCTGCCATCGCTGTAATTACAGGAGCCATCGAGGCAGTTTCAGTTAAGTTCAGAAAACATCCCGCGAGTACACCTTATCCACCCCCCGAGTCCCTTACTTCCAACAACCGCAGCGCAGCACAGTTGGTTGGTTCCCTGTGCGCGCAGCAAGAGGTGAGGGGATCGAATCCCCCCTCCCTCAATTAAACCAACTTTTGTTTTGTTTTTTCCAGAGCCATAACAAACTGCAGAATCACATCCATGCCCCTGGTAATTAAATATAGACCCTGTAAAATATTTTCCAAGTCCCTGTTAATCTTTCTAGGTCCCTAAATATTGTAAAAATGGCAGATTTGTATCTTTATTTGTAAAATGCATAAGAAATTCATCCCAACTCCAATTTTAACTTTTTAAATATGTTTTCTGTCCCAAATTAAATGTTCTATCCAAATATAAAATTTGTTTACTGTTTTGAATATTTTAAATTGGTGAAATATTTGAATTCTTGTTAAATTCACTTAAACTTGCAAAATTCATAACTTGGGCATAAAAATTCCAAATTCCACAAACTAAATATGTTTTCCAATCAATTTTTCATGTACTTTCCAAATATAAATTTTGTTTTCTGTTTTGAATAATTTAAATTGCTGAAAACAACTGTTTCTTAATTATTGCATTTAAAATTGTCAAAATAATAACTTGCTCATTTTAAATCCAATTTCCACAAATGAAATATGTTTTCCATGCAAAATTAAACCCTCTTTCCAAATATAAAATTTGTTTCATGTTTTGAATAATTAAAATTGGTTAAATGATTTAAACCTTGTTTAAACCATTTAATATTGCTAAATTCATAACTTAATCAAATCAAATTCTTTTGGGACACATAAAATATGTTTTCAAACCATTAAAGCATAAACTTTTCAAATATAAACTTTGTTATCTATTTTGAACAACTAAAACTTGATGAAAACAACAAATGCTTGTGTGACACCTTTAAGAAACCAAAATTCCAAAACTTAATAAACAAATTTCCAAACTTGGTAACCCTTATTTCCAATTGCTTCTATTGTTGTTATTTTGTTGTTTTCCTCATCCATGCATCATGCTAATCCACTTTCATATGATGATTAGTTGTAAAACAATTAATTCAACCATAATTCATGGGCTTTCATATGCAATCCAATTGCACGTGGGTCCATTTAATCCTGTTTCTATCTTGTCAACTAGTTTATTTCTGATGCATCAATTAAATTGCCATGCATCATCCCATGTTTGTGCACCTATGCCATGATATTGATTGTTTATCTTTCTGCATTGTTTGTTTGCTTCTTCTCGGATATGCGACGACGTTGAGGCCGACGATCCTTACGACACCCCTTCTAAGGATCTAGCTCAGTACCAGGCTACTGGGTTTTGCAGGCAAGTTATCACTCACATGAACCACTGTGTTCCTTTCAACATTGATTACCGATACTTTCCGTTGTTCTTTTCTGCTAGCCTTAGTAGTAGTTGTTTCTGTTACGAACCCATCACATGAATCCCTTAACCTTGATCTTGCCTCACCTCCACTCCTATCACCCCTTGGTTGAGCCAGTGTCTTACTAGCATGCTTAGGTTGCTTTGCTCGAGTCTGTTACCCGTTACTTTCTGTTACTATCTCTATATTATGTTCTGGGGGCTCGATGTTTAATCAATCAATCATGCTAATGTTATTATCAATAATAAATTTGATGATAAGGCACCGGCAGGAGGCCCAGGGTGGTTTTGAGGCCTGCTAGTGTCGACCCCCTAATTAGGAAAAGGGTCTTGTCTACTGATCCATGATGAGCGCACTACCCGCATGTGGGAAGCGAGTATGGGCGCCCCCCTCAACTTGACCCGATTCGCATCTCGTCCAAATCGCCGTACTAGTTCGGGCTTTCCATTTGCTGCATGCATGATCTTGCGAGCCCTTGGCGCCCGGGTGGAACTTTCGTAGTCGGCATTTAGGGCGGCGTGGTCTTCCACTGCTATGAGGGTCCTCCTTTTCTTCGGGGGGCTCTATTAGCCACGCACGCACAGCACGCGGTGCTTTGGGCTTGATGCGAAGAAGGGTTGGTTGTGTTGAGTACCTCGCTTGGTGGGGTGATTTCCCATCTGGCGGGTTATTCATGCGTGTACGGCTAAATTGGTGCAACCCTGCAGGGATAATCTTCTCGAGAAGCCGTGTTTTCCGCGGTTATGGATTACTTGGTGAAAGTACTGGCTAACAAGTACTCAGGACAACTTTAACCTAATGATTAACGACTGTACACCCTATGATTAACAACTTGACTAGTAATAGGCTTATTGACACAATAATATGAACCATCATTAACTCAACTGTGTGAGTTATCCTCGGATTGCTTCTTTGGATAAAGGGGCGAGATCCAGGATGGGTTTGTTTGAAGTTATCTTTCAGTTGGTTACAATCCTCGATCTTATCTCCTTTCTGTTAGCCGGAAGTGGTAGAATCTCTGTAGTTGGTTAGGGCAGCCAGTTGCAGCATCTTTTATATCCCCTCTCTTCCGTTGAACCCAAAGCATCTGTGCTTGGTGTTGACGGGTTACACCTTGGTGAACTGTGAGTCTTGCTTGCCAGTACGTTTATGTACTGACCCCTTTGGGGCTGTGGTTTCCGCAGACCTACGTTTCCGAGGATCTACATGGTGGCTACTACGTGGAGTATGATGAGACTGCTGACGAGTAGATAGCGGACCCGGGCAGGATCCGAGACTTCGTGGATGGGCTCCGTCTGTTCGTTTCCGGCCTCTTAGGCCTATTTGGTTCTTGTCTGTACTCAGACATGTTGAGTGCTTCCGCTGTGATGTAATGATGTTATGTTGGGGCATGTGCCCTCTGAATGATTGTATTTGCTATTTCTGCTCTAATGAGAGCTAGTTGCAACTTATTTCAATCTTTTGTGTCGTAGAGATCTGTTGTGATATCCTTTGTTCAAAGCTGTTGACGTACCATGTGTGATTGGTATGAAGTACGTCGACAGTAGTGCCTTTGATCTCTAGTGGATAGTTTACATCGACGATGGAATAGCAGGGCTTGTGTTGTCGCGCATAAGCGCAGGCCTACCAGGAAGCTGGGACGTGGGAGCAGTTATGCCCCATAATCCAAGCATCTGCTATCCAGTTCGTACGGTGAGTATCCCCTAGAAATCAGGGTGCGACATACCACAGGTTCAAAAACTAAATGGTCATGGAGGTTATTCATGACTGGTTCATAGTCATAAACATGGTGTGAGCATGCGCCAAGTCAACCCAATAAAACATTCAAAGGAGAACACCACAAATTTATGCTTCAATATGACAAGAACAACTCATGATTCTTTCAATGGCACATCAAAAACTTTAAGCTATTTGAGGCTAATCATGCTACTCAATAACCACAAGGATTTAAAACTAAAATAACATCTAGCATGATATGAAAAATTCTAGCCACAATCTATACAAGCTTCTACTTGCACCGTTAAAAATTCTACCTCAAGCAGCAGTTTCTTTTCCCAACAAGCACCATAGAAATAATGCTTTAACAAAAACTCTCTAAATTCTACAGCAAACAAACATGAGAGGACTCACATAACACTACTAAAACTAACAGCTCTGAATAAGAAATGCAATGAAAACAATAGCTAAACAGGATTTTTTGCAGCAGCTAGAAGAAATACTAAGAATACTAGCATAGCAAGTATTCAAACAAAAAAACGGAGCGTGTCTCTCTCCCAAACAAGGAATGCTAGGATCCAACTATATTATTGCAGCAATTAAAACAAAGGAAAACGAAAGAAAACAAAAGAAAAACAAACAGACGCTCCAAATAAATTTCATATGATGTGACCGAATAAAAATATAGTTTCACGAGAAGTGACCTGATAGATAGTTGATGAAGAAGGGGATGCCTTGGGCATCCCCAAGATTAGATGTTGTAGTCTTCTAAAAATATGCTTGTATGAACCACGGGGGGCATCCCCAAGTTTTGACCTTGCACTCTTCTTGATCACATATATCACCTCTTCTCTTGACCCTTGAAAACTTCCTTCACACCACACTCAAACAGTAACTCGCATTAGAGGGTTAGTGCAACAATTAAAAATCCATTGGTTCTGTATGGCACAAGTTCTATTGATACTTCGAAATATTAGCTACAGCCACTGATGTTTCGTGAAGCAAAGAAATCCACTTGATAGTGCAAAAGAGCAAATGCAAGAAAAATGGCAGAATCTGTCTGTAAAGACGATTTTTTCGAGGCACTTAAGTTGCTCAGATCGAAAAACTTTAAGAACAAAAAAGTTGTGGAATTAGCTGGGGAATAATTACAAAACATTTCAGACAATTCTGATCTTCCAGGATTTTATACGATTTTTTACGGTTGACGGCGGAAATCTGTTTCCTGCGCAGAAATCCGAAAACCAACTCCAACTCTCATCAGAAACCTTACTTGGCACTACCAAAACATGAAAAGAAAGATACAAAGGAGTTACTACAAAAGTATAAAACCCCTTTCCTCAAAGAAAATAGAGAAAAACAAAGCAAAAATAAAACCATGGGTTATCTCCCAATAAGTGCTTTTCTTTAACGCCTTTTAGCTAGGCCCAGAAAAGTGGAATCTAGTATTTTCAAATGAAGAGGCATACAAATTGCAACTTTATAAAATATTGGAATCAAGAGGAAACTTCCTTATATTTCTAGGAAAGTGTTCCATACCTTTCTTGAGTGGGAACTTAAATTTAATATTCGCTTCTTTCATATCAATAACAGAACCAACAGTTCTAAGAAAAGGCCTTCCCAAAACAATTGGACAAGAAGCATTGCATTAAATATTCAAGACAAAAAATCAACGGGGACAAGAGTATTATTAACCATGATAAGAAAATCATCAACTCTCCCCAAAGGTTTCTTTCTAACATTATAAATAAGACGAATATCCAAATAACAAGGTTTCAATGGTGGTAAATCTAGAATATCATAGAGTTTCTTAGGCATAACAGAGATACTAGAACCAAGATCACATAGAGAATTGCAATCAAAATCATCAACTGTCATTTTAATAATAGGCTCCCAACCATCATCTAGCTTCCTAGGGATAGAGGCTTCACATCTTAATTCATCCTCTCTAATTTGCATGAGAGCATTTGTAATGTGTTTTGTGAAAGCCATATTCATAGCACTAGCATTAGGACAACAAGCAAGCTTTTGTAAGAACTTAATCACTTCAGTTATGTTGCAATCATCAAAGTCAAGATCATTTTTATCAAAGATAATGGGACCATTGTCTCCCATGTTTCTAAAAATTTCAGCACTTTTATGAGGACCATTTTTAGCAGTTTCAGGCGGTTTTGCATTTTTTACTAGCAGAAGTGGGAGTGTTTCCAACACCAATTACTTTACCGTTGATAGTAGAATGTTTTCTAGCATTAGAAGCTTCATTTTTACTAGTGGTGGTAATGGTGCAAACATTAGCTATATTATTCTTTCTAGCTATTTTGTCTTGTCTTTCCCATCTAGCATGCAATTCAGCTAACATTCTAACATTGTCATCAATTCGAATTTGGTGGAGAAGTCCCAAAACATGGGAAAGAGAGGGACATAGATTAGAGCTAAGTCTAATCGAGAGAGATAGTCATCATCTCTCAATTAGAAGAAGCCCTAAACCAATTAGAGGGTCTCTAATCAGAAGCTCTAATTTAATTAGAGATGTTATAATTAGACCATCCAATAAAAATACAATTAGAGAGGTTCTAAGAGGCTCTAATTTGTTAGACCATGGGTCCCACCTGGAATCCCCTAAAATTAGGGTTTTCCCATAGGAGGAAATCTGCCCCCCTCCGGCACTGCCCCCATATATGGAAAGTCCCCCAGAACTCTTCCGGAACCCCATGACCCCTATAGATAAAATCATCGACCTTATCTAACAATGTCATAAACATACTCCCAACATCCCGGGACATTTGATATCCTCCGTTATATCTCATATAACATTCTGCCTACACCGACATTATTTCTCTCTTATGGTAACTTTCCCAAAACGACTCTCATTGACACCGGGCTTGTTTTTTGTGATATCGTAATGACATATACCATTACCTATTGATTTCAAAACATCTCATGTCCTCTGTAATCTCCCTTGAATATTTATTCTATCACGCCATAATTACCCGAATGATACCCTACTCTCCTCCGGACCATCCAATGCAAACAACATACTTTGACGCCTTAAGTGTGTGACCCCAACATGTTCAATAACTAGTAAACATGATTAGAAACCATTTTCCTAATAAATAATCAACATCGGGACTGTGGATGTCCATATTGATTCCTACAAGTTATATGAAGAAAACTGCTAAACCTGTTGGTTGTCAAGTAAATTCCTATTACTTCGCGATACCAATTAATACCTTGAGACGGGATAAATGATAAGACTATGATTAAACTCTTTAATCGCCTTATCACATTATTCCCGATATCTGGTATGATTCATTTTACTCGTTACCGTGACATAGTATCCCAATGACTAGTGTCATGTCCTTGTCTACGCAACACTATTTACCGATACTATTTCACCAAGTGATCCTGAATGTATCTCTGTTTTAACTAGAGGAGTAATTCCCAATCTTGAACTATCACAATGAATGAATACTTTCATGACCACCCATTGTTGGTATTTTTTATCACCCAGTTTACGATGTGGTACTTGACTATACCAAAATGATCCGTACGGTAAACATCATTGAATATTCTCATTGTCTAAGGAAGCAAACAAAACGACCAATTTGTGACGATACTATTTAGCAAAACTAATCTCGTAGTATCTCAACTACTTGGGTCTACCCAGCCACAAAGTTGAAACAACAATGTGTTCCCATTAATATTGACATAACAAATGTTCATGACCAGGAAAACATGGTCATATAATATTAATGAGTTTGTCTATGAGACATGACAAAGGGTTATAACGGTGTGTTTATATTTCCACACGTGCGTACGGGTTTTCCTATGAATCTCATATTTTGTTACCATAGCAGTTATAGCATAAAAATATTACATTAATCATGAAAGTGATGTATTTTATTATCTCTTGGGCATACATCTAATAAAAACATCTTTATTAATTGCCTTTAGGGCATATTTCCTTCAGTCTCCCACTTGCACTAGAGTATAATCCAATCTAGTTTACATCTCGCAATATTCTAACACTTATTACATTTTGGTGTTTATCATGCTTATCTCGTGGGATAACTTTTGTTAACGGATCTGCTACATTCAGATCCGTTTGTATTTCGCAAATATTTATGTCAGCATCTTTGACACACTACCTTATTACATGAAAGCGTTGGAATATATGTTTGGCAATAGAGTGCGTCCTTGGTTCCTTCGTGTTTGCAATGGCGTCTGTGTTGTCGTAGTAGATGTTCACATTGGTCTTGTGCGCTAGGAAACACTCTGAGCTTGATTAAGAATTTCCTCAGCCAGATAGATTCATTCGTCGCTTCTGAAGCAGCAACATACTCCGACTCCATTATAGATTGGGTCACTATGGGTTGTTTCCCATAGTGGTTAAATATGATCTCACGGTCAGAGGTTTGGGTAATACGTTTTTTTGTGTTACCACAACATTGAACTATGTGATTAGATATCATTGTGATATTACATAGTGAGTGTCTGTCCATCACATCATTCATCCAATGCCATGAATCCATTATCAATGACATAAATGTCCATGATCAGGAAATCTTGATCATCTGTTACCCAATGGACGAGTTAAATAGAAGCTCCTAGGGACTTGGTTTTTTTATATACCACACATGTATTAATGTTTCCTCTTGATACAGTTATAGCATGATATAAAACATATTATGAACAAATGAGATATGATGATAAAAACATCTTTATTAATTGCCTCTAGGGCATATCTCCTTTAGTCTCCAACTTGCACTAGAGTACAATCCAATCTAGTTTACATCTAGCAAGATTCTAAGACATATTATTTATCAGTGTTTATCATGCTTATCTCGTGGGATAAATTTTGTCAACAGATCTGCTACATTCAGATCCGTAATGTATTTTGTAAATCTTTATGTCGCCATCTTTGACATACTGCCTCATTACATGAAAGCGTTAGAGTATAAATTTGGATGTAGAGTGCTCCCTTGGTTCCTTTGCGTTTGCAATGGTGCCTATGCTGTCGCAGTTGAGGTTCACAGGGTCTTGTGTGCTAGGAAACACTCTGAGCTCGATGATGAACTTTCTCAGCCAGACAGCTTCATTCATCGCTTCCGAAGCAGCAACGCACTCCGACTCCATTTTCTATTGGGACACTATGGATTGTTGCCCACTTCTCTAGGCCACATCGCCTCCGTTCACCAAAAACACATAATCCGTCCGACATTTCGAGTCATCTGGATCTGTACAGAAACTTGCATCTACGTAACTTGTTAAGCCAACTTCTTCTGTACATCCTCTATAGACAAGAAAAATTTCCTTCGTCCTCCTAAGATACTTTAGGATATTGTTAACTGATTTCCAGTGTTCCTCTCCAGGATCATTCTGGTACATGCTTATCAAACTGAGAGCATGGACACATCTGGTCTAGTACATAACATGGAATACATGATATAGCCTATGGCTGAAGCATTGGGGATCTCATCCGTTCTTTCTCTTTCTTCTGCCGTTGTTGGAGAGTGAGTCTTACTAGTGGTTTACCATGTATCATGGGCAAAGAACCCTTCTTTTCCTCATGCATTTTGAACTTCTTCAAAATATTGCCAAGGCATGTACTTTGACTCAACGCTAATAGGTTCCTAGACCTATCTTCATAGATCTTAAAGCCTAATACGTAAGCAGATTCTCCTAAGCCCTTCATTGAAAATTTACTATTCAAATATTCCATCACACTATTCAGAAGATATACATCATATCAAGTTAACAATATATCGTCCATATATAATACTAGGCATGCAACTGAGTTCCCACTCATTCTCTTGTAAATGGAGGTCTCTTCTTCATTTTGGACAAATCCAAAAGGTTTGATCCCTTCATCAAAGTGAAGATTCAGTTCCGAGATGCTTTCTTCATCCCATAGATGGATTACTGAAGGTTGCATACTTTATAAGTATCATTTAGATCGAAAAAACCTTCCAGTTGCATCATATACAACTCTTTCTCAATGTTTCCATTGAGAAACGATGTTTTGACATCCATTTGGCATATTTCATAATCAAAATATCCAGCGATTGCTAAAAAAAATCTGAATATACTTAAGCATCGCTACGGATAAAAAAGTTTCATCGTAGTCAACTCGTTGAATTTGTCGAAAACCTTTTGCGACAACTCGAGCTTTATAGACGGTCACATTTCCATCAGCGTCTTTCTTTTTATTAAAGATTCATTTATTGTTGGAGGCCTTGCGACCTTTGGGAATATACACCAAAGTTCACACTTTGTTTTCATACATGGATCCTATTTCGGATTCCATGGCTTCAAGCCATTTTTTGGACTCGGGTCCTTCCATTGCCTGTTTGTAGGATGTAGGTTCGTCTTGTTCGATCAGCATGACCGCTTTAACAAGGTCACCCTACCATTGAGGAGAGGTACGTGCTCTCATATACATGCGAAGTAAAATAGATGGTTCAACATTTGCTCCCACTCCGTTTCCGGAATTTCTTTCGTTGCGCCACTCGGTATTTCAAGTTCAGGATCAACTATCTCGTTGAGCTGTATTTTTCTTCCACCAATATCTCTAGCGAGAAACTCTTTCTCGAGAAAGGTGTCATTCTTAGCGATAAACGTTTTTTCCCTCGACTTTGTTGTATCAGGTGTATCCAATAGTCTCCTTTGCATATCCTACAAAAATGTATTTCTCCGCTTTCGGCTCGACTTTGTCAGGCTGTAGTTTCTTAACGTAAGCCTCATAAAGCCCAACATTTAGAAACGATAATTTGGGTTTCTTCCCATGCCATATCTCACATGGTGTCATCTCCATGGATTTGGATGGTGTCCTATTTAAAATGAATGCATCTATTTATAACGCATAACCTAAAATGATACAGGCAAGTCGGTAAGAGGCATCATAGACCACACGCTATCCAATAATGCGATTATGCCGTTTTGACAAACCATTACACTACGGTGTCCCAGCTGGCGTTAATAGTGGTACAATGCCACAAATGTTTAGATGTGTGCCAAACTCAAAACTCAAATACTCACCACCTCGATCAGATCGAAGGTGTTTGATTTTTTTGTTGAGTTGATTTTCTACTTCACTCTGAATTTTTTTGAACTTTTCGAACATTTCAGACTTGTGCTTCATTAAGTAGATATACCCGTATCTACTTAAATCATCAGTGAAGGTCACAAAACAACGATAACCATTGTGTGTCGAAACGCTCATTGGTCCACTCGGGCTGAGGGTTGATGTCTAAGCTTGCAGCGATGTGCACCCTTTTATTCATGGGATATTAGTTTAATGAGTAGAATATGTTGTATATGTATGTTATTATGTCAATGTCTCGCTCTAGGACTTGTGAGGTACCCAAGACCCCGAAGAGTGATCAAGGTAGAGGCATATGTTGAGAAAGGATTGGAAGGTCGACAGTAAAACTATGTGAGGGACACATTCTGTCTGGGAGCCCTCTCGTGCAGGAGGCCTCCTGTTCGTGACCGACACCATCGTCAGGTGAACCTCCAGTCACACCATTACACAATGACCGTCGAAGTCCATCTGAGGAGGGCGACATCAACCGACGCCGCCATAGCTTCTGCTCTCACATATACGCGAGTCTTATCTTTATGATGTAGAGAAGTTCTTATGTTGGTATATTAAAATTTGCGCAGACACACTGAATTAAGAAAAAGCTAAGAGGTCTTATATTAGTGAAAGGAGGGAGTATGTATTGATGATGTGTTACACGTCGTGAGCCTAGCGTGGGGCGTGTTGGGGCGCGCTAGTCCTAATCAGAATCCATCGTATACTCTTATCTACACAAATCATTTAGAAAGGATACCAACATAACAACGTCCCCTAATTAGAATTTTTGCAAGGTGTCCTATTGAAATTTTCCAAAATTGTTTTAACAAACAGGTTACGTCTATGATCCACAAGTAAATTCTGAGTTATGTAGTTGCATATACACAGTTTTTGTCAAAGATGTACTACATCCTCTTCAAGTACTTATGTGGCATCGTTCTAAAAAAAAGCACTCGGCGAAGAAATCCGCCCTAAAAAAAACATAGAACTTGATAAGCAGTTGTTCTTCTAGAAATTCCCACGAGGTGTTTCCGTTAAAGACTAAACAAAGAATATATACATTTTTTTAAACGAGCCAATTTTTTTTGTCTTTATATTGATATAGAAGAAGAAAACTGAAAGGACGAGGCCTAAAAATAAAAAGGTACAACTCGACTCGACGACTATGTCACCCTAGCAACCAAAGCCGACACTACCACGGCGGAGGAAACCTCACGCAAGACCAATCACCCCCCAAAACTAGCCGACGACCATGTCTCCCTAGCAACCATAGTTGACACTAAAAACACGGCGGAGATGAACTCAACATAACACGAAAACCCGGAGCCGCCACTCTGACATCCACGCCGGCCCCAAGGACGCGCCCCTAAACTAGCAGACGACTAAGTTTCCCTAGCAACCAAAGCCGACACTAAACACGGTGGAGTCAACCTCAACGCAAGTCTTCCAGAGCCACCGCTCCGACATCCACGCCGGCCCCCAGGGCCGCGCACCACCTACCCGATGACAACGAGTCCCCGCCGCCAACCACCACACTCCCCAGCTCCCTCTGGCGGGTGGAACATCCAAGGCGAGGCCCCAAGAGGCAAGCGACGCATAAGCGCCACCCTCGCCGATCTCGTGAGGGATCTAGGGTTTCTCCCGGAGAACCCGGTGTGGAGAAGCGAGGGCAACGCCCCGATGACGTCTTCAAGAAGAACGCGGCGCCCGGAGGCGGCGCCGTCGTCGGCCCCAGCCGACCGCCGAGGCAAGGCTTTCGCCCGGCGATGTGTCGCAAACCCCGCCGACCGCCCGACAGGGACCGTCCAGACCACCAACACCACAAGCAGCCGCACCCACGACACCTCCTGCCACGGGCAACGCCTTGCCAACCACGACCCGCAGTCGTAGATCCGGGGCCGCCGCCCCGGCTTCCTCCTCCCCAACGAGCACCACCGACACCCCCACCACCTTCCCACCGGATTTGGGGCCCGGATACCGTCACCCCATGCATGGAGCACCGTACCGCGCGGAGGCACTAGCCGGAGAGGACGGCGCCTCCGAGCACCATGCCGACAAGAGCTCCAACACCACCAGAAGCCGACCGCCACCAAGCAGCCCTGCCGCCGCAACATCTGCAGACCTCCACCCCATCCACGGACCAAATCAGGCCCGCCCGACGGCGACCCATCCCCACGCCGGGACCTCCATCATCGGCTCCACCAACCTCCGGTAGGCGCCACCCTCGCCAGCCCAGTCTCCTGCCGCCCCACGGCCTCCTGATGGCCCACAAGTATAGGGGCCATATCGTAGTACTTTCGATAAATAAGAGTGTCGATCCCAATGAGGAGCAGAAGGTGTTGACAAGCAGTTTGGATGAAGAATTCACTGTAAATACTAGCATACAGGTTTTCAGGGGGTTTTAATATAGCAGATAAATAAAGTACAAGTAAATAAAAGACAATAATAATAATTGCAGCAAGTGGCCAAATGCTTTCTAGAACAAAGGACAAGCTGGTTGGTTTACTTATGATGACCAAACGTTCTTGAGGAAACACGGGAATTTCGTCAAGTGCTTTGGCTTCATACAGCTGATTAATCTTTATTGTTTTGATAGGTGTTGTGTGGGTGAACCTATGCTAATGCACTGCCCTAACTTGGACTAGTATATACTTGTTATTATATCCCTTCCAAGCATCCAAAACTACAAAACAGTAATTAAGATAAATCTATCCACATCCTTAAACTCTGAGATCCTACACTCCCTCATGCATCGGTTTCTAACGGGGCTTTAGGTTTCTGTCACTCCGGCAACCCCACAATTAGTAGCTGAATACACAATGCATTCCCCTAGGCCCATAAAGGTGAAGTATCATGTAGTCGACGTTCACATGACGCCACTAGAAGAATAGCACCACAACTTAAATATCAAACCATTAAATATTACTCAACATAATTCCACTACTAGCATCTTGACTTCTCCCATTTCCTCAAGAACTAAACGAAATACTCACAAGACATCTTATCGATCATGATCAGAGGTGGTATAATGATGAATAACAATCTGGACATAAGCCTTACTTCAACGGTTTCTGTCGGGGGGTTACCCCCGAGTAGGGGTAAGGCAGGTGCTAAAGGCAAGGTCAAAGGTGCTGTTTGACTGGGTAGCTGGCTACCCGGTACTTGCTACCCGGCAGGCGGCTATCCGGCCGTACCCACCAATGGTCAGAAGGAAGAATCAAGGAAGTTATGTTCCTTCGAGTAGAGGAGTTGGTCCGAGTAGAGGGAGTGGTTTCCTACTCGGGCCAGAAGTCAATGGAGCCGTTCTGACAAAGGATCCCGCGTATCCTGCGTCCGTACGGCGTGCGGTTCAACTTACGGAGCGCGTGATTATCCGCGCTATGGCGTGGCTACAGTGCGGTAGGCGCCTGTCAAGTCCTGTCACTGACAGAGGGGACAGGACAGGGCTAGGGGCCTACCCTATCTCACTGACAAGGGTGGACAGGTCCCATCTCCGAACGGCGCAACGACTTACGGCGCCAGCGTTAGCGAGAACCCGGAGGCGTGCTCTGTTCTGCAGTGCTCCTGTCCCATCAACCGTACCTTATAGTCCTTTTCTATTCGGCTGGGCACCAGTATATAAGGTGCCCTGTCCCCTCCTGTGCGAGGGTCGACACTCTGGATTGCTTCACTTCACACAGAGAGAACTAGAGAGAAGGGTGGCTACTCGGTTGAAGGCCTATTTTGTACTGTGGCTACTCGGTGACACACATATAAAGAGAGAGGCAGGAGTAGGGGTGTTACCTCCACACGAGGGCCCTGAACCTGGGTAAGATATTGTTGTTTGCAGTGCTAGAGACATTCCACACGCGGATACTCGCCGTGTGATCCCTCCCCGAGCACCTCCAGCGTCCATCGGCCCCAACATTTGCCATCCTATGTCATCTGCCGTGATACCACCACGACAGTTGGCGCCCACCGTGGGGCAGACAGCGGCGCTGGTTGGAGTCCATGTTCGGACCGGACTCATTTCTGCTACTGGGGAGCGCGTGGTCTGTGGCCTTGTCCACAGATTCGGCTCCTTCGACTTCGTCATCGACAACGCCGGAGATTTCGGCGGGAGGCCCATGCCAGCAGGCGGCTCGGTGCTCTCCTTCGGCTCGCACCTCGTCTACATCGCCACCACCATCATCCGCGAGTTCCCAGAGGAAGTGCTGGTCGCGGAGGATCCTCCTGCTGTGCTCGCTGCCCGCGGAAGGCCGACTGGCTGCTCTGCGGACAGCGTGGAGGTGATGGTGACCGGCCCGGCTACCGATGCCGGGAAGGGCGCGGCTGCAGCCGCGGGGGTCATCGAGGAACCCGCTGGCCCAAGTGCTGGCCAGAGGGTCCACAAGCCCTACGAGAAGGACTCGAGCCTCCCTCTTTCCACTACACCGACGATACCGGCATCCGCCGTGCGGATGGGCATGCCGCCTCCCACCGAGCTCGAGCTCATGACCATGAGGGCGCAGCTCGACCAGCAGCGCCAGGCGCTGCTCGCTGAGCACCTGGAGCTGGAGAAGGTTAGGCTTGAGCTTAGCCTAGACCAAAACGAGTACAACAAGGCCCACGGCTTTACTCCTGTTGTTAGGAAGCCTAGCAAAGTAGGCGCTACTCGTCGCAACTTAGGCGTCGAGATGGCAGTATTTGGTGAGGCTCCTAGCCAGTCTGCCACCGTGAACACTGCTACCAGGCTCAGATACAGCACCCCCGCCAAAACACTTAGAGCTGCAGAGGCCGTAGCTGCTGAGTTGCCAAACCTTGCCGGCGACGCGCGCGCTAGGCAGCAGGAGAGGCTCAATGAATTAGTGCTAGAAGCTGCTAGGCAGAATGAGGAGTTCCGGAAAGCCAATCCGGGTGCTGGTGCTTCTCAGATTGTGCACTTGCGTGTAGCGGGATCTCATGACCAGGCGTCATCACCGCTTCCCAACCGCGAGAGGGACCAGAGTGTGCACTCTGGGAAGAGTAGACAGATGCAGGTGTACGACCTGGTTCTCGCCGCAAAACAGCACGCTGTGCCGCGAGAATCCGGTCAGAAACACAATTCTGCAGAAGCAGGCTATCAAGCCCATAAAGCTCACAGTAAGAGGCAAGATGGAGGCAACGAGGGCCCTTCTCGGCGTCCTGCTCCTCAGCCTACTCGGCAGAGGACGCAGCAGCCAGCTGCAGCACAACCGCGTGCGGCTGCGCCAGCAGCCAACCCTGTGGTGCAACCCGCTGTTGTGCAGGAGAACATATATGATGATGGCTACTCGACGATGGGGCTAGCCGGCTATGCTGACCCAAGAAATGTTGCTGATCGTCTGGGTGACCGCATGTTGGAGCCCAGTGATGCGAGGTACAAGGTGGACCGGATTAATCTACCTGCGCAACTCGAGAACAAGGGGCCGCCTGGCCCAGAATGCTTTGGCCCTCGCATCATGAACGAGCCATCCGTGAACCACTTTCAGCTGGCCAGGGGAACCAAGTGCTACAATGGCAGCACCAAGCCAGAGGACTGGTTGAGTGACTATGTCACGGCCGTGCACATTGCAGGCGGCAACCGGAGATTGGCTGTGCAGTATGTTCCGCAAATGCTTGAGGGTCCAGCTCGGACTTGGCTCAACAACCTGCCCAAGGACAGTATCAATTGCTGGCTAGACTTCTCGGAGGCCTTCATCAGCAACTTCACCAGCACCTACAAGAGGCCGAATAGGCCGCAGCAGTTGTCCGCTTGCAAGCAGCGGGAAGATGAGACCGACCGCGAGTATCTTACTCGGTGGAGCACCTTGAGGAACACCTGTGAAGGTGTGAATGAGGCTCAGGCCATTACTTGGTTTGCGCAGGGCTGCAGGCATGGCAACATGTTGTGGCAGAAGCTGCAGCGCGAGATGCCGAGTACTCTTGCTGAGACCATCAAGATCGCGGACATGTATGCACTCGGCGACCCAACTCAGCCTCTGATGGACTCTCCTGATCCGAGAAGGAACTACAACAGCAACAAGCGCAATGATTTCCGCAACAAGCGGAGAGGTGACCGGATTGATACTCGGTATGATCCCGAGGAGGTGAATGCTGTGACTACGGCTGCTGGGAGTAGCCAAAGGCAAAAAACTGCTGGAGCCCAGTACGGGCAAAACCAGAATCAGGGCCAAGGCATCAAGAAGCCGTACAGTGCTCCCCAGCAGGGTAGCGGCAACCCGGATCCAGCTTCGAACTTTGTCTTTGGGAGCATGAGGGATGGGCCTTGCAGCTTCCACACTCGGCATCCGGCTAGGCCAGCAAACCACACTACTCGGCAGTGCAGCTGGTGGGAACAGATCAAGAATGAGGGTCTGTCCCCTCCTCCTCCTCTGCCAGCTGCGAATGCGAATGTGCAGCCGATTCGGGCACCTGCTCCCAGGCCTGCAGCTTTTCCGAGAAGAGAGAATGTGAACCAGGTGGCTTTAGGAGCCAACCGCTACTTCAACAACGACGGCTACCGCAACTACAACAACAACGACCGCAACCGCAACTTCTACACCCGCAACAACAACAGGAACAACAACAACAACAACAACCAAGGCAACAACAACAACGGCAACAATGGCGGTGGAGACCGCAACCAGTACCAGGAACACCACGAGAGCTACATGATCTTCACCTCCGAGCCCGCCGACAAGCAGTCTCTGCATAGGCGTGCGATGGAGGTCAATGTTGTGATTCCTGCTGTGCCCCACTACTTGCACTGGTGCAACCAAGAGATCACGTGGTCCAGAGCTGATCATCCTAGGGTGATGCCCAACCCGGGTAGCTATGCTTTGGTGGTGGATCCCACCTTCTTGGGTACTCAGAAGAATGTGAGATTCAGCAAGGTCCTGATCGACAACGGCAGCAGCAACAACATTGTGTACAGAGACACACTCGAGAAGCTCGGGATGGCCGAGAACATGTTGCTACCTAGAAGGACCACGTTCCATGGCATTGTGCCGGGAGTGTCTTGCTCTCAAATCGGACGCGTCTGGATAGACGTCCTATTCGGTACCAGGGAGAACTGCCGCACTGAGAGCTTGTCATTCGAGGTGGTTGATCATCAGAGCCCCTACCATGCCCTACTCGGTAGGCCTACTCTCAGCAAGTTCATGGCTTCAACCCATGCTGCATACTTGAAGATGAAGATCCCTGGTCCCAATGGAGTCATCACCATCTCTGGTGATTACAAGAGGTCTTTGGAGTGTGCCTCTGCTGGTTCTCAGCTGGCGGAATCCATGGTCATTGCTGCCGAGAAGAAGAAGAGATGTGAGCGTGGAGATTGACTGGGAGGTTGCAAAAGAGAACCCCGGGGACTGCCGTCTCCATCCCGGGGACTGGCACCTGTAACCCGGGGACTGTCCCTTCTTACTCGGGGACTATCCCTCCAAACTCGGGGACTATCGCATTCATTGAGGGGGTCCTTGCCGAGTGCTCGAGGACTCGGGGACTCATCTCCAACTCAGAAGAAGAAGAGGTGGTGGCTGATCCAATGTAACTGGACGAACTAGTGTTTCCCATCCGGGAGACACCGAGTTGGGCTCTGCCCATATTATCCTTTCTAAAGGACGACACCTTGCCGAGTGATGAGGTTACCTCGAGGAAAATTTAGAGAAGATCCAAGGGCTATACAACCTTCAGTGATGTGCTGCATAAAAGAAGTCCTACTGGTGTGCTGCAGCGCTGTGTAGAGCCATAAGAAGGAGAAGAAATTCTGGTGGATATACACCAAGGAGAATGCGGGCATCACGCCTCTTCTCGGGCTCTGGTCAACAAGGCTTTTCGGCATGGCTTCTTTTGGCTCACTGCCTTGAAGCAAGCTGAAGATATTGTGAGAAAGTGCAACGGTTGCCAAAGATTTGCAAGTAAGATTCATATGCCAGCTTCCGAGTTGAAGACCATTCCCATTACTTGGCCATTTGTTGTTTGGTGCTTGGATATGGTGGGCCCTTTCAAGCCATCTAGAGGCAACATGACTCACATCTTGGTCATGGTTGACAAGTTCACAATGTGGATTGAGGTGAAGCCTATTCGGAAGTGTGATGGGGCCACAGCTGTGAGTTTCCTGAAGGATGTGATCCTGAGATATGGCTACCCGCACAACATTATCACTGACAATGGCACAAATTTTGCTGAGGGTGCTTTTGCAAGGTTCTGCAGAGATACGCGCATTCGGCTAGATGTTACATCTGTGGCGCATCCCGCCTCCAATGGGCAAGTTGAAAGAGCAAATGGCTTGGCGCTATCCGGCATAAAGCCAAGGCTGATTGAGCTGCTGCTGAAAACACTTGGGTGTTGGCTAGACGAGTTGCCAGCGGTGTTGTGGAGTCTAAGGACTACCCCTAACCGGTCAACCGGCTACACACCATTCTTCCTGGTTTATGGAGCTGAGGCCGTGTTGCCCACTGACCTAGAGCATGACTCGCCCCGTGTAACGCTCTACACGGAGGCAGAGGCTAGAGAAGCTCGAGAAAATGACGTTGACCTGCTGGAAGAAGCAAGAGAGCTAACTCTATCACGTTCAGCTGTTTACCAGCAAAACTTGAGGCGTTATCATAGCCGGAAAGTGAACCCAAGGGTTTTCCGAGAAGGAGACATGGTGCTTAGGCTTGTGCAGCGCACAGCCGGGATGCACAAGCTTTCCCCTCCGTGGGAAGGGCCTTTCATTGTGAGAAAGGCCTTGCACAATGATGCCTACTATCTAATTGACGCATAGCCACCTTGAAGAACAGGCCGGATAGGGCTGGAGAGGAATGCAAGCGCCCTTGGAATGTAGCTCTACTCCGACGTTTTCACTCATGAGCAAACTGTGTATGTATCTTCTTATCCGAGTTAAACTCCTATTCGGCAATCTGAAATTGAACTCGGGGACTGCCCTCGTCCAAATTGTTCCTTGTGTTTACTCTGTTTTACTTTGTCTATTCGGTTGAACCACTTAGAATTTCAATAGCATACAAAGTAGTGTGTTTAAACTCACCGGACACTCTGTGACTCTGCTGCTGTCCGCAACCCGGCTTCATGGCAAGCCAGAGAACAAGCCAAAGGGTCAATGAACACATCAAAAATTGCAAAGGAAAGGAAGCGTGTGGCAACCGAATAGAGTGTTTTTTACTGTTCTTTCTTTTCGGCTAAGTGGTGGGCAGCGTTAATATGATTTTTTCAAGTGGCTAAGTATTTGAAACTCCAACTTTGAACTCTTGTGACTCGACTACCAAAAAAGCAACAAGTTGCAGGTAAGAGCCGAGATAAAAAGGAAGAGCGGATAAAAAACGCAACTCGGGGACTTGCATATTAATGCAACCCGGCATTGAGCCAGAGTTGCTAAGAACTTCAACTAAGATAAAATTGAGTAGCAACAAAAGACTTAATAGTTTGATACATTTGCACCCGGCATCCCGGGGATCTGATAAAAGTTTAAGGAAACAGTTTTTCAGGCATTCACTAGTTGGAGGTAGCGGTGTTGTCCGCAGCTTTGTCATCAGTTTCAGCCTTCTCGGCATCAGCGTCAGCCTTGGCGCTGTCAGCATCCGCTTCAGTGTTGGCATTGGCGGCTGGCTCTGAGGTTGCAGTGGCAACGGAGATGGGTTCCGTGGCCGAGGTCGATGCAGCAGACTGGAAGCTGGGCATCGGGAAGACGCAAGTTGCGCCCAGCTCGGGAGCCGCCTGGTTGATCACCATCTCGGTGATGATGGTGGCCTCCTTGGCGCTGGGTTGCGGCTTCTCGGCTTCATCGTCAACCTTTCCCTTCCCCTTCTCGGCGGATCCATCGGTGCCTTCTTCCTCAAATACGCTTAGGCCCTCCGACTCGGTGTCGCCTTCGTCATCGTCCTCTTCATCTTCGTCCCCGTCCCCAGGCTCGGTGTCTGGTTCGGGGAGGCCGTCGATGTAGTTGGCGGTGTCGGCGTAGGACGCAATCTCGTAGGCCACCTTCTTCCGGCGTGCGACGCAGTCGGGATTCTTGGTCCACTTGGAATCTTCGCGCATCTCGAGAATCCTGTCAAGGTTGAGGTTCTCGTACCATCTTGTGACGAAATGGAGCAGATCGTCAGCTCCTGCCCGAGCTGCAGAGCCATGCCATTTCTTCAACTCGGCCTTCACGCCGTCCAGCTTCTCGGCGAGCGCGCTGAAACTGTCTAGCGCAGTTTGATCCGGCCAGAACAGATCATGAAGTTTATACGCTATGGACACCATAGTGGTGCCCAGGCCCTTGAGTTGGCGGAGCTGGGTCTTGATGCTCAGAAGATTGTCGTTGACAGTGGACTTGGTGTCAATGGGCATCCCGGAGGCAGCTCGGAGTTGCTTGGCCTTCTCCAGAGCAGGCGTGCTGGCGGCGCGGAGATCAGGAAAGATATCTGAAACAAAAACCTTTAAGAATTGGGAAGAGAGGCAGAGAAGAGATGAAACCAAGTAGAAGGGATGAGAACAGAAGCAGCCAGATGCAGAAAAGAGGAGACTTACTTTTGAGATCAACCAGCAGCGCGTCAAGCTTTATCTTCCAGTCCTCCTCGTCAGCAATGTGCCTGTCTTCAATGCGGCGTGCGTCGGAGATCTGGAGGACGAGCTGCTCGTTGTATTTCTTCAACACCGAGATCTCCATCTCAAGTGCCTTCTCCTTGGCCTTGGCAGCTGCCTTGACCCTGTCCTTCTCGGCAGCCTGTTCGAGAGCATCCTCAAAAGCCGATTTCAACTTCACCTGCATCTCTTCGAACTCGGCGCGCTCTGCGTCGCGTTCCTTCTGGAGCTCCGCGTCTCGGGTGGCCAGCTGCTGATGCACCTCGGCAGGCATCAGGCAGTTAAGAAGATGCTCCCGGAATTTCTTATATTCTTCTGCAAAGAGAACAACAGTATCAACAGAGTAACCAAGTAAAGGAAGAAGCACAAGTGCAGAGTGGCCCGCAACTCACCTTCCATATGCTTGATTTTGCTCTCGGCAGAGGAAGAGAAGACGTGGCAGTGTTCATGCTGCTCCTTCAGTTCTTTGAATTTGCCTGCAGAGTAAACAGAGTTATAGCAAAAAGCAAACGCGGGCGTAAACACAAAACGCACAAACCGAATAGCTAAAAGCTTACCTTCGATCTCAGAGAGTTGGAGAGCGTGGTCCAGCACCGCCTTCTCCATCCTGGCATCATCTTTTCGTTCGGCTTCAAGAGCCGCGATGCGGTCCTTGGCCATGCGATGGTTCCAGAGCAGACTGCAGAACACCTTGGTCCGCTTCAGAAGGCTATTCTGTGGAAGAGAAGAAAAGGAGTTAGAAAATTTTGGAAGATTTGGCCCGAGAAGACGGCAACTCGGTTGAGCAACCGGCTACTCGGCCCGAATCTCGGGGACTGGGGAGTGACTAAGAGGAAAAGAAGAGAAGAAGAAAAAAGAAACCGCAACTCGGAAAAACAAGAAAAGCAAGAAAAACTTACAGCATAGGACTGCTCGACGTCCTCGGCGGCTTTGCGGAGGCAGAACAGCTTCCCTGCCAATGTCCAGGTTGGGGAAGCGATAGTCATTGGCACAGCGCCGACATCAGCCTTGTTCCAGTCAATCCGGTAATGATCAACTGGACCCAGCGTGTAGCCATTCCATTGAGGGACGCCATGGGCGTCGCTCTCCCAAACCTTGTCCACGAAGGCTACCCGGTCCAGGACCGCGGTCAAGCCTTCTGACTGGATCTCGTCCTCGTCGGCCTCGCGCGAGTGGAACTCAAGGGCTGGTTTTGCTTCCTTGCCTTTGGACTTGACGTCCATAGCCTTGGCCTGGCCTCCTTTCAGAGCAGAAAGCTTCTTCTCGCCTTTGGACAGCGAGATCTCATATTGCTTCGACGCCTCAAGCAGGTATTGCGGCCAACTGGCTTGGACGCGGACGACATCTCTGCCACTCGACCCTTCGCGAGGGCCAGCAGATCCAGCGGCAGCCATCTTGCTGCTAGAGGTGGGCCCGCCAATGGTTAGCTGTTTGCTCTTCGCTGCAGGCTTCCCGGCTGGCACAAGCGGTGGTTTGGGTGGTGGCATCAGATCTCCACCCTGTGCAGCCTTGCGCGCTGGATTCTTCCGGGTAGGCGCTGCTTCAGGTTTGTTGATCTTCTTGGGGCTGGGCACAAGGCCAGTCCGAGAAGCGGATGGAGGCACTTGGCGTGAAGCAGAGGGAGGCTGTTGCTGAGAAGTAGTCTTGGAGGTACTCTGCTTAGGTGGAGGGCTTGGCGCAGTCGGTGGAGTTGCCTGCTGGGTAGGCGGCACGGGGGGGGGGGGCGGCTACCCTGCGCAGCGTCTGGCTACGCTTGGCTCTGGAGGACTGGCTCCACCACGGTCTTCTCTACCCGCTGCTCGGCAGCGGGATCAGGGGTTGCGTCTACTGTTTCTTCTACCCGCGGCCTGGCCGCGGGGTCATCTTGAGCTGCAGCTTGTTCGTCCTGCTGCTCGGTGGTGGTGTCTTGCCGCTCCAAGGCGGCGCTATCGTGTTGCTGGAGGTCTTCTTCGTTGTGTTCCGCAGCTGTCGTAGCTGGGGGAGATGGCGGCGTCTCGTCGTGAGCAGCATCCTGCTGCTGCTCGGTGGTGTCATCAGCGTCATCACCAGCGCCCGTGTTCTCGGCGCCGTCGTCTTCTTCTAGCTTGACAAGAGAGGATGCACGCGTCCCGCTGAACTGGCTCATCCTCATCCTCGGAGAGCTCAACGAGCTTCTCGAGGTCCATAACAGCTTTTCTCTTGGAGCTAGTGGGAGCTGCTGCAGCGTCAGCGTCCAGAGGGGCGCTGGAAGAGGGAACGGTTCAGAAAAGGAGAAGGAGAAAAGCATAAAGAGAAACAACAACAAAGTGGTACTCGGATGGAGTGACTTACCCTTTGGTGGTGGGAGGTTTCCTTCTGGCAGTGGTGGTCTTCTTCTTCTCGGTCTTCTTGGGCTTCTTGGCAGCAGGTTCTTGGGCACCACTGCCCGTCCTCTTCCGAGTGGTGGGAGCTGCCACAGAGAGAGGCTGGACATCGATGGACTCCTCGTCCTCCTCGTTCAGCTCAGGATCCTCTGCAGGGTAGAAGAGAAAAAGGAATTGAGAAACAGAAAAGGAAGTCGGATTGCGCTACTCGCGGTCAGAGAGGTGAACTTGGTCACCTTTGTCATCCTCGGACCAGTCCCGGATAGACGCGTCAACTTGGTGCTTACCAGGCTGGTGGGCGTGAGGGATGCAGAGGGTGTCCTGGGTGTCGTAGGCGGTCTCGTCATCCTCTTCTCGGTCATCTGACCAATTTCCCTTGAAGACCTCGACATCTTCCTCTGCCTGGCGATCGATCTGCTGGAAAGGCAAACAGATGGCACGAGTAAGTTGAGTTCTAACCTAAGGAGTTCTACCCGGTATAGCATGCAAACACAAAGCATATAAGGCTAAGGGGTTCTACTCGGCATGACATGCAAATACAAAGCATATAGACCTAAGGAGTTCTACCCGGCATAGCATGCAAACACAAAGCATACAAGGCTAAGGGGTTCTATTCGGAATAGTGTGCAAACACAAAGCATATTCAGCTAAGGTTTTCTACTCGACATGGCGTGCAAACACAAAGCACATAAAGCCAACAGGATGTTTGTGACGTTCTACTCGGTGCAGCATGCAAAGACTAAGCATACTAAGCTGGAAAGCCACCTACTCAGTATCAAAGTGCAGAGGTAAAGCATAGAAGACTAACCTGTTCGATTCGCTTGGAGCGGCTATACGACTCAAAGCCATACAACCAGGTGTCGGAGAGTGAGGTCTGCATGATGGATCTTGCCCAGATGGCCACATCGGCTTTGCTGAGCTCGAAGGTGGTGGTCCTCGTGCAGTCACGGCTTCCTCCCATGAAGCACATCTTGTGGGAGCGACGCTGGAGGGGGAGCACTCGGCATGAGATCCAGCACGCGATGGGATCATCGCGGCAGAACCCCTCATCCTGCAACTCGGCGAGGCGCCGCTCGATCTGAACAACATCCTCGATGTTGCTCTTGGGATTGAAGCCCCAATTCTGTTGGGTTGGCCTCGCGTTCTTCCACTTCGGGAGCCCTATCCGGTCCTGGATTGGCTTCCCTTCTTCGGTGGCAACATTCTTGACGTAGAGGAAGCTGCGCTGCCACTTGCGCACTGTCTCCAATCACTTGACGTGCGGGTGGTGGCCGGTTGTGCGTTGCAGCATCATGGCGCACCCCGTCTGCGTCATCGCGCGTGCGCTCTCAGTATGGCCTGGGTTGGGGATGCTTTACTTCCGGAAGAAGAAGTAGCGTGCCCAACTATGGATAGTTGGGTACACGCCGAGAAAGGGTTCGCAGACCACCGCGTGAATGGAGAGCATGACCATGGCGTTGGGGGGGGGGAGATGATGTGGCTGGAGGCCGAAATTCTTGAGAAACTCGGAGAAGAAGTCGGAGATGGGGATGCCAAATCCGCGCTTGAAGTGCACGAGGAAGACAACGAATTCGTCCTTCTCCGGCGTGGGGATGATCTCGCTGCCCGGCTGCCTGCACCTCACGCCGGGAGGGACGCGGCGGGTGTTGACTAGCCACTGGCAGTCCTCCGCCGTGACCTCTGATCCCTCCCATCCGGCGCGGGCGGCGGCATCATCTTCTCCGTGAGCCATGGGGACGGAAAGGTGTGTGGGAGATTGGAGTGGAGATTGAGTGGAGGAATTTCTCTCGGGATCTCTCGCGGCGCGCGGAGCAGCGGCGCAGCAATGATTTGCGGTGGCGGTGTGCTCGACGGCGGCGGAGAGACGAGGGGGCGCGGGATTGGAGTGAGCAGGAAAGAGAAGAAGAAGGTGTCGAGGGGGTATTTATCTCTCCCCTCGAGTTGCCGTTATCAGCGGATTAATCGGGATCGATCATGCACAGAGATCGTGCGGCGTGGGCTGCGCACCGGTTAGAAACGCACACATCGCATATCGCGCACGTAACGGGCGCAATTAATCCCACGTCGAGATCGTGGGCACTTTAGTGCGGTTGAAGTGACTTAACAGGCTAGTGGGCCCGAGGTGCAGTTATTGGCGCGTGGCCTGCGGTATCCCAGGCACCGAGGCGTCGGGGGTACGGGGGTGTGGCACGTGCCCTGTAGCGACACGGAGAAGGTGATTCGCTCTGATTCAGCGGGAGTGAGTTCGAAATTTCTCTAAGTCATTTTACTCGGCATCAGAGAAGAAAGACGGTGCTACTCGGAGAAGTAGAGATTCAAGCAAGAGTTAAGGGCTACACGGAGGGGCTACTCGGCCTCTTACAGTACGAAGACAAGATTTGTTTTTAAGCTGGCAGGGCCCAGTGAACAAGTTCGCAGGACTCTACCAGCCTTGGGGACTAATGTCGGGGGGTTACCCCCGAGTAGGGGTAAAGCAGGTGCTAAAGGCAAGGTCAAAGGTGCTGTTTGACTGGGTAGCTGGCTACCCGGTACTTGCTACCCGGTAGGCTGCTATCCGGTCGTACTCACCAATGGCCAGAAGGAAGAATCAAGGAAGTTATGTTCCTCCGAGTAGAGGAGTTGGTCCGAGTAGAGGGAGTGGTTTCTTACTCGGGCCAGACGTCAATGGAGCCGTTCTGACAAAGGATCCCGCGTATCCTGCATCCGTACAGCGTGCGGTTCAACTTACGGAGCGCGTGATTATCCACGCTACGGCGTGGCTATAGTGCGGTAGGCGCCTGTCAAGTCCTGTCACTGACAGAGGGGACAGGACAGGGCTAGGGGCCTACCCTATCTCACTGACAAGGGTGGACAGGTCCCATCTCCGAACGGCGCAACGACTTACGGCGCCAGCGTCAACGAGAACCCGGAGGTGTGCTCTGTTCTGCAGTGCTCCTGTCCCATCAACCGTACCTTATAGTCCTTTTCTATTCGGCTGGGCACCAGTATATAAGGTGCCCTGCCCCCTCCTGTGCGAGGGTCGACACTCTGGATTGCTTCACTTCACACAGAGAGAACTAGAGAGAAGGGTGGCTACTCGGCTGAAGGCCTATTTTGTACTGTCGCTACTCGGTGACACACGTATAAAGAGAGAGGCAGGAGTAGGGGTGTTACCTCCACACGAGGGCCCTGAACCTGGGTAAGATCTTGTTGTTTGCAGTGCTAGAGACATCCCACACGCGGCTACTCGCCGTGTGATCCCTCCCCGAGCACCTCCAGCGTCCATCGGCCCCAACATTAGCCATCCTATGGCATGTGCCGTGATACCACCACGACAGTTTCACTCAATAGCATCAACCACAAAGGAGTAATTAACACCAGAAAAGTTTCCCTATGAAATAGACAAGATTCAACCCTAGATGTTACAGCGGAACGGAGTGGAGCGGTGGAGACGATGGTGATGGCAGTGGAGATGATGATGATGATCTCAATAAAGTCCAGCTCGATGACGGTGACGATGCCGATGATTTCCCCCCTCCGAGAAGGAATTTCCCCGGCAGATTTCTCTGTGTCGGAGAACTTTTCTCTCTCTCTATTGTTTTCCGCCTCGTGGAGGCGGCGGAACATTTCCTCGATGGCTCCCCGAGTCTTAGGGTCTCGGGGGGATGAAGTACGCGAAGGGGCACCGGTAGTGGTGGGCCAGGGCCACCACACAACATGGTGGCGCAGCCAGGGGGTAGCCCGCACCATTGCATGATGTTTGCCCCTAGTGGCCCACCTCTGCCTCCCCTTTTAGCTGGCTCCAACATCTGGCAAAATAGGAACTTCCCGATATTTTTCGTGAATCGCTAATCTTCAGAAATATGGTATCTTGACGATCATTTTTCCAGCAGAATTCTGGTTCCGACAGTTAATTCTCCAATAATCATCAAACATGCAAAAATTGATGAAATAACATAAGTATCATCTCTAAATATGAAATATATCAATGAATAGCAGTAAATTATGATATAAAATGGTGATACAAAATGGACGTATCAGCTCCCCCCAAGCTTAGACCTTGCTTGTCCCCAAGCGAAACTGAACTCAGTAAACAAGACCACAAGTTTATGGAGTGAAGTGTCGATAAATAAAATACGGACAAGAAGCATCACATTTATCAATACACAAGTCATTCTAGATAGCAACTTCCTCTCATATAATTGAACTTGAAATGATTAGAGGGGGTCACAATAGGAGCTATAATAGGAGCACAAAACATGTTTAATAGTTCGATGGTTTTAAAGGTAGCACACAAGCAATTTACTTGGAGTGGCGGTGAAATACCACACATACGTAAATATGGTGGACACAAATGGGATGGGTTTTGGCTCAATGTTTGGATGCACGAGAAGCAATCCCTCTCAGTACAGGTTTTTAGCTAGCAAGGCTGGGTAGCAAGCATAAGAGTTGAGGGAAACAAACAAATATACATGTGATAGAAAACAGTCATGCAATCTTCCTTGGAAGTACAAACGATCTTAACTTGAGAATACTAAGCTTATAAGCCAACAAGAAAGAAAGATAATGTAATAATGTATCTACATGCATCTCCCTCTTTTCTACTTAAGCCTCAAAGTATTTTTGCTACTGACCAATGCTAAGTTTTCCAAAACCAAATAGATTAACTTGATGATCCCAAAGTGACACCAATACTAACAACAAGATCAATCATATAATAGAAATTGCAAACTAAAATAAGGTATGTAGAAAATAAATGACAAAACTTCTCATTAATATTCCATAACGGAAACTAACACCAAGGGATACATAGATAACCAACTAAAGGAGAGATATTTCCACACTACAAATCATCATATATGATAACTTCTTTACTTGTGATATGACTCTACTGAAAACTAAAAAGGTGAAAGATAATGGTGTGATACCGCAGGACCCCCCCCCCCGAAGATTGGAACAAGCCAAGGGGATGCCAATACCAATGAAGAATCACTCCTTCGGTTGTGGTGGTGAATCCTCCTCATCATCAGACTTCCAAGGTAAAGGATCTCCATTAACAAATGATGACTTGGTTTCCAATATCCTGAAACCGACAGCAGAACTTTTGCGTTTAAACCTGGTCTCATACTCACAGTTTTGATTCTGCACGTCGTAGAGTTGTGCTTGTAATTTGTTGATGGTCTCGTGGAGCGAGAAGATATCATCCCAAAGCTTGGCAGTCTCCTTCTTATGCTCGGCGATGAGTTCTGCATTTATTCTATGGATGATGTCCACATCACGTTCCGCCATCTTCTTGAATCTAAAGACTTCTTGCTCCAGCTCTTCCATCCTAGCTTCCAGACTGACTTCTCCTTTAGGACCCCAAACATGTTGTTCCTGCACTGATATGTCCAAAACGTATCTACTTTCCCGAACACTTTTGCTGTTGTTTTCCTCTAAACTTGTGAGTTTTTTGTACAACTAACATGGACTAACGCTGTTTTTAGCAAAATTACCATGGTGTCTCGCTTTTGTGCATAAATCCAACTTTCAGGAAAATGCCTGGAAAAGATCCCAAAATTCCTATTTTACCCGAAGACTCCCGGAGCCAGAAGACGAGACGGAGAGGTGCCACGAGGGGCCCACACCACCTGGAGGCGCTCCCTAGGCCGCGCCGTGGTGTGGTGTGGCCGCCTCGTCCACCCCCTCGGCCCCCCTTTCGACTACTGATTCCCTCTACCCTAAAAACCTCAGGGAGTTTGTCATACTCCAGAGAAACACACCCGAGCGCTGCCGACGCCTCGAAACTCAATTCGGGGATCAGAAGTTCCTGTTCTGGCACCCTGTCGGGACGGGGGTTCGAAGGAGATCATCGCCATTGTCATCGCCACCACCTCTCCATCAACGATCCATGATTCCTCCATCCATGTGTGAGTAATCTCTTCTGTAGGCTAAGAGGGATGGTAGGGATTGGATGAGATCGTTCATGTAATAATTGCCAGATTGTTAGGGCATGGTGACTAGTATCCCTTGTTAGTGCTATCTATCATTGCTGCAACTTGTTATTCTTAATGCTTATCACTAGGGACCGAGTGCCATGATTTCATATCTGAACATGTTATTGATTCATGAGGATAATTATTGTTTTTGATCTTACCTAGAAGTTGTTTACATATATCGTTGTTCACAGAGGGGATGGTTGTGATGTGAGGATCACATGTGTTCACGGAGTGTTAATGCTTTTCTCCGGTGCTTTATTAAAAGGAGAACCTTAATTACCAATAGTTTACCTTGAGGCCTCGCTGCAAAAGGGCTGGTAGGACAGAAGATGTTGTGCAAGTTTCTCATTGCAAGCATGTACGACTAAAGATGGAACACATGCCTATGGTTACCTAGTACTTGGATGCTTTATAATTATTTATCTGCAATTGCCCATGTATTGATTATTATATGAATTATCTTATCCATGCAACGCCCTTCATCCGTCCCTATGCCTACAATATTTTAATCATGTTGTCTACTACAATTACTGATGATGTCTTTATTTCATTCCTGCTATTATTCCACTACTGCTACTGGTATAAATCTGTTGCTACTAATAAACTATTGCGACAAGTCTATTTCCAGGTGCAAGTGAACTGACAATTCATCTATTAAGGCTTATAAATATTCTCTGGCTCCCCTTGTGTCGAATAAATAAATTTGGGTTTTACTTCCCTCGAAGACTGTTGCGATCCCCTATACTTGTGGGTCATCAAGACTATTTTCTTGCGCCGTTGCCGAGGAGCATAGCTTTATTTGTAAGCTCACTTGAACGTGATATTGCTCGCTGCAATTTATTCATCATGGGCAAAACTCGTGATGGGAAAGTCTCTATATTGCCATCCGCTACAAGGAGAGGTATAACTCTGAACACCTCTTTTCCTCTTGATTCACCATCTATAATGAGTAAACTTCTTACACCACCACATACACATGCTACACATGCTGATACTTCTGCCGAGTCTGAAAATACTTCTGATGATTTTGATGATGCTTCTACTGTGCTTGATGAGAGTAGTTCATTAGGTCCTATCCTAGATACTACAATTGCTAGAGCTAAACAAATTAAAAACACTACAATTCCTAATGAAAATACGGGTACCCCTGTTAGTTCACCCGAGTCTAGAGATAGTCCAAGTGATGATATTGAGGAAACTTATATTGAACTTGATGATGAATTTATTGAAGAATGTCATGCTGCTAGTAGTGAAAGTGCTATTAAAAGTATTCTTGCAAGACGTGGTGTTATATATAAACTATCTCCCGATGCTAAGCTTGTTACATCCCCCGTAAACATTAAAGATAAGGATTATGATTTCTCTTTGGATTTATCGTATATATCTGTTGTTGAGGAAGAACCTTTTTGTGGTACTGAAAATGAAAGTGTTGTAGGACATATGAATGAGCTCTCATCTTTGAGTAGCTTATTTTTTGATGATATTAAGAAACGTAGCTACTTTGTTGCTAAAAAAAATTCTTTCTCATTGAAAGAAGAAGCTAAAACTTGGTTTAATAATTTGTCACCTGGATCTATTGATAGTCCTATTGGTTTGGTTAATTCTCTCTTTCAAAAATATTTTCCTGCTAGTGCCCAACATGCTGTTTTGCAGAGAATCTTTAACTTTAGGAAAATTGAAGGAGAGAAAATGCTTGAATCTTGGGCAAGATTTTGTTTTTTTACTTAGAGCTTGGCCTGGACATCAATTAGCTAAAAATGAACTCCTTGATATATTATATAATGGACTAACTATTGAATCTAGGACATACCTGGATAGTTGTGTTGGTTGTGTTTTCAGGAAAAGAACTCCACAAGAAGCTGAGGAATTATTGGGTAAAATAAGAATAAATCATGATGATTGGACTATACCTGAATCGACCCAACACCAAACCAACACCAAATAAGAGGGGAATGATTGAATTAAATGATGAAGTGATGAGGGAAGCCAAGAAATCTCTTAAATAGAAGGATATTAAATTTGAAGATGTGAAGAATCTGCCACCTATAAAACAATTATGTAAGCCAATTCGTCTCCCATCCACAATTGAGGTACACTCTCTTCAATATTTTTATAATAGAGATATTCCCTATTCTAAACCTCATGATCAATGCTGTGATGAATTTGATAATTATATTGTTAAGCAAGATAACTTTAATATGAGAGTGTAGAATCAACTGAAGGAAAATTCTAGAGTTATTAATAATCTGCATGTTATTATGGAGAGAACCTCTAATGATGTTTAAATGCTTGTTAAACATTTCCATATGGTTCAAACTCAAATTGATCAACTCACTAAGGTGCAAAAATATTTGCTAGTTAATGCTTCTAGAGAAAAACATGTTTATGAAATAAGCACTAGGAGTGGTGTCTCTACTTAGGATCCTTTCTACCCTGAGGGACATCCTAAAAGAATTGAACAAGATTCTCAACAAGCTAAAATCAATAGTACTACTTCTAAGAAAGAGAAGAACAAACATACAAATGTTGTAGAATCTCCTGAACCTGCTAAAGATCCTAATAGTATATCAATCTCTGATCTTGAAACCGAAAGTTGTAATGATAAGAATGATGCTTCTGATAAAGAAGAAATTGAAAAGGAACCTAAAAAGAAAACTAAAAATACAAAGTACACTAAGGAGGATTTCATTGCTAATAAACATGGTAATGAGAGAGAACCTTGGGTACAAAAATCAATGACGTTTCCTAATAAGAAACAAAAATCAAAGGAAGAAGAACATTAAACAAGTTCTATGATTGGATGAAACCTTTTTTTTTGCAAATTCATTTAACTGATGCTATTAAATTGCCTCCTTATTCTAAATATATGAAAGATATTGTCTCTAACAAAAGGAATATTCCTATTGAGGAAATCTCCACTATGCTTGCTAATTACCGTTTCAATGGCAAGGTTCCAAAGAAGCTTAGAGATCCAGGTATACCAACTATTCCATTCTCCATTAAAAATAATTATGTTAGAACTGCTTTATGTGATTTGGGAGTAGGAGTTAGTGTTATGCCTTTTGCTCTCTGTAGGGTACTTTTTTTGGAAAAATTGATACCAACTGATATATCTTTGCAAATGGCTGACAAATCTACTGCTCTTCCTATCGGTATATGTGAAAATGTTCCTGTTCAAGTTGCTACTAATTGTTTAATATTAACTGACTTTGTTGTGTTGGAAATACCCGAAGTTAATAATATGTCTACTGTTATTGGGAGACCTTTTCTTAACACTGCAGGGGTTGTTATTGATTGCAACGAAGGAAAAAATGACTTTTAATGTTAATGACAAAGAGCACACAGTTTATTTTCTCAATAATATTGATAGGAAATATGGTCTAAATTCAATTGAAAACTTTGAGACCATCAAGATTGGAGAATTATATTGTCCTATTCCAATGCCACAAAAAGAATATGAAATTGTCATGATTGGGACTATGTCTATCTAAGTTGAGGTAACATAATCATTTAGTGAAATGCAAAGTTTGCTTCGTGTAAAATTGTTTTGGTAACAAGACTTGACCAACCTTGTTAACAAAGTAATTTTGAATGAAGAAAACAATATTTTCACCTTTCCCAAACAATGTTTTCGCTATGTTTTCACCTTTCCCAATTATGTTTTCACTATGTTTTCCTATGTTTCCGCTGGTTATTTGTGTATTAGAGTGTCTTAGAACTTCTGTAGCTTTGGTTTTGAACTTGTTTTCGACCGTTCCATAATCGTTTTCCTGGATAATAATCATTTATCAAATTCTGGAAATTACGTGAAAATAAAGTTTCTCAAAAAATTCCAGAAAATTTATATTAAATTTTTGTGCTAAAACTGAAACGGAGAGGGGCCATGAGGGGGCCATACCCCCAGGGCGCGCCGGCACATGGTGTGGGCCCCCAGGCCCTCCACTTTCTCCCTCACCTGCCAACTCACTCTCTCACCCGACCAAACACCACACCATTGCTCAAACATGTGTTCTTGCTGTTCTTCCTCATGATTTTCGATCTCCTTGCTCAGCCCATCTTTGCTGCTAAGATTTGGAGCAATTGTTCTCCAGTATGTGACTCCTCCGATTATACAAGTAGATTTTGTTTAGTGGAGTATTTCTTGAGTATTTTGGTATTCTAGGTGACTGGTTATGTGAGCTTGCATGCTTGTTCTATGTGTAGAAAAATTAGTTTTGATGCATGTTTAGCCCACTTACAAGTCTCTATAGTAGTTTCATTAATATAGTTACTTCAAAATCATTTTTATAATGCTTGCTAAAAATTTCAGAAAATGGAGGATGCACAATCACACTTATGGAGAAATTTTTGAGAGAGATGCACCAAGGGTGGCAAGGCCTTCAAAATCAACTACTCGATGGAGGCCATCCTATAATGAAAATCTTATTGCACCAAGTATTGATAATGAGGGGGATGATGGAGATGCACATCCATCTACCTTCCCTTGTACTAAATTTTTGAGTGATGCAGGGATCCTTGATGATTTCTTGCTTCTTGTTAGTAGGGTTGGTTTGACTGAGTATATGGATGATGAAAGTAACCAATATGCAATACTCACTAAAACTTTTGTTGAGAGCTTTACTTTTAATAACTCCCCCTGCAATCCATCTGTTTCCTTTAGAATTTATGATAGGCCTTTTACCTTGACCTTGCAAAGATTTTGCAGTATCATAGGCATTGCTCCGTATGGGACAACGAAGAGGATACAAGGTCGACCCGCTGATTTGCTGGAAATTTACTGAGGAGTGACAAATGATGATGACCGCGTAGCCCAGTGTGGCAAGATAAGGAACATTCAGCTCCCAGCCATTAGATACTTTGCTTACTATCTTGCTACTAGTGTTCTTCGTAGGGAAAACACTAGTAATATTTCTAATTACCATTTAGCTTTCCTGGCTACTACACTTAGCAATAACAATAAGTACAATCTTGGTTCTCTCATTGCTCGCCGTTTAGCTGCTAGAGGAACCATTTATGAAGGTATTATTGCTTCACGTATTATAGCTGCTCTAGGCCTTTCTATTGCTCCCAATGATGCGTTGTTAGCCCCATAGAGACTTGATCTTGGTTCTATAAAAGCCCATCATTTTGTTACCGCTAACTATAGTCCAGGAAGTCTAGTTTATAGATTTTTGTTTACTGATGGAGACGAAAGGGAAGTTCCTTTACTATAGCCTGGTTTGTTCAGTATTCGCAGGAGGCCGTGGTCGCGCTCAAAGGAGGAGTTGGATGAGCAGCTGGGTTTGCTTGGTTTCCATGTGCAGCACGACCCGAGTATCAAGCGGGTCACGAGGCGCCCTCTTAGGACTACACCGTGCATTACACTGGGGCGTCCTCGAGTTCATATCAAGATGATCACCCTTCCTCGTCATACTATGGGGGCACCACTTCTTGGCCCTATTGGGATCGATCTCCACTTAGGCCAAAAGCCTAAGCTTTGGGGGAGGTATACCAACATCACACTCATTTACAAATCATAAATCTGTCGGTTCTTTATATATCCATGTTTTTGTTTCTTTGTCCTTCATTGATTTCCAAAACGCAAAAAGACCAAAAAATATATATTTCTTTTGTTTCTCTTTATTTATTTATTTTCTTTAGTTTCTATATTAGTTTGCTTTACTTTCTAGTTTCAGTCTGTTATTCAAAAATCCAAAAAGATTTTTCTTTGTTTGCTTGTTTCCTTTTGTTCTTGTTTTAAATTCGAAAATCCAAAAATATTTGTTGTTCTTCTTCGGTTTTCTAAAGTTTCATACAGAGTTCAACAGTCTTCCGTGACTCCATTGGAGCTTGGTTATCATTTCATATCATTCAAGCCACACAAGTAAAAAAACAATAATGACGATTCATGACAACTCAAGGTATGGTGAGAGGCTGGTATTAACTCTATTTGTTTTCTTTTTTGTACATATACTCATCCATGTGGACATGCTTAGTTTGTTCGTGTAAGGTGTATGTTATTTAATGGATGCTTAGTAGTTCGTGCTCTCTTATGATCAGTTCCAATTTACTAATAGTAAGCATGTCGTATAAATGTTTGCTCGCATTGTTCTATTCATAAAAGGGTATGACATTGTGGTATCCTCCTCTGAATGTTTCATTTGAATTTACTTGGCACATGCTCACGCATGCATACGAATGAAAACAAAAAGTCAATTAATCCTCTATGGTTTATTTTACCTCAGAGTTCCTGTATCACTTTTATGCCCCGTTAATTTTGTTCTGTCGCAAGCATGATTATGAGGGTTATTGCACTCTTGATTGTCGCTTCCCAGTCCATTGCTACCCTTCACTTGTACTGAGTATGAGCTCTACTCATGCATCGAACTACCCAAAACCAAGTTATTCCAAAGAGTCCACTATAAATTCCTATGCATGGTATTTCAAACCATTCCAAGTAAATTTTCATGTGCTACCTTTAAAACCTTCAAAATACTTCTCATATTGTGACACTATTTTAGGTCATGAGGAAGTAGTAGTTGAGTTTGTTATCTTCCATACTAATTAAGTACCTCGACTTGCATGCTCCATCTGCTTGTCATAATTTTGCAAAGAGCTGGTTAGACCATTATAACAGAAAAAAGTTAAACAAATAAATAGGCACTCCTCCATGGTATATGATTATTGTCAGGCACCCGAGGATTCGGTTAGCCATGGTTTGTGAAAGCAAAGGGTGGGAGGAGTGTAATACCATATAAAAATGCATGCTATAAATGCCTAATATCAATAACTTGGAACCGCTCTCAACTTGTTTAGTATGGAAGATAACAAGAACTATATTGCCATTCGTTGACATGAACAATCACCTCTCAAAATCGTATTACTTATGTTTTTAATAAAATAAAAATCTCTAGCACATGTTAATCCCTACTTCCCTCTACGAAGGGCCAATCTTTTACTTTACTGTTGAGTCACCATCTTTTCTTTGAGCACCTTCTCGAGAGCATAACTGTCATTCTTAGTGTACTGTGCTTGTCCTAGAACACGGTTGATTGTGGTATAACTTTGATGCTTTTATCTTTGATACATCTACTTCCAGTCTTCATTTGAACTTCATAGGTGCCCTAGCATTTATGTTTTGCCCCACAATTAAGGGAAAGCGGGATACCACTTTATCATATCTTATTATGAACATTGCAATCTTGCAAATGGATATACTCCATGTTACTTATTATTAGTGTGTTGGCATCTCTTCATGGTTTACATAACTATTAGGTGGCTTTATTTGCATCCTTCTTATTATGAATTTCCTAAGCACTTGATCATATAGTGAGAATATATACATCATATGAAGCAAATGTGTTCATTAAAGTTCTTTTATCGCACTCAGTTGTTATGGATTGCTTGAGGAGAAGCAATAAGCTAAGCTTGGGGGAGTTGATACGCCCAAAACATATCTACTTTCCCAAATACTTTTGCTGTTTTTTTCCTCTATACTTGTGAGTTTTGGATACAACTATAGGGTTCATAGCATAGAAAACAAAAAAAAATCCTACGCGAAAGACACCCAAAGGGCCAAAGATCTAATCTAAGAGATGAAAGCAACAAGGAGAAAGAGTCTTACAAAAACATACCCTCGAAGAACCTAAGCGGTACGAGATCGAATCTCGTTGTTGGCGTAGTCGTACTCACGTCGATATCAAGACCAAAAAGATGTGCACCGCAATCCAGCGGTGCCTCCGTGATCGTTCACACGTTTAGCTTGATGGAGACCTCCGTTCCCTCAATCCAGCGGGGCGGCGGAAGTAGAGGATCCCCTGGAACTCCAGCAGCACGACGGCGTGGTGTGGTGAAGAATCCCACGGTCAGAGCTTCGCCAAGCAGATGAACATGGAATGGAGCAGCGGGTGGAGAGAATGGAGGTGGGACAAGTGTGTGGAGGAGGGAGAGATCTCACCCTCCTTTTATAGGGGAGGGGGAGGCAGCCCAGGGGGGTGCGGCCAAGCCATGGTCCTCCCACCTCTTGCCCTCTTCATGTGAGTGGACACTCCACTCACACCCACTCATCTCTCTCTTAATTTTCCACTTAGAAAATCCAAAGGTTTTTCTTTATTAAATGAACAAAACACTTTTATTTCTCTAAATTAGTATTTTTTTTATTCTATTACCAAACGTTTGCACATAACCCCTCGAATCATTTGTTAATTCTATCAACAACCATTCAATGGGAAAACCCTTGAACTATTTCAAGTTTACCCAAAACAATTCCGGTGTTGTCCAAACTATTCTCCGATATTCTGTATCCTCTCAAACACGTCATCGAACCTTAAGTGTGTCACCCTATGATTCACGAATAATACAGAAATGACCAAGACACCTCTCTGATCAATAATCAACAGCGGGATCTGGAGATCCGTGATGACTCCTATATATTTAACGATGAATCTTGTGATCGTGTGAACCATCAACGTTGTAACTAAATCCCTTTGTCTCACGATATTTTACTTGTCCGGGATCCGATCATCGGTATCAACCATACTGTTGGGGGGATGATCCCCGGGTGCCTCAAGAAGTCGGAAAGAAGCAACCGGAAGATCGCGCTTCATATGAACACACATGGCTAAGAGCGTACAAGCATACCCCAGACCTCCATCCACCTGCCGGCTGGTGTCGCCGCCCGCCTGCCGGCGAGCCAGCCGGACGAAGGCCCCAACCGGGTGATCACAAAGTCAAACAGTACGGGGAGGTATGAAGAAACACACCAACTCCTTAGGCAACCGCAAGCCTCAGTGCCTCTCTACATCGCGTAGTACACCTACTCCATGGCTACTCGGGGTACTCAGGCATGGGCTCAACCGTACCCGCGTACGGTAGGCTGTACTTCTATGCAAATTACCCGATACCAGCCTACGGTCTTCAGTACCCACCGCGTGGGCTCGAGGTACCCGGTGCATGGCTCGGGTACGGTAGCATGGGCGCTCGGGCAGCCGAGAGTGGCTGTCGGGTATGCAGGGATGGGCTCGACCTACCGCAGCACGGCACCCGGGTACGGCACCCGGATTTGAAGGGCGTAAGGACACGAGGTGATTGTCCAAGAATCTTCCCGGCTGGTCTTGTACCAGCCGGCCCCCACCTGTAAGTTGGCCAGTCCACCAGTATATAAGGACTGGCCCAGCACCCCTAGAGGGAGATCAAATAGACTCACCTTCTCATCCACTTTCTTACTAAAACACAGCTCCAGGAGCAACTTTGTAACTTGTGCATCGATAATAGAGAGACAGAAGCAGGAGTAGGGGTTTCACCTCATCATGAGGGCCCTGAACCTGGGTACATCGTGTGTCTACAGGCTTGATACCCAATCCCGCGCCAACGCCATCGTTTGCTAGTTTGCCCCTTCTTTAAACACCATTGGAACACCTTTGGTGATGCCGTGATTAAACCCCACAACAGTTGGCGCCCACCGTGGGGAAAATGGCGATGGAAGGGTCTGTGATTTGCGCAGGACCACCTTTGTCCGAGTCCGGGGGACGCGTTGTCACCGGCCTCGTGGTGACCTTCGGCATCGTTGATTTCATGATCAACAACACCGGAGCCATCGAGGGCCCTTCTCTTCCGGACAACGGCTCCGTCATCCACTTCGGCGAGCATCGCGTCTTCGTCGCTGTTGTCCCCGAGTACCCTGCTAAGGTACAGGCCTGCTCCGACCGCCTCTGCAAGAAGGTGCTCGACGCCGAAGGTGGTAGCAGATCGTAAGACTATGCAGAGTGCATGGTCACACACCACCCAGGCGAGATCCCCGAGGGCAGCTGAAACGCCACTACACGTGGCCCCGTCAAGGCCGTCCTCGAAGACCTCGCCGCGCCCATCAGCTCGGACACGGACCCCGAGAAGTGGCCGCCGCGCTCGAGCAGGCGCGCCAACGCCACGAAATGTTGACTCTACCCAACGCCAGGTAGAGTCCCAAGTACGTGAGTTCAACGCTGTCCACAACTTCACTCCCGTGCCAGTTGAACCGAGCCGCATGGGGGCGGTATTCCAACATGGGGGCAACCTCGTGCACGAGCTAGGGATCACCGCTGACCCGACTATCCCACCCGGCTTCTGCCAGCCGGTCTACAGCATCCCCGCCAAGAACATGAGGGCCGCGGAAGCCGTCGCGGCCGAACTACCCGGCCTCCAAGGCGAAGACCTGCAACACCAGCAGTGCCGCCTGCAGGACCTCCTCATCGCGGCCAACCAGCAGCAGGTGACTCAGAGCCGCCTGGCCACGTCAAGGAATCCCAGTCTCGCTGTCGCGGCTAGACCAGGAGGCGCTGCCCAGCCGAACGCACGTGACCCCGACCAACGGGCGGCTGGGGCCACTCACGGTGACCGACAGGCATCATCGCCCAACCTGCACCACGTGCCGCCGCGAGGAGACAGAAGCGTCAACTCCGGCTACCACCCGGGACGCCACGCCGAACCGGCTACAGGAGGCAGCCGGTACCGCGGCAACGACAACCGGCACCCGGGCAACTACAGCCTGCAACCGGCTGCCTCGGCAGGCCGCTACTGTCAGCCGCCTCCCCCTGGAGGTTACCAGCTGGCCACTCAAGGTGGGCACTTGCCAGACATTGGCGAGCACCATCCCGCTTGCGCCGCCTCGCATGCCAGCAACCGGCAGGCGGAGCCGGCTTCCTGGGTCCCCCTCACAAACGTTCGCGGCCGCCTGGGCGCGTTCGGCCCAGCAACCGACATCGACGCTCGGCAGTGCATCAACACCCTCGAAGCGTCGAGAATCCTCGAGGAGGAAGACATGGCCGGTCACCAGTGCGTCACATGACAATAGAACCTTTCCCGAGGGGTTTCTAGCTCCAGAGGGTTACGCCCAAAGTACGACGACACACCTAAGCTAGAGGAATGGCTCGTTGACTATGTCACCCTGGTGGGCATAGCCGGCGGCAACCGGAGAGTGTCGGTGCGCTACGCACCGCTCATGATGAAGGACGCGGCAAGCACGTGGGTGAGCAGCCTGCCCGCTGCGAGCATGCACTGTTGGCTGGACTTCGATAAAGTCTTCCTCACTAACTTCGCCAGCACGTACAAGCGGCCCGGCCGGCCACAACACCTGGCCAGCTGCATCCAGCGCAAAGGCAAGAAGGACCGCGACTACTTGACGCGGTGGTCCAACCTGTGCAACACCTACGAAGGGGTGGAAGAGCACCAAGCCATCACCTACTTCATCAACGGCTGCCTATACAGCACCATGCTCAAACACAAGCTCTTCCGTGCATAGCAGTACGCCACGGCGGACTCGTTCATGAAGATCTCGATCCGGCTAGACGCGAATGGCACATTGATTGCCGGCGACCCGGATAGAGCAGTCGGAGCCGGCCCGAGCCACCCCTCTGGTAGGCCCAACGGCCACGACGGGCGAGACCGCCCCTACCACGACAACCGAGACACCCGGAAAAGGAGTGGGGCGATGGCGAAGGAATGCTACGGCACGACGCAAGCCGTGAACACAACGGAAACCGACCAGCCGGCCGCGGCTGGAGAGGGACGATACCCCCGCCCGAGACAAGACGACGACCAATGGGGTGACAAATCCAAGTACACGCTGGAGGCCATGCTGAGCCAGCCGTGCAAGTACCACTCGACCTCCCGTGAGCCTGCCACGCACAAGACTGTCAAATGCAGCTTGACCATCCGGTTGGCAAAGGGCGAGTGACTGCCGCCTAGAGAAGCTCCACAACCACCCCCGCCACCAGCCGACGCACCGGCTAACGCCATCGTCAACAACAACAACTGCACGGAACAACCACGAACGCCTCCGGATAACGCAGACGGGGATCATGCGACAGCTTCCCGCGTAACCACGCGACTTACGTCATCAACGTCATTGAGCACACCGACAAGTAGAGTGAACGACGTCGGTACGCCGAGAAGAACGCAACCACTCCAGCGGTCCGGCAACCTATGGACTGGTCCATGACCTGCGTAACATGGGGCCCGGCTCACCAGCTGGACATACTACCCTCCCCGGGCGCGTACTCCCTCCTCCTCGACACCATCATCGTCACCGAGAAGCCGGCCTGCACCTTCTCCCGCGTGCTAATCGACAGGGAAGCAGCATCAACAAGGACACAGCTGATAAGCTCACCGAGCAACGGATGGAACAAAAGCGGGCGACTTTTCACGACATCGTCCCTGGCTTAAGCTGTGTTCCTCTCGGAACAGAATGGCCCGACATCGTATTCGGCGACATCACCAACTATCGCCGATAAACCATCACTTTCGAAGTGGTGGACCACCGCAGCGTGTACCACGCCATCCTAGGGTGTCTGACTCTCGCCAAGTTTATGGCGATGACCCACTACATCTACCTCAAGATGAAGATGTCGGGACCTTTCGACATCATCACTATTGCGAGCGACTACCGGTTGTCCATAGACTGCACCTCAGTCGGCGAGCGGAAGGCGCAAGCTCTGATGGTGGCGCAGGAGCTCGAGGAGATCAAGAAAAAGATAGCGGCCGAGCAGCCGGAAATCTCGGAGAGGAGGAGGCCCATGGGCGAGGCGCAGTTCTAGGCCTCCCGCGACATCAAGAAGGTCCCGCTGAACCCCAACCAGCTAGACGGCAAGTTCCTCACCCTCGGGGGGTGCACTCAACCAGAAATAGGAAGACGATCTCACCAGCTTCCTCCGTGAGAATCGGGACATCTTCGCATGGGAACCAAGGGACATGCCGGGTGTACCGAGGGAGCTGGCTGAGCACTCTCTCCACGTCAAGCCAAACGCAAAGCCGGTTAGGAAGCTACCCCGAAGATTCAGAGAGGAAAGAAGAAGAATCATCATGGAAGAAATTGCCCGGCTGCTAGCAGCCGGCTTCATCACCAAAGTCTACCACCCGGACTGGCTAGCGAACCCAGTCCTGGTCCTCAAGAAGGCATGCCCAAAGGACCCGTTCGCCTTGCCCAGGATCGATCAAGTCATCGACTCCACTGTGGGCTGCGACCTACTCTCCTTTCTGGATGCCTATTCCGGCAACAACCAGATCCCGTTGAACCCGGACGACCAAATCCGGACAGCATTCATCACCCCATACGGGGCCTACTGCTACATCATCATGCCCTTTGGGCTCAAGAACGCTGGCGCCACCTATCAAATGCATGCAGAAGTGTCTGCATGAGAAAATCGGCCGCAACGTCCACGCATACGTGAACAAAACTATCATAAAGACGAAGGAGAGGCGCACCCTCCTCGACGACCTCAAGGAAACCTTCCCAAACTTGAGGCCCTAGAAGATGAAGCTCAACCCCACCAAGTGTGTGTTCGGCGTACCAGTTGGTCGGCTCCTCGATTTCCTTGTATCAGAATGCGGGATCAAGGAAAACCCGGACAAGATATCCGCCATCGAGAGGATGGAGCGACCAACCGTCCTACGGGACATACAGAAATTCGCCGGCTGCCTGGCGTCACTCAGTCGGTTCATCAGCCGGCTCGGCAAAAAATCCCTGCCACTATACGGCCTCCTAAATAAGGCGGGCAAGTTCAAGTGGACCCACGAAGCGGACACCACGTTCCGCGACCTCAAGCGGACGCTCACGCAGGCGCTGGTCCTGGCTCCACCAACCCCAAGGGAGCCCATGCTGCTCTACATCACGGCCACCAACCGGGTCGGTAGCGGCATCCTGGTCGTAGAGCGACCGGAAGAAGGGAAGGATCAACCGGTCCAGCGACCGGTATATTACCTCCGCGAGGTATTATCACAGTCCAAGCATAACTACCCCCACTACTAGAAGCTGGCTTACGACGTGTACTTCGCTGCGAAGAAGATACGACACTACTTTCAGGAGCACCCCATCACCGTGGTGTGAACGGTGTCGCTTGGGGAGATCATCGGCAACAAAGACGCCACCGGCCGCATGGACAAGTGGGCCGTCGACCTATCCGCGCACACGGTGCCATACCAGCCGCGCACCGTCATCAAGCCGCAAGTACTACAGGACTTCATCATCGACTAGGCGGGGACACAATACCTCCCCCTGGTTCCCCACTCCGCATATTGGCGGATGCACTTCGACCGCTCCAGAATGCGCGGGGGCTTGGGAGCCGGGATCGTCATCACCTCCCCCAAGGGCGACCGCCTGGAGTACGCTCTGCAGATACACTTCAAGGCCTCCAACAATGTGGCCGAATATGAGGCACTCATCCATGGCCTCCGGCTGGCCAAGGAGACGAACATCCAGTGCATACTCTGCTTCGGTGACTCTGACCTCGTCGTCCAGCAGACTTCCGGCAACTGGGACGCCAAGGACGACAACATAGCCGCCTACCGGTTCTTCCTGCAGCAGCTCTGTGTTTGCTTCGAAGGATGCGAGTTTCACCACGTGCCACGAGATCTCAACGAGACGGCCGACACGCTCGCCAAGCTCGCCTCCGCGAGGCAAGCAATACCGCCTGGCGTCTCCCTTGAGCACCTCTACAAACCATCTATCACTCCATCGCTGGGCTCTGATTCTATCATCCTACCGGCTGACCCAGCCGGGCGAAAGGACCCGGAGCCTAGCAGCTCCCCGTCACCACCAACCAGCAAGAAAACTTCATCCGGCTCCGGAACTCCGCTAACAGTTGTCCTTGCGCTGGCCAACCAGACGGACCCGGGGGCTCGCCAGCCGGATCACCTCTTGGATCCGTGGGCTCGCCAGCCGGACACCACAGATCGCCTCTTGAACCCGGGGGCTCGCCAGCCGGACACCGTGGATCACCTCTTGGACCCAGGGGCTTGCTAGCCGGACCCGAGAGCCCACCAGGCGGACCTAGGGGGTCCCCAACCGAGCCTCCTACCGCTTCAACTGGCCCCTGGGGTAGGCATGACGGAGGAGGCACGCCTGCAAATACTCCAACACGACGCCTTCGCCAAATACCCAACCCCGGGTGGGCACAACCCTACCTCGATTTCCTCATCCGGGACACGCTCCCGCAGGACGAGGTGCTCGCCCGACAGATCCAGCGTCGCGCAAAGGCGTACACCATCATCAACAACCGCCTGCACAAGCGAAGCACATGCGACATATATCTGCGCTGCGTCGAGCCGGAACTAGGCATCCGCCTCCTCGAAGATATACACAAGGGCGAGTGCGGCTACCACGCGTCAACAAGAGCAACATGCTCCAAGGCCATCCGGTATGGATTCTACCGGCCAACGATAGCGGCGACGCCGAGAAGATGATCAAGGCCTGCAACAGCGGCCAGCGTTTTCGAACGCAAAAGCACATGCCAAGCATGGCACTCAGAACCATCCCCATCACCTGGCCATTCGCCGTGTGGGGACTGGACATGGTGGGCCCGTTCAAGACGGCCCGAAGCGGCATGACCTACCTGCTGTTCGCCGTGGATAAGTTCACCAAATGGGTCGGGGCCAAGCCGATCAAGAAGCTAGACGGCCAGACCGTCATCACCTTCTTCAAGGACATCATCTACCGCTACGGCTACCCGCACAGCATCATCACCGACAACGGCACGAATTTTGCCAAGGGCGTTTTCGCGCAATTCTGCGGGGACAAGGGGATCTGCCTGGACTTGGTACCCGTCGCACACCCCCAGTAAAAATCCCAGGTGGAGAGGGCCAACGGCCTGATCCTAGCCGGCATCAAGTCCCGGATGGTAGACCCGCTCGAGCGTGCGCCCGACTGCTGGATCGAAGAACTGCCCTCCGTCCTATGAAGCCTTCGGAAACGCCCAACCGGTCCACCGGCTACACGCCTTTCTTCCTCGTCTATGGCATGGAAGCCGTCCTCCCGACTGACATCCAGTTTGACTCACCCCGAGCCATCCTGTATACAGAGGAGGACGCATGGCATGCAAACCAAGACGGGGTAAACCTGCTCGAGGAGACACGCGATCTAGCCTTGTCCAGATCGGCTATCTACCAATAGGACCTCCGCCGGTACCACAACTGGCGGATCCGACCGCTCTCTTTTAGAGAGGGCGACCTCGTGCTTCGGCTGATCCAGGACACCAAGGGCCTCCACAAGCTGTTCTCCTCATGGGATGACCCATTTATGATTAGCCGGGCAATGAGCAACAATGCCTACTACATCATCGACATGTGCGAGCCGTGCAAGAACAAGGGGGACACCTCCTATGACGAGACGGAGCATCCGTGGAACTCAAAGCTATTGTGCCCGTTCTACACCAAAGTGCAACACCCCTGTATACCCCAGCTATCAATAAAACTAGGCGACGCCTCCGAGCACAACACTCGGGAGGGCCACCCTTTGCAACATATCCATTGCATTTCCTTTTCAAACCGGCAAAAACAGCCGGCTCATGCCTCAAAATTAGATGGATAAGTAGCATGCTCGGCGCCAAAGGCCCACTCTGCGGATCCGGCTGTAGACCGCAACCCCGCAGCTCAGTCGGCCAGGGAAAAAGCTAGAGGCCCACACGCGGAAAGCGACTAAGGCCTGAGACACGGCTGGTTGCCCAGCAACAACGCGTAACATTCGCTCGAATTTGACTAGGCAAAAGTTCGCAACTGTGTCCCCGATAAGACGGACCCCTCTTCCGTTCGAGCTGCAAACCGCAACCCGGCTAACACGTTGGCAAGAGCAAGGAACAGACGGAAAGGGACACAAACGCTAACCTAGCCAGCAGGACTAGCACGAACTATCGCTCAACTAAGTAAAAATGGCCAAGTAAAAGTGCCTACCAATTTTTCGATTTAATATACTAACGATTTAACCAGACTTTTCAGTAGTTATCACATAGCAGCTATTCGGCCACGGTGCTCAACCGGCCAACCTTTTTCCAAGGAAATTTGAGATTTGGCCCGCCTACCGGGGGTAGCCGGCCGCAATATCGGGGGCTGCACCAGGTGGGCATGCTAGAACGCCACCACTGGGTAATCGAAAAAAGTTGGCAAACAACAAGAAACAACAAAGACAAAAGCCCACCAAGGACTACTTCAACATTCACAAAATAAAGGGTCCAAATATATCACAGTTCCACCTGACATCCCGGGGACAAACGATACAAACAAGTCTCCACAAGAACGATACAAATAAGCCCGGCATCCCGGGGACCTAATCCGTTTCTGGCGCACCATCATCGACAACCTGCTCGGTCGGTGCAGTGGGGGGAGGCATCACAGCCACCAGCTCCTCGATGCTCGCAGCTGCCGGCTCCTCCTTGTTCTCCTCCGGCTCTTCGGGGGAGAAGACCTCGAGATCTGCGTAGCCGCCCATCCGGGTGGCGTCCCCACAAACACCCGGGAGAACCCTGAGTTCATCGAAGCTAATCCCCTGCCGGAAGTCGTGGTCATGCTCTTGAGGCCCTCGTCAAAGCCGCGGGTGAACCACAACATGATCATGGTCATCGCCATCTCGGCGCAAAAACGCGCGGCCGACTCCCGCAGACAGTCAATGGCGTCGGCAACTTCCAGCAGGCGCGTCGCGAGCTCCGCCAGGCTATACGGTGGCGCCTCAGACTCTGAGGCCGCGGAGAATACGGCGTGGCCGGCTTCTCACAAGGCCTTGGCCTCCTCCTCAAGGGTTGCGACCCGGTCTTCTGCGGTGGGCTCCCAGCCGGCCATCTCCTAGGCATCAACGGTAGACCCAACTCGAGCCTGTGGCTGCGAGGGAGGACATCGTCCACCTCCGGGTAATACTCTTCCATTCGGAACCAGGAGTCGGACGTAGAAGTCCATCGCGCATCTCGGCCGGTGAGGGAAAATAAACATATCGGTGGCGGCGCTGGAGATCAAGTCGAGCTGCTCCTGGAGGGGCTGCACCGCATCCTCCTTGGCCTTCCGCGCCTTCTCCAGCTCCGCCTCGAGCAGCCAGAATGCCTCTGCTGGCTGGCCATAGCGGTGGCATGCTCCATATTTGCGGTCTCTAGGGCGGTGGCCAGACGCTCTGCCTCCGACAGCTCAGCGTGACGGCGAAGGTCCACGGTAGCCTCAGAGTGCGCCTTGTTGCGCTCGTCCAGCATCCGGGCCGCCTGAGCGACGGGCATGGAGTTCTTGGCTGCCTTCTTGAGGTCGCTGATGTCTTCTGTAGCACGGCAGAAAGGCGGCAGTTAGTCCCGACTCCAAAACGGTAGGTTAGCCGAAAAAGAAGAAACGTCACTTACTGAGCAGCTGTTTGGCGGCCTCCTTCATGCGAGAGTCGGCCTGGCCGACGTCCTACGAACAGACGTAAAAGAAGAAGATTAGAACCCCTGTCCAACACGCAGAAGACGAAGCTCAAGGCCTAAACTCACCAGTATCACTCCGTTCACCACCTCCCTGGCCTTCACGGCAAGCTCCAAGTCCCTTGCCAACGCCGCGGCCGTCTTCGCCGTAGCCACCAAGTCCTTCTTCAACGCCCGCCCGGCCTCAATAGGCTTGACGGGCACTCGGATGGTCTCGGCCGTCTGAGGCTGGCGAGCTGGAACGCTCGGGTCGGATGCCGACGACAGCAGATAGGTCCTAGGCGGGGGCACGACACCAGCAGCTGGCTGGGGCGGCCCGGACGGCTCCATCAGAGAGGGCGGCATGCCCAATCCCTCATACACGGTGGAGGCGGAGCTTGTCATTGCGACCAACACTACCAAATTCCGTGCGATCCAGAACGTTTTGATAACGTCGCGTGTTTCCGTCGCGGATGGCTGAAAAGTGGAGTTTGCTCTCGACGTATTGGTTTGGTCCGTCGCATACTGGTTTTGCCCGACTTTTTGCTACTTTTACGTCGCGGATTTTCGTCTCCGGCCCAGTAGCCCACTAAGAGCCCAGTTGCCTTCGACGAAACTGGCTTGGTCACGTAGAACGTCGCGAATTTTCATCGGACCCACACATCTTGCTATGTTTGACTACTTTGACCGACAACGACCGCGCTCTCTCGTGGTTGTTTCCAACGTTTTTTGCACGGGCCCAGCTGTCAGTCTAGTCTGACCTTTTTGTTGGATAATATGCCATTTCCTCCAAATATAAGAATTCACATAAACTTCCAAACCATCACAAAAATAACAAGCCTATTTTCTGAAACAAATCACAAGTCACCACAATCAATGATTAATAGTCGTACTTAGAAGAGAGACAACAAAGAGATTTATAATAACTAGAATTAACACCAGTTCACACCAGCATCACAAAGGTTACCCGCCATCATCACAACATACTCACATCATTAACTAAATAGTTTCATGTCACCGATAGGGTTCACATCACAACAGGTGCACCTCAGCATCTAAACAGGTGCACATCATAAACTAAATAGTTTCTCATCGATACGGTTCACGTCACTTTTTCCTACTGATCCATCCATTCCAAAGGCACATCCACAGGTTCCACATCACTTTTCCTAGTCACCAATCCATTCCAAAGACACATCCACAGGTTCCACGTCACTTTTCAGCATCCTCAATCCATACCAAAGGCACATGCACATGTTCCACGTCATGTTTCCCATTGATCCATCCATTCCGAAGCCACAACCACAGGTTCGCTAACCCTACAAAAAAAGGCATCATACATGTTTAGCACATCATCAACTACAAGGCCAACCATCAGCACAGTCTAATCATCGGCACATGCAACAAAACAAATAAAAGTGTAATAGTGAGCCTCATTGCCAACCATGGTACATACAAATGACACGCAATAATTCTGACAGATTTACCTACTATAGTAAAATGAGGCACAACTGAACTTGTTCTGCATGCTATTTGCTATAGTAGACAAACTGCTAGACACATTGCTGCATATTAATGATTGGCAGAGACAATTTAATCATTGGCACACGTATAAAGCACACATGTTTTAGCATGGAAAGCAATAAAAGTAGCCTCATACTAATAATCACAAAAAAAAATTAATGAGATCATCGAACATTTACCAAGGAAGATGCAGAACCAATGTGGCTGTACACAACACTACGTAAATGCTCGATGATCTCATCAAGATCGAGTGCACACTTTAATCATTGGCACATGTATCAAGCACATATGTTTAGCAATGGAAAACAAGAAAAATAGGCTCATACTAATAAGCACAGAAAACATTAATGAGATCGTAGAACATTTTACCAAGGAAGATGCATAACCAATGTGGTTGTACAAAACACTAGGTAAAATGCTCGATGATCTCAACAAGATCGAGTGCACAGTTTAATCATTGACACACGTATAAAGCACAGATGTTTAGCAATGGAAAACAAGAAAAGTAGCCTCATACTAATAAGCAAAAAAAAATTAATGAGATCGTGGAACATTTTACCAAGGAAGATGCAGAACCAATGTGGTTGTACACAACACTAGGTAAAATGCTCGATAATCTCAATAAGATCGAGTGCACAGTTTAATCATTGGCACATGTATCCAGCACAGATGTTTAGCAATGGAAAAACAAGAAAAGTGACATCAGACTAATAAGCACAAAACAAAATTAATGAGATCATCGAACATTTTACCTAGGAAGATGCAGAACCAATGTGGTTGTACACAACACTAGGTTAAATGCTCGATGATCTCATCAAGATCGAGTGCACAGTTTAATCATTGGCACACGTATCAAACACAGATATTTAGAAATGGAAAACAAGAAAAGTAGCCTCATACTAATAAGCACAAAACTAAATTAATGAGATCATCGAACACTTCCCAAGGAAGATATAGAACCAATGTGGTTGTACACAACACTAGGTAAATGCTCGATGATCTAATCAAGATCGAGTGCACAGTTTAATCGTTGGCACATGTATCAAGCACGGAGGTTTAGCAATGGAAAACAAGAAAAGTAGGCTCATACTAATAAGCACAAAACAAAATTAATGAGATCATCGACCACTTACCAAGGAAGATGCAGAACCAAGTGGTTGTACACAACACTAGGTAAATGCTCGATGATTTCATCAAGATCGAGTGCACGGTTTAATCATTAGCACATGTATCAAGCACATATGTTTAGCAATGGAAAACAAGAAAAGTAGCCTCATACTAATAATCACAAAACAAAATTAATGAGATCATCGAACATTTTACCAAGGAAGATGCAGAACCAATATGGTTGTACACAACACTAGGTAAATGCTCGATGATCTCATCAAGATCGAGTGCACACTTTAATCATTGGCACATGTATCAAGCACAGATGTTTAGCAATGGAAAACAAGAAAAGTAGCCTCATACTAATAAGCACAAAACAAAATTAATGAGATCGTAGAACATTTTACCAAGGAAGATGCAGAACCAATGTGGTTGTACACAACACTATGTAAAATGCTCGATGATCTCAACAAGATCGAGTGCACAGTTTAATCATTGGCACACGTATAAATCACAAATATTACCTTTCCTTCACTGACAAGATCCTCCCGAGTTGGAATTTTACCAACTTCATTAACCACAATGCCACGGGACTCCAGAAAGAGACGATACTCTGGATCTATTTCAACTGGCGCCTCCATCCAGTTACGAGTTTCATAAGAAGACATGGTGCAGAAGCTACAGCCTCGACTAGAGTGCTACAACCAAATATGAAAATAAGAAAAATCAAACAAGTAGCTACGAAGGAGAAAGGAGATACTAATTTATATGCTTGTATTTATCTTGGTTATCTGAAGAACAGGGGGCCTTGCGAGCTCCGAGGCCTTGTTCAGGTGGATCTCCATCTGGGTGGGGGAAGCGATCTTCGAGATACCTGTGATGGTAGCGTGAGATAAATCCATGGCTGGTGGTGACCTAAAACACGTCAACGACGGTGGCCGCTGGCATCTAACCTACATCCGCCGACATCTAACCTAGATCTGCCGCCATCTAACCTAGATCAAATCGTTTGGTTGAGGATGGGAAGTGAGGCAACCAGCACTTACCAGTCATTGGTTGAGGACGTCGGTGAGGATAGGGAAGCTAGGGAGGGCGCCGCCGTGATAGCCGCCGCCTAGTGGGCGAAGTGGAGGCACTGGTTTTTTTTTGGTGGGGGGCAGAGTGATCCCTTTCAGTGGGGAAGTAGCCGAGAGTGGGCAAGGGAGCGCGGCGTCCTGTGACGCTAACGAGTAGGACCCCGTGTGATCCTGTTTCGGTGAAGATTTAGCGCGCGGGGGGCTGTGACGCTGACGAGTGGGACCCCGTGTGAGACGGTTTCATTTTTTAGCGCGCGCGCGGCTGTTAGCGGTCGTTATTTAGGCGCACAGATGTTAGGTTTGAATGTGAATTTTTTAAAAAATGAGGGTCTATGTGTTAATTAGGGTACAAAGGGCTATATCTGTCAATTGTGGCATGTTGTCCCATAATTTGAAGGTTTTTCAAATGTAAATCTTTGCTAATACGAAAAAGGTTGGATTCTTACCATTAGTTCTTTATTTTCTACTAATTAAATGAAGAATTACAAACCATTGATCCATCGGATCAACGAGTTTTCGACAAGGATTGGCTTATTGGGCATGATCGAGTACTAAATGGACGTGACAGCATTACTGGCTCCTCCAAGGATTCCTGTCCTGGTGATTGGGGTTCAGATGAGGATGCGCCAACCCTAAGCGGATATTGCGCGCGAGCAACTTCTTTAGAAACACACCGTAGGCAGCGTGCTTGGCCCTAACAGTGGGCCCGCGGTTTTCCGAGCCACGTCCAATGCCGCTGGCATGCTGGATCATGCTGACGATGCTCGTGTCAATGTTCATGCAGCAGAAGGGGCAGAACAGCATGCCCGCGCAACGATGGTACCTAATCTTCCCATTTTGCAGCTTCCTAAGAACATGTCTGCTCTTAGCATCGCGGGACTGCTTGTTAGATGATACGCCGTCATCGGAATGCTTCAAATTAGAAATGAAACAAAAGTTAGCACCACACTCTAATTCTAGGTCATTTTTAAAATGCACGTACTAACACTAGTTTAAATCAAATAACCATGCCATTGATAAACTAATGACATCAATCTTTGCTTAAATAGCATACAAAAATTTAAGCAGAACATAAATGGTACCACATATATGCAGTTAGTTAATGGACTTAATATGTAATAACAAGCCTAGAATTTATGCCCACATTCGAACGAGACAATAGAACTTGCAGATAGAAAAAATGCCATCAAAACCATGTATAGCTAATTCCTAACTTGCATATACCAATCGCTCTATTTTACAAGCTCTAGAATCCACGACCTAAAATCATTAGCGGACCCGGTAATAGATTCAAGCTCGGGCAAACAGTCAGTTACAAGGCTTAATGTGTATTTTTTTCTATGAACTACACTGCTCCGACCGCAGGGTAATAGGGGCGCTGGGTTCGCAGTTGCATATGTAGAATCCCCGTCTCCAGATCCAACTTGCTTGCATGTCTCTACAAACCATTGGATCTTCAATACTAAACTAGGGCTAGATATATCTGTTTAGGGAAGCACCTCAGACTACTCGTCGGAGACAACCTCCTCGTCGGAGACAACCTCCTCGAACGTCGGTACCTCCCCCATGGGGTCCCCCAGATCGGACAGGAGAGAGTCCTGGCGCTTCCACCGCGGGAGGACGCGATGACAGCGAACCTCCATGGCCGGCCGCACCTGTGGCGACGACAGCAGATGCCGCGCCGGCGTTATTCCCCTACATCGGATCCGGACATGAGGTCCAACCGACATGGTGGGCCGCACCTTCGGCGCCGGCAGCAGATGATGCGACGGCATACTCCATTCCTCGCGGAACCGCCTCAAGGTTGGGGGAGAAGGAGGAAGCGTTGGGGCCGGAGCAAAGTGGTTTTTTTTTGCTAGATTTGGGGCCGGAATGGTGGGGGAGGGAGGCGATGCAAGCAGGAGGGACATTTATACTGACTGCCATTTCGAGGGCCGTTGGGCCTGCTAACGTGTGCGCATGCATGTCTCAGCATGGCTCTCCCATGGGCTGACTTTGTCAAACACAGAGTGATGTGACATTTAGTCAGTGTCAAATGGGGCCACAATGAGTCAGGGCCACCTATCTGTCGATTCTTCCTGCGAACACAACGGTCATTTGCGAGGTCAAACGGCCATACACGGTGACGTGCGTGTATATGCACTCTGCCTCATTTTCAGTTGCCATTAGTTTCCCGTTCGTTCATCTACTCGCTTGGGTTCACACACCTTTGTTCCACACACGCCTTCGATATGTAGGCGGTTGCCATTTGCAGTTGCCATTTGCGCTCCTTCCGTTCATCATCTTCCCCGGCTCTTCTTCCGAACCCATCGAATCCATACTTCATCGTCCCCGACTCTTCTTCCAAGCCCACGGCGGAGACTTGCCATGGACGATCGCGTACCAACCACAGAGGTTCTCGACGTCCCTTTCCACGGCGGCACCGTGCTGCAGGTAATTTACACCAACGAGGAATGTGTCTTGGATACTGCCCTGGCCAATTTCGAGCAATGGCTTCAGCCTGAAAGGCACAAGTTCTTGGGCCTCAACCTTGAGTACACACGTAGCCATGCTTACAAATCCCGTGCCGTCGCCGTCGTGCAAATCGCCATGCGCAGACACGTCCTCGTGTACCACTGGTGCAGGTCGCCGTAGATAGATCATGTTCGCAAGCGTGGACACGAAGGGCGACAAGAAGGCTCTTGCCCAATCAGACTTCTTTCTGCCACTACAGTACCATCATGACATCCAGATGGAATTCGGGGTATCCAAAATTGGAATGGATACCCTAGCAGGAAATATCATAGACAGTTCATACCTCGAGATGAAGTCTGGATACCCACCAGACATGCACAAATATTGGGAATGGAAGATGGCTCCAACAAGCCTCAACTATGCAGCGGTGGACGGGTATGTCACCTACGAGCTATACAGAAGGATCTGAGACATGAAAAATAGTTTAGGTCCAACATGGCTGGAGAAGATCCGCCCCTGGTGCAAGAGCGAAGGTACAGCTTCACGCCGCCGCCGCGGCAACGAGGGCACGAGCAAAAGGATACACAAGAAGTAGTTGTTTAAGTATTTTTAGCGCTTGATAATAAGTGTTCTTATTTGTGTTCTGGTTTGTGTGCGCCAAAAATATGTTTGTTTTACATATTAATGTAATTTTGTGCAATATGTAGCACCTGAAATTTGTTTCCATGATTTATAGATGAAATACATTGCTGCTGTTTTTCTTTTGGCATGAATTAACATTAATTGGTCAAACATTAGGAGTCTAAGATTCAACTCAAATTCAACAACAAACTCGAACATTTTCAAACTGACTAGAGATCAAACTGACATATTACAACAGATAATAGTCTCAACATAAGTCAAACATTTTCAAACTGACTAGAGATCAAACTGACATATTACAACAGATAATAGTCGCAACATAAGTCAAACATTTTCAAACTGGCTAGAGATGCACGATACAACACACAATCCAGACTCCCAACAGATAGCAGCTGCAACATAAGACAAATGATATCTTCAGATAGCAGTTCAAACAGCAGCCCATTCTTCTTCAGTCAGCAGATCATTCTCCTCCAGCAGATCCGTTGCCGTTGTGCCCACCGAAACAGTGGCCACCGTCCCTCACCTGAGGAGGGCCACTTCCATCCACACACGCACCGAAGAATGGGAACTGGTGCGTGCGTGTGGTGTCGACCTTGTCGTCGTCCCACAGTGGAGTGTCCGAGACTACTGGGCCAGGGTCCATGACCTCCGAGACATGGATGAGGACAGTGTGCTCCAATGTCCTCATCAAGGTCGGGGTGCGCATTGTGGCCGGCATGTACGACTCTGGCATCTCCACAATGTAGGTCTTCAGGACTGCGCTCGGCTGCTTCATCCAGCCCTCTACCGATAGTAACCAGCTGTCCACCGGACATGCATCTGCACCAGATCACCGCCAAGATGGTTGACGAACTGCCGCACCGCAACGGGCTCCCATGCCCCCCGCGGTAACCGCTCGAAGGTGAGCTTCGTCAGATACGGTAGCTTAGATCGCTCAGCACCGCTACTACGGCACCAACGAATAAATGTGAGCGGCATCTCACCCGCGACGACGCGCCGGGACAGATGTAACACGGCGGTGCAGTCCAACTCGGAACAGAATCGAATGAGAAAGTCCACCGGCGGCGCGCTAACATCCACCTTCACCTTCCTATAGGTGACAGCGCATTGCGCGACCAGCGCAGCCAGGACTTCATCGGGTGACAAAGGAGGGCGACGCCCTCCCACGGTGACCTCAAGCGCGTGGCCGTGCCACTTCTCCTCGAGCTTCTCCATTGCGCGCGAGCGGGTGAGCACGCAACGGCCTTGAGTCGGCCGTAGTGTGGGCTCCCCAGTCCGGAACATCTCCTCCGGGAACATGTGGCGGGCAGCCGTCAATGAAGGAGATAGCGAATAGCCGTGTGTGATCTATGGATTCGGTGGGGAAGAATGGGGAATTTGGGGTTCGATCCTGTTTCAGTCTGCGAGCTGGGCAGATGAGAGAATGGGGAATTTGGTGTTCAATCCTGTTTTAGTCTCAATTTGACCCATTTTCAACACAAAATCTACACTACGGGCTCCAATTCTTGTTAGAACATGTGCTAGATTTTGGTTTTCTATGTATGTACGGCATGCCCCAACAAAGTGAGGAAATAAATCCATTGGTCAACCCCCTTATTGATGCCAGTTGAAGAGGTAAACAGAAAAGTTTCGATCAACACATGCTAGAGTTTCGTTGAAGAGGGGGCTCCGGAGTAGGAATCCTTCCTAAGCCTATATGGAGTAAAATCATGTCCATACAAGTGTGCTAAGAGGTGAAGAGAGCCAAGATCCAAACCTGATGTGTGACCGGTTTCACCCGCATCGCTTGCTATATATGTAGGAAGGATCTATACGTACACCTTAACCCCCTCCCCCTTCGGACGATCCCGAGGGAATACTATAACAACTCCGGACCGTCTGAATCCCACCCAAAATAAGGGTTTGCCATACCATGTGTGTTAGAGTGTGGCATGAGCCTTGGATGCCCAAGATTCCCTCACTCTTTGTGTTAGGGCTCACCGGCGTCGGATTCTCTCTAATGGGTTCCAAGACTACTCAGAGCCCGAAACTCCTGGTTCTGAAGGAACAGGGGGAATGTTGCCAATAGGTGGGCCCTGCCATTGTCTTGGGTGTTCCTTGTGCCTAATAGAACACAACCGAGCAATTAGTTCCACTTTTCTACCACCTTTCCGGCTCATGTAGACGGTCCAGAACGATAGTTTCGTCCTTTTCTCCAGCGGGCCTAGGGTTTCTTCGGAGAGAGGCTCCGGAGCGTGTGAATCCCACCCAAACCTGGGGTATGCCATATAATGTGTGTTAGAGTGTGGCATGGGTCTTGGATGCCCAATATTACCTCACTCTTTGTGTTATGGCTTCACCGGCGTCGGATTCTCTCCCGCGGGTTCCAATGCTACTCAGAGCCCGAAACTCCTAGATCTAACGAAACGGGGGAATCTTGCCAAGAGGTGGGACCCAACGTTGTCTTGGGTGTTCCTTGGGTCTAACCTAACACAACCAACCAATTAGTTCCACTTTGCTACCCCCTTCTGGCTCACGTAGAGGGGCCAGATCGGCAGTTCCGTCCTTTTCTCCAACGGGCCTAGGGTTTCTCCGGAGAGGAGCTCCAGAGCGTCTTACTCCCACCCAATCCTAGTGTATCACGTAACATGTTTGTTAGAATGTGTGGCATGGTTCTTGGAAGCCCAAGATCCCTCACTCTTTGCGTTAGGGATTCACCGGCGTCAGATTCTCTCTAGTTGTTGCAGGACTACTCACGGACCAAAACTCCCGGATCTGACGGAGAACGGGGGGGATGTTTCCAAGAGGTGGTCCCTACCATTTTCTTGGGTGTTCCTTGGGCCTAACAAAATACAACCAAGCAATTTGTTACACTTTGCTACCCCTTCCGGCTCATGTAGAGGGTCCAGAATGGCAGTTTCGTCCTTTTTCCAACGGGCCTAGGGTTTCTCCGGAGAGGAGCTCCAGAGCGTCTTAATCCCACCCAAACCTAGGGTATGCCATACCATGTGTGTTAGAGTGTGGCATGGGTCATGGATGCCCAATATTCCCTCATTCTTTGTGTTATGGCTTCACCGGCGTCGGATTCTCTCTCGTGGGTTCGAGGACTACTCACAGCCCAAAACTCCCGGATCTGACGGAACGGAGGAAATCTTGCCAATAGGTGGGCCCTACCATTGTCTTGGTTGTTACTTGGGCCTAACCTAACACAACCGAGCAATTAGTTCCACTTTGCTACCCCCTTGGCTCATGTAGAGGGTCCAGAACAGCAGTTCCGTCCTTTTTTCTCCAACGGGCCTAGGGTTTCTCCGGAGAGGAGCTCTAGAGCGTCTGAATCCCATCCAAGCCTAGAGTATGCCATACCATGTGTGTTAGAGTGTGGCATGGGTCTTGGATGCCCAATATTCCCTCACTCTCTGTGTTATGGATTCACTGTCACGACCCAGGACCCAGAGATATACATACTTTTATGTGCTCCTAGACATGGATCCACAAGGCTTAAGGGTTACCAGCCCCGGCTGTAACAAACGACGGCAGGCATACCGGATTCATCGGCACGCAGGCCGGATCACCACGGTACTACTACTCCTTGTGTCCACGCTAGTCATAACCAACTATGCATGTCAAAGCGTCCACGAATCAAATGAAACTGAAGGAAACGGGACCAAAGCTATACAGAGCTGCTATGTGTCTAGAAAGTGCAACAACAATCGAGGGTTACTGGGTTACCTCGCTCTAGGCCGAATCACACCGGCAGGCAGGCTCGGACATGGATCATCGGCTCCACAACCCCTCGACTGCGACAACTATGCAGGCATAGCCAACATTGTATAACAATGAGCTCGAAACCAACAACCGATCAAAGCAGCACTCTAGACATGAAGCTTTATTAAACAGGTGTTACTAGAGTATAGATTTACAAACAAAGGTCACATGACCCAACATTACATCAGACAACGGAAGGCAAGATATGTTTGTAGTCAACAAGAACCAAAAAGGCCTAAGAGGCCGCAACATAAGGTGTCGTCCCAGCCCATAGATTCCAGGATGCTACCTAGGAACCCCAAACTACTCATCGATGTCCACGTCGGAAACACCACCACTGGAGTGGAAACTTCACCTGAACCAAAATTAAGCAAACCTGAGTACGGGAGGTACTCAACAAGACTTAGTTAACCTATTATATATCTGCTGGTTTCGTAAAGGGTTTTACGAAGGTTGATTTGCGTAAAGCAATCTTTATTTTCCAAATCGAGGAGGAATCGCACTTCTCATAGAAGGTTTTCAAAATAGATGAGAAACTCACTACTGTAATCATCATCTTTTCAACCACCAACATCAATTCCCAACATCTCACATGCTACAAGGATCACCCCTCTCGGCATCTCCGAGGAGGCATCCTTCAAACATTGTCTCCATGCTTTGTCAACATATTTTACGCCACGTTCAAGTTACTATGGTCTTTGCATTCACCAAGTCGTCCTTAACCGTTGACACGGCTTTTCGAAAAGATTGCCCTGCAGGGATGTACACTTTACCCACACGTACCATCCGACTCTTAGCGCCACATGCACGCTCTTCCATGGAACACGTCAAAGGGTGGCTGGCCACGACCTTTACCTTACCCGACCCTATCCATGAGTCAATCCAAGACAGGGCCACCCCGTCAACAGGGAGTTGGCCATCCTCCTGACGGCACCTGTCTCTGTGAGGCGGGGTCAAGATCCGTGTACGTCCATCACTAGGCCCCGGTCACGCCCTAGAGGAGCATTTTGTTCTCAAAACCGTTTAAAAGGTTTTATTTGCGTTGCCAAATGGAAATCTCAAACTACGTGACTCATGGATCTGTCCAAACAAGTTAGTTGGTCGAGTGCGGTTACTTAGACCTCGCGTGTGGTTGCACGCTTAGTCTTGGCTTCCGCTCGAGACCTTAATCCTAGGGTTGGCGAGTATAGGACGAACAACCACTTCCCAAGTGGCCTCCCATACCAGCCTTAGTCAAGTTATCCACACAATGCTCATCTCACCACGTCATCATATCATACTAGGTTATCGCAGCTCTAATTCATCAACCGGATGGAGCAGAGGTAACAAACATGTAAAGCTAAGCAAAGCAGATACGAGGCTCTGGCGATGCGCACAAGCAAATCTATGGCGGCTAGGAGCAGTGGATCAGGATATTGAGGCAATGCAGTATATAGGTGAACTATATCTACTGACATCAAATACTTTGGAATCAAATGCAAAGTACGAGGTTCAAATGTTGTTCGCAAGCATATATGAGAAGATAAGAGGTTATGCTTTCCTTGGTTATAAGCAAACCAGATAGAGGCTTCAGGAATAAGTGCTTGACTTGTCGGTTAAGGTCAAGTATTCGCCATTGGATTTGCTGGCCTTCTCTTCGGAGTCACGTTCTAACGAGGGGGACAAACACCGAAACACGAAGAACAACAATCAACACATGGCATCGATGCAATGCAGAACATGTATGCATGAGCAAGTTAGTGCACTGAAATAAATCCCTAAACATGTTCGATGGGTTGCTAGGGTTCATATGCCAGTTATGCATTTTTACTGAAAATATCCCGAAAATAGACCCCAGAGGGGCAATTCGGGTGATTATGAAGTGAGTACAATTTAAAGTGCTCAAATGGGTTTGAAAACACCATAACTAGGTTGCATTTGTTATTCTGAGCATTTTGATATATAACTTTTAATTTTCTAATTTTATTGAATTAAAACTTATTTTTCTATTTTAGATGAATTAAATAACATTAAAATAATGGTCATTTTTAACCTTCTCAAACATGATTGAAAATGACATATTTGGATGGAAAATGTTTCCGCTAGGGCGACCTAGCGCGCCCTCGCGTTGGTCGCTCCTGCGCGAGCTGCGATCGGAAGTGTTTTGGGCTTTTTACTTATGCCTGTCTGGCCCAACTACGTCTAATTTAGATTTTAGCCCCAATTTTGTGTGCAAACAACTCACCATGATAATTAGGAGCAGCCACATATAACACTAAGTTTTTTCACCGTGTTCGCCCAATGTTGCGTACGTACTAAATTTTTGTAACTGTTTTGCCCATATTTTGTTGAGAATGCACAAACAAGATGTTGCAATGTTTTTTTCTAGATGTTTTTCTAGACAAATACATGTGTATTTGTAATTCATTTTGGAATGATATGTTTATGCGCTCATTCACATGTTGTAAATATGTAATTTTTTTGTTGCTATCGATTTACCTTTTTGTTGAAATAGGTGATGATTTTTGTTGCAACCGAAACAGTGACAAATTATTTTGTTGCTTACCAACTTTTCTATTTGGTGCAAATAATTTTTTGTTGTAATAGGTTGTGATTTTTGTTGAATTGTTGTAACTTTTTTGTTGCAACGCAATAACATATTGTTTACCTATTATTTGTAACATTACTTATTCTTTGAAAAAGATTTGGAAATTTTTGTTGCAATACTTTTTTTTGCACACGGAGCGATAGTTTTTGTTGCGACACAAGTGAAATTGTTGCAATGGAAGATTTACTATAATTATCGAGATGACCGGGGGCAACACAATATACCTTTTCGTTTTAAGTGGGCTATTGTGGAGTGTGGGTTCTATATGCGAAAAGCAGGGGGGCTAAAATGTAAAACTGGGTTTGTGCTGTTTTGAGCCATCGGATGAAGATCTAAGGGCTCACGAGGGGACCTAGAATTAGCAATTCTAGGGCGACCTACGCCTAGCACACCCCTATTTGGATAGAGAATATTTTTATGATCATTTTGGTACCTCAATTTTATTTTTCTTAATTAAAAAACAGAAGTTATTAATATTCTAAATTTAATTCATTTTCTGTAATTAATAACCATTTTCTGGAAAAAAGAAAAAACAGGATTATGACGTCGTCATGACGTCCAGGTGACGTCATCAATGGCCAGTGCTGCACTTCCGCGGTGCAATCGCGCGATTCAGCGTGGAATTGGCGGAATGGAGGGGCTAGCGGGCGAGAGGGAAGCAAGGCGATCACGAGGGTGGTGACGCCGCTGCTTTTGCGCCACCGGAGCATGACCAGCGATGAGCATCTGCTGCGGGCCGGCACGGTCGACGGCGGGGACGCGAAAGAAGGCACCAAACAGCGAGGGGGAGGGGTTGGCAGGGAGAAGAGCTCACCCTGATGTTCTAGGAGGGCTCGAGGAGGTAGGCCATGGACGGCGGCGGCCAGAATCTCCCGTGGACGCGGCGGCCGGAGCCGGGGAAGATGCGAACGGCGGCGGCGGTTAAGAGCTCCTCGGCTCGATTCCTTGGCCTAAGGAGGAGAGAAGACGACCACGGCGACCTTGGTGCGCTCGAGGGAGCTCGGGAACAGCCAGAACAGCGACGACGACCGGCGGCCATCACTGTTAGGTTAGGGTTTGATTTCCCGGGAGGAGAAGGGAAGGGAGGGGGCTCGAGGGGGGAGAGTGTGGAGGCCTTATCCTCCCTCTCAGGAAGCGGCAGCGGCAGCGGCGGGGATCCCCTCGCGGGATCGACGGCGGGAGCAGTGCCACCGAGCTGCTTGCCGTCCGGAGGTAGAAGACAAAGAAGGTTTTCTGAAACCCCCCCCCCCCCCAGAGTTTCCAGAATTACAAATTAGCCCTTTTCTGCCCCAAAACAGCAACTAAACTTGAAAGATTGGGGTCCTTTTTTCAAGTTCTAAATTTTAAAAAAATTATTTTTGGAGACCTTGTGAAATTTACAATCTCACAATGTAAAGGTTTTCTCAACTTGAAAATGTTTTGAACTCAAATTGTAAGTGACCACTTTAAGTGATTTTTGGGAAAGTTTTAATAAAAATTCAAATTCAACTCTTGTTCAAATTTTTCATGCATGTATGAGATGAACACAACACCACACACCCTTTTGTTAGCAAAATTTGGGATTTTACATTCACCACCGTCGGATTCTCTCTCGTGGTTTCCAGGACTACTGATAGCCCGAAACTCCTGGAACTGACGTAGAAGAGGGGGAAGCTTGCCAAGAGGTGGGGCCCTACCATTGTCTTGGGTGTTCCGTGGGCCTAACCTAACACAACCAAGCAATTAGTTCCACTTTGCTACCCCTTTCCGGGTCACGTAGAGGGTCCATAACGATAGTTCCGTCCTTTTCTATAGCGGGTCTAGGGTATCTCCGGAGAGGAGCTTCGGAGCGTCTGAATCCCACCCAAGCCTAGGGTATTCCATGCCATGTGTCTTATAGTGTGGCATGTGTCTTCTATGACCAAGATTGCCTCAATCTTTGTGTTATGGCTTCACTGGCTTCGGATTCTCTCTCGCGGGGTTTGGGCTATACTCAGAGCCCGAAACTCCTGGATCTGACGGAACGGGGGGAATCTTGCCAAGAGGTGGGCCCTACATTGTATTGGGTGTTCCTTGGGCCTAAACTAACACATTCAAGCAATTATTTCCACTTTGCTACCCCCTTCCCGCTTAAGTAGAGGGGCCAGATCAGCAATTTCGTCCTTTTCTCCAACGGGCCTAGGGTTTCTCCGGAGAGGAGCTCCCGTGTGTCTTAATCCCACCCAAGCCTAGGGTATCACATAACATGTTTGTTGGATCGTGGCATGGGTATTGGATGCCCAAGATTCCCTCACTCTTTGTGTTAAGGCTTCACGGGCGTCAGATTCTCTCTCGCCGGTTCGAGTGCTACTCAGAGCCCGAAACTCCCGGATCTGACGGAAAAGGGGGGATCTTTCCAAGAGCTGGGCCCTACCATAGTATTGGGTGTTCCTTGGGCCTAACCTAAAACAACCAAGCAATTAGTGACACTTTGCTGCCCCCTTCCGACTCACGTAGAGGGTCCAGAATGGCAGTTTCGTCCTTTTCTATAGCAGGTCTAGGGTTTCTCCGGAGAGGAGCTTCAGAGCGTCTGAATCCCACCCAAGCCTAGGGTATGCCATACCATGTGTCTTATAGTGTGGCATGTGTCTTCGATTACCAAGATTTCCTCACTCTTTGTGTTAAGGCTTCACCAGCGTCGGATTCTCTCTCGCCGGTTCCATGGCTACTCAGAGCCCGAAACTCCCGGATCTGACGTAACGGGGTGAATCTTGCCAAGAGGTGGGACCTACATTGTATTGGGTGTTCCTTGGGCCTAAACTAACACATTCAAGCAATTAGTTCCACTTTGCTACCCCCATCCGGCTCACGTAGAGGGGCTAAATCGGCAGTTCTGTCCTTTTCTCCAACAGGCCTAGGGTTTCTCCGGAGAGGAGCTCGGGAGCGTCTTAATCCCACCCAAGCCTATGTTATCACATAATATGTTTGTTATAGTGTGTAATGGGTCTTGGATGCACAAGATTCCCTCACTCTTTGTGTTAGGGCTTCACCAGCGTCAGATTCTCTCTCTCGGGTTCTAGGACTACTCAGAGCCCGAAACTCCCGGATCCGACGGAACGTGGGGAATCTTGCCAAGAGGTGGGCCCTACCATTTTCTTGAGTGTTCCTTGGGCCTAACCTAACACAACCAAGCAATCACTTCCACTTTGATATCCCCTTCCGGCTCACGTAGAGGGGCCAGAACGACAGATTCATCTTTTTCTCCAACAGGCCTAGGGTTTTTCCGGAGAGGGGTTCCAGAGCGTTTGAATCCCACCCAAACCAAGGGTTTGGCATACCATGTGTGTTATAGTGTGGCATGGCCTTGTATTCCCAAGTTTCCCTCACTCTTTGTGTTAGGGCTTCACCGGCGTCAGATTCTCTCTCGCAGGTTCCAGGACTACTTAGAGCTTGAAACTCCCCCTTCGGATGAACCCGAGGGAATACTATGAGAACATGTGGTAGATATTAGTTTTCCATCTACCTATAGCCTACCCTAACAATCTCAAACAAAATGTTACATTAGGACACCCCCTTCCGACGCTGGTGGAAAGGATAGACGAACAAGTTGACTTTTCGGTCAACATGTCAGAGTTTCGCTGAAGCGGGGGCTCCGGAGCATAGGAATCCCTAGAAAACCTAGATGGGGTCCAATAATTTCTACACAAGTGTGTTTGGAGGCGGAGAGAGATACAAGATCCTAATAAGATGTGTGACCGGTTTCATCGACATCACTTGTACAGAGGAAGGGTTCTTCCCCTACATCTCCAAACTCCCCCTTCAGACGAACCTGAGCGAATGTATTATCAGATTAGTGGTAGATATTAGTTCTCCATGTACCTATGGCCTACCCTAACACAACCAAACAAAATATCCCATTGGGACACCCCCTTCCGACGCCGGTGGAAGGGGTAGACGAAAAAGTTGACTTTGAGCATGAGAAGCCTACCACGGGCAAACTAAATATACAATTGGGACAACCCATTCGGAGCTGAAATTTAGAGAGTTTCAATCAAACTTGAGTCAAAATAAAGATAATACATTCACACTGAAGGGAGCTTAATTAAGATAATAATAATTATAGTCAATAAAACCCTAAACTAGGTGGTGGCACTCCTCGGACCCGCAGTTTGGGCAGGTTCCCGGCTGTGCAAGTGCCCAGCTGCAAATGGGGAAGTTACATGGGAGGAAGAAGGCGTTTGCTGGCGGGGCGGCAAGTTCCGGCGGTGCCAAGGGGCGCCACTCTGTCTCGGGCGAGTACTCTTCCTCCTTCTCCTCGTCGGAACACTCCGTGTCGCTGGAGTGCACGCTGTTGTCGATGATGTAGGAGTGGAGCCTCCCTAAGTACTCCAGATCCACTTGCTCGTCCCAGTACAACGAAGACATGAAGTACACTCATCCATGGAGGAGTCGATTTTAGGAGTGCAAGAGGAGAGATGCTCGGCCCCTTAAAATTTCATGTCTCAGTGCATGGGGAAGACGGGACGTCGCCACGGTTCTGTCTACATGCGTGCTGAGCCTAATTTGGGGCTAGCTAGATGTTGCACGCCATGCCTGCAAACTTTGGGAGAGTTAGCTGCATGCCGCGCGAGACGTGCACTCTTTGCCTCCGTGCACTGCGTTCTGTGCCTGCGTGACCCATCGCGTCTTGATCTTAATGCGTGCCTACGTGCGTGCACGACCATGTGCATGCATGCCCATGCCTCGCTTCCACTGTTGCATGCGTTGCCGGCTAGCTGTGGACCGTTGGGTCGAAGTCGGCGCCGGCAGTATGCATACTGGCCCGTGATGCATGATTTTCTCCACGCCTGCATGACCCTGCCGTTTGTGTGTGCTCGTTGTCATCGCTGCGCCTGGACAGCAAACTCCATGGTAAAGGCCGGCCTCGGCACCAATTAATGGTGTTTGGTGATCCGCTGGCCTGCCTCTCCCCGCCGCTATATTACCCGATCGGTGCATTTGGAGGGCCTCTGCAAAACGCACCCCCTTCATCAACATGTCTCGAATAGATAGCTTGTGCAAAACACAAGAGTTAGGTCAGCTTTGTGCTCTCTGCGCGCGCCATGGCCTGGACGACCATCTAGCTGATCGGGGAGGAACCGCTCGAGGACGCACACCAAGTGGATTACGTCCGCCCCGACGGCTATGGCCTCTCTGGCGTGGTGCAGTTCTTCACCGTTGGTGGAAATATCTCTGCTTGGAGCGTCGCGCACATCTTGCTTGGCGTAAAGTACGCCGATCAGCGGATGTTCATCATCGACCACGGCAAGGATGGCGGCGGGGTCTACGTCAGGCTTTGGGAGCATGGATCGGGACCAAATATGCACGGCGGCCGCTACTGGCTGAACGACACCCTGGTGTGTTGCGTCCAGGTCAACCCTTTGCTCCTCTGGAAAGAGTTTGTCCCACTGGTGCGTCCGGTTGTCCATGTCCTTCATCACGGCAACTAGTGTGCTTATAGATCATATGTGTAACCTCCTACGTGGTCGACTCGTCGTGTTTTACTTGTCGACACATTTGTGTGTGCTGTGATTGTGTTTTGCTACTCTATAATTAAGTTAATAGTATGTGTTGTGTTGCAAGTACTCAGTTATCTGTAGTTCTTTAGTTACTGTTGGTTTCACATAGAACCGTTCTGCATATTCTAACGCGTTTTATGCCCGACGAACTCAACTCCAAAATTATTTCATAATACTTCTTTATATCCTCACAAGATCCCTTTAGTAAATTATTACAGAAATGGTCAATTTGTTTAAGCCACCCATCAGGTCCCTTTAGTAAATTATTGCATAAATGGTCAATTTGTTTAAGCCACCCATCAGTATCCGACGGCAAGCATAGTTTCCCGCACTTCCGCCAAAATTTCGCGTCCCTCCAAAAATTTGGCGCCAGGACAGCCCACCAAAAAAATTCGCGCAAGAATATTACTTCTCAGCCCTCCCGCACACAACGGTCAAACTTTATCGCGGAGGGCATTTATGTAATCATTTTGAAACCCTCCCTTATCCCCCCGGCCCTCGCCCAAAGAATCGACTACTCCCCCTTCTCCCCTCCAGTCCCCGTCCTCCCAGGCCAGATCCCACCCCTCTTACACATCGCCGTATAGCTCGCTTGCCAGATCTCCGACATCGCCATCGAGATCCCCCACCCCGCCCAGGTCACTGTCCAGGACCACCACCTCGCCGTCGTGCTCACCGGTCTGCCACATCGTCACCAACCTCGCCGTCGTGTGCTTCCTGGTGTGCCACCTCGCCGTCGTGCTCACCGGTCTGCCACATCGTCGCCAACCTCGCCGTCATGTGCTCCCTGGTGTGCCACCTCGCCGTCATGCTTACCGGTCTGCCACATCTTCACCAACCTCACCTTTGTGTGCTCGCAGGTCTGCCACCTCGCCATTAACCTCGTCGTACGTCTAGAGCTGCCACCCCGTCTCCAACCTCGCCTTCGTGTGCTCGCTGGTGTGCCACCTCGCCATTAACCTCGCCGTACGTCCAGATATGCCACCTCGTCTCCAACCTCGCCGCAACTTCATCATCAATGTCTGCAACCATGCCGAGATGGGTAAAGATTGAAGGCGAGAAACGCAGTAAGATTGATGGTTCTTCATATGTTCGATGCAATTAATCTTTCTGAATTGGTTGTCTGTTTAATTGTATGCTTGATTCTTCTTATGTTCGATGCAATTAATCTCTCTAAATTGTTTGATTGATGCTTCTTAATTATCCTGCTAATGTTTGATGTAATAAATCTCTCTAAAATGTTTCTCTGTTTAGTTGTATGATTAATGGTTCCTTATATCCGTGTTTGTTATTGGCTTTGCATTTATAATTTGTATAGTGGTAAACAGAGGCTTGTCCATGTGTTAATTCGGACAAATATGTAGCGGAATTGGGTGTGTTGCCCTCCTGATGCTCCTTTTTCAATTATTTGCTTTCGTAGTAGAAAAGACTGCATGGTTTCTTTTAATGGAAATCGTTAGGGGGACCTTCTTGCTAATATTGCATAAAGATAAAAATAGAAGTATCCAGTTTTGTTTTCCTACGGTAAAAGTTTGCTTATTTCCAATCTGCATACTATTAGGTTAAGCTCACTTTTCTTATGATCCTGTCAGTCTTAGTTACGAATCTACGATCAGAATTTATATTACTTACACTCGACTATTCTTACAGGATGAGTACCTTAATTTTTAATGATGTATTAGGTTCTTATCAAGTGTTTATATTTGGAGCTTACTTTGAGTTATTTATTCATGTTAGGATCACCACTACACCCCATGGAAGAAGAGCGTGCCAGAACTATCATGGCAAATAGTGCAAGGATGCATCAACTGGGTGTAAAGTCTTTAGCAAGTATTCACACCCAAAAAGATCAAGAAGGAAGACTCTGGATCTGAGTACACTCCCGAGGATGATGCTGAAGAGGAATCAGATTCCAGTGAAGGAGACTGGTCATGTCAATCCCTATTTAGTGAGGACAATGAGTTGCAGGTTATTCCCTAATTCGGCAGCTCAACATTCTTCGATGATATCACAACAACTAGGGTATAATGCTTAAAACTCTTTAAGTAATAAAAAATCCCTTTAGTTAAAAAAACAACAACTAGGGCACATCTTACTTATCTTGTGTTGAACAATTTGATTACTGTTGTGTCATATATTTTGTGCTACTTCATCTATTCCATACCATAAGACGTTTTGGCAAGCTAATTAAGGTTGTGGTTGTCATTTTAACATGGTTTCCATCTATGCTCCTGACATGCTTGACATCTGCTAGGTCATTTTTCATTACAGACACGCTTGTTTGATTGTCATCTGCTATTTTTCAAATATTTTCTGTACATTGCTGGCCATCTGTTAGTTTCATCTATTTTCTGTACATTGCTGGTCACCTGCTAGTTTCATCTGTTTTCTGTACATACTTACATCTATTTTCTTTGCATGCTTGATAGGCAAGCAAGAAACGGATGATGTCAACACCAGCTTCAGAGGATGAGGATGATACTTTAGGTGTCATGCTGGATCGTGGAAAGCATACTTTGTCGAAGAAATCTTGTGTGAAAACAAGTATTTCAAAGTCTGAACACCAAGTGCAAACTGATGTTGAGAGAGGGAGGGATGCCAATATGCGCATCACAATTGCTGATTTGAGGGAGGCGAATGCAGAACCTGAGCGAATGAGGCTCCGGTTTGCATTTGAAATGGAAGAAATGCGGAAGGAAAAAGACGAGCTAAAAACGTGCCAACAAGAAGGAGTTCCCCTGCTTGAGCAGTTAGCTCAGCGCATATGTGGTAATTGAAACTATGGTCGTGTTGCTGAAAGCTGAATTTCTGTATGTTGGTTTGCGTTTGTGTAAAATAAACCACTAGTGTTGCAATTTCTGTATTTAATGTCTGCTATGTGGCATATGTAACATGGAAAGGTCAATTCGAACGATGATTTAAGCGCCCATCTGGCACGAAAAAAAACGTCGTAGTATCGTAACGTAAAAACAGGCCTGGATTAGGACACATGGTCCCTTACGACATGCCCACATGTCGTTTTACGGTTGGACAGTTCCACAACGAAAATAAAAACGTCGTGAAAAGGTGCCACGTGGCACCGTGCACATGGTCCACTTGTCGTTTTATGAATGGGTAGTTCCACAACAAAACAGAAAACGTCGCGGAAAAGGGCGCCATGTGACACCGTGCACTTGGTCCACGTGGCGTCGTTTTGCGTCAGAAAAAATCCGTCACCGCGTAGCCCACGACGATCGGAGATCGTCCCCGGAAAAAACCACGCGGCAACGTACGATTGGTCCACGTGGCGTCATCTCGTTGCGTCATCTCATACCACGACGCTAGCAAGTTCGTCGCAGATGGCGTCCACATGGTTTCACATGATTGGTTGAGCCCGCGACAACAAAAATCGTCGTGAACGGGATCGGCGGTTATAACGTCATGAACGGATTGGTGACGTCATAAACAGGGCTTTAACAGAATCTATTTTTGACGGGAAAAAACGTTGCGACCGTAATGACGTAAGCTGCCTGTAGTGTGATGTCAGCTGATTACGCTAACGACCGTCTGTTAATCCTTTGCCACGTGTCAGCCGACAGCGATGAAAAACAACGTTGCCGCTTAATGGGCCGGGGCCGGACGGCCCATATGCTCGCGACGATTTTCTGAACGTTGCGGATTGCCTCAACGTTCTCCCGTTCAAGTTAACGTCGCAGAATCGTCCGTGACAGTCGATCAGGGACGTTCTCACTCCGTCGAGTAAACCGTCGCGGATTGCCATTAGCGACGGTTTGGAGCCCATCCGACTGTATTGAAATGTCCCAGACCGCGCCGAATTTGGTAGTGCAAGGTGGTGCATGGCGTGGTGACGGGCGGAGTGGCGACCACCTACGGCTGGGTGCGGTAGCTGCCGTGGCGACGGGCGCCTCGGGCTGCGAGACCGTGGCCAGATCCGGCTGGCCCCCGGCGGCTGCCGTCGCGGCATCGGCCGCAGCCAGCGTAGGGCCTTGCCCTCCAGACACGCGTCCACCACAGAGGGCAGATTCATCTCCCGAGCAGGCAAGGGAGCCGGTGTCCGCATGGGGCTGGACGGTATGGTACCCATGCAAGGCGAAGAAAAGCATTGAAGAAAGACATGCGGTTGTGAAGAAAGCAGAGAAAGAGAAAGAAGGAACCTTACCCGATCACTGTCGGCGGCGGTGCCCTTTGATGGCGTCGAGATCCACCAGCCAGGAGCGTTACGCCACGCCCCCGCTTGGCCCCCGGTTCGTCGGCTCGTCCAGCCGGTTGGCCGGCGCTACGGAGGAAGCTGACGAATCTACACCAGAATCATCATCGTCAATGTAAATCACTTCATCATCCGGGCCGGAGTAGGGTCTGCCGCCTTGTCCTCCGCCTCCGCCGCGCCCTCGGTCGGCTCCAGCTGCGTCGCCAGTGGCGACAGATCTGGAAGAAAATCCAGACCATTTGGTCCATCCTCCACCACCTGGATGGAGAAAAGCTATACCAACCGGATGGTGTCAGAAATCAACTGTCAGAAACAGTACGAGATCGACCCGGAGCAGATCGAGCATTTATCCAGGGAGGGTGGCGCTGTCGTGTGTATGGCGCAAGGCCATACTGCCATAGCTCTGTCACCACCTCCTTGGGCGCAAGGATGCGCATGAAGCCCTTCAGCGACGCCCAGTCGGCGTCCGTCTGGGCCAGCCGTTTGGGGTTATTGGGCCCCGACGTGAAGCACATCTTGTGCGACCGGTGCCGCATGGGCATCAGCCGGGGTGCCATCCATCTCATCAGCAGGTCCTGGCTAGTCAAGCCGGCGAGGGAGAGCTTCTTTATGCGGTCCAACAGGGCATCGCACAACCTTGAGTCGCCACGGGTGCGATCCGTCCAGTTGTTCTGGGTAGTCGGCAGCCGGTTGATGAAGGGGTCGAGGACGATTTGGTCCCCGCCTTGCAGGTCCTCGACGTAGAAGTACGTCTGCTGCCACATCTTTGCCGACTCCACCAAGATCAACTTGCTACAACATGGCGCACCCGCACTTTACTAGCGGACCCTGCGCCACCTCCGTTCCCCCCTTCAGGAAGAAAAGCCGGTCGAAGAGGTCGAGGTTGGGTCAGATGCCCATGTAGTTCTCACACAAGCTTACGAAGTAAGCAAGGTAAGTCATGGAGTTCGGCCCCAGGTGGTGGATCTGGAGGCCGAAGTAGGTGAGAAAGGAGGAGATGAAGTTGCTTACACGGGGCACGAGGCCGCGGTCGAGGTGCAACAGGAAGAAGATCCGCTCGTTGGCTTGCGGGTTCGGGACGTTCTCAAACTCCAGCGGCGTGCGTAGAACGGTGCGCAGGTTATCCGGCACCTCGGTGTCCGGGGAACGGATGCGAGAGGTGACCGCCACCGTCGAGGCCGGTCCGAAGTAGCCCATGCCTCGATAGTACCGGACATCCTCCAGCCTCACCGTCGATCTGGCCCAGGCTCCCTTCTTGGGCACATTGTCGGCGGCGGTAGTAGAAGCCCTCCTCAAGCCCGCCATCGACTCTTCGACAGAGGAAGGAGAGGCGACGGAGGGAGAATGAACAACGATGATGGAGGGATAATAACCCGGTAGGCCAACTCCAAGGAATAACCCGGCCCAAAGGACGCTGCGCAGGATCCGGCTAAGGATAAAGAAACTTTCGGAAGGCCCAAGTTTGTAGGCCCAGTAACCCGGATTGTGGGTTATGGTGAAGGAAAGTTAGGGTTTGTGCGCCGTGTCCGGGTAGGATCCAGGGTGCGCCTTGGAGGGTAAGCCAGGGGGTACGGGTGCTTTATAAACCGACCCCTAGGAGTAGTTGATTAAGATCTAAGAACCCTAGCAATATCGTTTGATATCGAGCATCCCGTGTAACCCGAGAGTTAAGTTATTATATCAAGATCAGAGACTCGGCGACTTTGATTGCCGGCTACCAGATCGAGTTGCATCATGTTTTCCTCTGAGCTAAACCCTCTCCCAAACGCCTGTGTCGTCTTGCCCCAAGATCAGTTACCCCCGGTAACGTCTGCCGTGATTATCCCACGACAGTTGGTGCCCACCGTGGGGCCTGCGTCCAAAGGTGTTTACATCACGGGAGAAGCTCGGAAGAACATGGAGAATCTTGTCGTCGGCGAGATCTACACCGACCATAAAGGAGAAAAGACGGTCGATGATTCCGGCTGGGGGCCAGAATCGGATCACCTCGAATCCGGATCCGTCGTGACAATCGGCCGGATCAGCGTCTTCATTGGTATGGTATGTACTTCCGGTTCAATCCCTGACAATTTTGGATCTGATTCTGTGTCAGGGGAAGCCGCTTCTATCCAATCAGAAGATGAAGAATCAATTGGAACGACATATCCGGCGGAAGAACCCATCGCGTAGTGCGAACAGCCGGAGGAACCGACATGGACCCCGCGCGACCGGGTCGAAAGAGAGGATGATACCGAGTCCATCCTGGATCTGCTGGAGAACCGGTATGAGGAGAATAACGACGAAGAAGAACAACGTGAATTTACACCAAGTATCGTACGCCGAGTTGCGGTCTACACGGCTCCCGCGGCCAATCTCAACCAAGAAAACGCAACCGTGGCAGCAGTCGGGGCGGCTCAGGCGTTGCCCCAGCAGCAGGGCGCGGCTAACGGAGACCCGGTTCTGGCCCGGGTTGATGGAGAATCGGCGTCAGTAACCAGCCGTGCAGCAGACGAGGAGTTGCACGCAAATACGTTCGGATTCCTGGGAAACCGGACACCGGGGGCAGGTCCTTCGAACCCGCGTCACCCGGCCTTATTCGATAACAATCTGATCCTAGACCCCACGGTTCTTGCTACGGTCATCACTCCAGAAAACGCAGCGGATCGTGCCAGGGATCTGGATGTGGCTCGTCGTGCGTTGGAACAGCAAAGAAGGCAAGTAGAGGCAGAAAGGCAAGGGATGGCCATGCGGCAACATGAGCTGGATGCGCTGGAAACTCGGCTCCGAGAGGAAACATCTAGAGTACATCAAAGGCATCAAACTAGGTTACCAGCAACGGGCGGGGTTATTAATCCGGCTGCTTTATTTATCACACCTCAGGATCAGCCGATACCAGTGGTGAACCAGGGGACCGCACCCCAACCGGCAACAGCGGGGGCACATCCGGCAAATGAGCAGGCCGGGTTACCCCTACCACAGACTAGAGTCACAACCGGCAACGATCTACCACCACCGCCACCATCACGATTTCGCACACCAGCAGGTCACTACAATAATCCCATGGACAATGTGTATGCAGCGACACTCGCATTAAATCAAATCCCCGTGGGAGAGTCACCCCATGCAGAGAAGACCCGGCAAGCAATCGATCTGTTGCACACTGCGGTGGCGCAGCAAACCAATTATCCGGATCATAGAAGTGGGATGCACGGGACGCCATACGTCAGTCAACAACAAGGGAATATCCAAACAAGTTCAGCACGACGGAGGGAAGAGCAGCAGCAAATGCCGCCTCCTCCCCGTGTTCAGGCAGCATCAGCAGCACAGGCTGTTGTGGACAGTTCCAGGGCTCGGAGGGCCGCGGCCGGGTCTGCTGCGCATGGACTACCCGTAGCGCCGCGCCCAGCCGCGCCCCCCGCTGTATCACACGTTTCTCGAGCAAGGCCGGCCTCGACCGTTCTTGCAGGACCCAAGTGTCTCTCGGACAATATCAGAGCTGAACCTTACCCGGAAAAATTCAAAGAGCCAGGAAAAGTAGTGAATTACGAGCCAACTATGGATCCGGAAACATGGCTAAGCAGTTATGAGATGGCAATGTCGATTCGCAACGCATCCGAGAATCTCCAAGCCAAGTTCATGTACTTGATGATGTCAGAAGGAGCAGCAAAGTTGTGGTTCACCAATTTGCCGGAAGGATCGATCAAGTCCTGGGAGGAATTGAAGACCGCGTTTGTCAAGCACTTTCATGGGACGTGCAGAAAATTGTTCACTATTGATGATCTAGAGCGATGCGTCCAGAAGAAGGGAGAGTCGGCACGCATTTGGGTGCGCCGGGTTATGGAAATACTTCACTCGTCCACAGATATTCAGCCCAAGGATGCACTACAAGCTATGGCAAAAACATGCAAGTATATACCTTTAGTGCAAAAGTTAACTCGCATGAAATCAAGTCGGAATGCGTCGGAGGTTACAATGGGAGAATTGATGGATGCGTGCAACAAACACGCTGCGACAGATACTACAGAGGAGGAAGTTGATGACAAGAAGGTAAAAGCAAACACAAGTAATAACGGAAGAACCAGCAATGGATCAGCACCGGGTAATAACGAAAATAGCCAGAACAAGCGCCCGTTCGAAGGAGGCTCCGAGTTTGTCGCCAATACAGAGGCCGGGTCTTCGAGACCCAGAGCATAAGGAAATTTCAACGGAGGTAATCACAATGGAGGAAACTATCAAGGACCACCAAGGCCAAGTAACAATTGGGACATATTCAGAATGGCATGCCCGAAGCACAGCAGGAACGGCAGGCCCGCTAACCACTCCTTGGAGCAGTGCGCCGACTTACAAAGATGGAAAAATGAGGAATTGAACAGAGTTATGCGAGGTGCAGGACGGGGAGGAGGACCGGGTCCAGGGGGAAACCCGGGCAACGGCCCACCCCCAGCCGGTAACCCGGCGGCTGGAAATCAAGGTAATAACCAAGGAGGGGCAGGAGGTTTCCAGGCTAACCCCAAACAATTGGGTCAATATCATGTGCATACCACAGGAGGTTCTAACAAGGACAAAAAGATACTGAAGCAAGCGGTCAACTCAGTTTCGTCGGCTGTCCCGAGATACCTGAGATGGTCAGAACAGGATGTAACATGGAGCAGAAGGGATCACCCAGAAAGAGTAGAACACCCGGGAGTCTTGGCATTAGTAGTCGCACCACAGGTCAATGGGTATGAGCTGAAAAAGGTTTTTATGGATGGTGGAAGTAGCATCAATATACTGTATTGGGAAACCTTCCTACGCATGGGCCTCAAGGAGTCCCAGCTACAAAAAAGCTCAACAATTTTTCATGGGATAGTGCCGGGTCATTCAGCGTGCCCCGAGGGAAAAATCACATTGGTGGTAGCTTTTGGGGAGTCAAAGGATAACTATCGAGTTGAGTGGCTCACCTTTGAGGTAGTCAAATTGCGCAGTCCTTATCACGCGTTATTCGGAAGGCCGGCTTATGCCAAATTCATGGCTAGGCCGTGTTACGTGTATCTACAGCTAAAAATCCCGGGTCCCAAGAAGACCATTACCATACATGGAAATCGAGACATAGCAGGTGAATGCGATGAAGGAGACGCAGCAATGGCCGAGCAAGCCTGTAGAAAAGAAGAACTCAAGCACTATCGGTCTCAAGCAGACCCGGAGGACAGAACCACATCAAAAAGGCCGAGCACTGAAGGCGAAAGGGCAAAGTCCAAGGTAGCACAAGATACTAAAATGGTAGCTTTTATCAAGGATGACTCCCCCAAACAATCCGCTATAAGAGAAGAAACGGCACGGCCGCTCACAACCAGCCACGTTATGGAAACACCTCACCCGGGTTGGCTAGTAAACCCGGTACTCATCATGAAAAAGTCCAACATGTGGAGAATGTGTATCGGTCACGCCAACCCGGGACCGGTGCCCAAGAAGAACTAAACAATGTAACGGGCAGCAGGTTTCAGACGCGCTCTTTTCCTACCCAGGGTACCTACGGGGACTGGAAGGTTTTTAATGAGGCGGCCTGCTGATCCAAACTTTCTCGCATCAATAAAGAGATGGTTATCAAGTCCTATCTTGTTACAGCCTTTACTCCGATTACAAGTAAGTAACATCCATGTGACATCAATACATCAGTATCATTAAGAATGTTGAGTAAACATAGGTCGCGGGGGCTGGTTGCTCAAGTAGCGCAGCCACAAACCCAAAGACCCGGCCTTGATGCCTATAAGTTATAAGGGCCGATTATTCGCAAACGAGTACGGCTGCAATCTTATAACTGGACAAAGGAGCCAAATTTTCTTGACTTTTCTTACTTAAGCTCGATGTGACTTGCACTAAAGTGGCATGATTTGCTCGCTTACGATTACAATCAGCCATGAAGCCCAATGGGACTTGTCTGACCCTGTTTTCGTATAGATGTAACAACATGGTATCCACGCGAAAGCCGGCTTACAGTACAAGATAGTCAAAAGGGTCATCTAAACCACAAGTTATGCAGAGTACAAGGCTAATAGCTGGAAACTCAACGCTTATCAAGCATAACTTCATTATCCATATGAAACAATTCCGGGTTTCGGCTTAGCGACAACAAGTTTGTTCTCTTCGAAAAAACCACACACCACAGACTCGGAGATTCGGTCCTTGGGGACTGTGGGTTTCGAAACAGAATCAAGTTGTTTCATCGTTAAGCTCGAAAGACCCCAACGTCCGAATCGTGGGGACTTGGGGACTTAAAGAAAAGTCCACCTGTCAAAACCCACGGTACTCGGAAATAAAGAAGGAAATAAAAAGAAAGTCGGATATCAAGAATAAGTCCAAAAATAGGCAAGTATCAAGTTCATCAAAAGGCCTAGAAAGGCACGAGGTGTAGCACAGAATTAAAGTGCGTTACAAGTTGCGACACTAGTATCAAGGGTGCACAGGCGCACCGTCAAAAGAATACTTGTTTTGAGTAAAAACATCAAATGATTAAAGTATTTTTATGGTGTTTTGCTCATTCGGCTTCCTGAGTAGAGTCCACATTTTTGCCCTTATCCTCCGGGTCTTGCTCCTGGACTTGCCTTTTTCCGGCATCATCACTCGGATTCCTTGCGGCAGGACGGACTGGTGGAGGAACAGCTGGGGTAGAGGTGGCTGGCCCTGATAACTCGGCCTCTCTCTTCGCAGTTGCTTCCCTCTTCTTAGCTGAATCAGCAGCCCATTTCTCCAAAATATCAAAAGGCGGGGGTGCTTCCTCTGTAACAATTTGCCTTCAGCGTCGTATGAACTCATAATCGTGTTCAGATCCATACTATCGGCCAAAGTGGTGGCCGAATGGCGCACTGCAGACTGTACGGCCTTGAAGTCCTTGGGTGTAAACTTGGAGCCATCTGCTTTAAATTCTGGAAACCCGGATATCATCTTTGCCGGGTCAAGCTTTGGAAAGTAAGCCTTAGCCAGGGTAAAGGCCCGGGTCATACCAATCCGGCATGACGAGCGTTTCCATATTTCAATCCAGCCAGGCACGGTGGAGCAGGCTTTGATGAGATTTTCCTCACCCGGGTATACTTCAGTAGGCCACTTCACGGCGTCCAATATAAATTTTGTGCCGGCAAAGAACGTCCGGAGCACAGTCTTTAAAGATTTAGCCTTTGCAAGGGCATCCTCCTCTGGGGCCGCAAGGTTGGCACCTGCAGTTGAAGCAAAGCAAGGACGTATTAGTGATCCCGAGTATCATGTAATAAAGTAAAGGCACGAAGACAGTCGGCAGCAAAAACTTACTAAGCAAGATCTGATAGGTATCGGTGACCTGGTCCGACAGTTTCTTCAGCGCGGTTTGAGCAGTATTGCACTTCTTCTGGTATTTAGAAACATCCTTCTTCAAGTTTTCCATGTCATCCTCGAGGATTTCTCTCCGCTTTACCTCGGCAAGAAGAAGTTGCTCGATCTTGAGCAAAATTTCATCAGACCGAGTAATCTGCGCCTGTAAGTAGCAAGGAGCACAAGTATCAGTCGGATATTATGGCAAGCTGAGTATAGCGTAAAGTACCAAGCACAACTTCAGCAAGTCATGCTCGGAACTTGGGGACTAGGCGTGCACTACGAGATATCAAGTATTTTTACCTGGTGCTCTGCGGCCATGCGCTCCAGAATACTGCTCTCTGAAGTCTTCATAGTGAGGAGAGTGTCCATCAGTTGATCAAAAGTGTCATTACCCGTATTAGAGGACCCGGGGCCTTGGAAATTCCGAGAAGGAGTTTTCTTCTTAGTGGGAGGCGGCACCCGGGTCATTTGAATATCGGAATCCGATGCTCCCTCCCCTGCACTCAAGGTTGCAGCTCTTCTTTTCTTGCTTGTGTGGGAGGCGATCGGATACTCGGCTTCTTGTAAGCCCGGGTTTAGTGGTGACACTTGTTCTTCGCCGCTAGGTGCGGCTGTCGCCTTATCAGCCGGGTTCCCTTTACCCGGGTCATCGGTTGCCATCTCCTCTTGGTCACTAATAACGACAGTGGCCCTATGGACAGTATGAGTGAGCAGTTAGGGTGCAATCAGGAAAGAGTGATGAAAATGTGACAGACCGTCAGAAAGGAACTTTACCCAGGATTCACCGCAAAGTCCGAAGGGAAGTCGCTACTGGATATGGGCGAAACTGAAAAATATCAAGCGAGATTTTGTAAGGGAAGGGTTCAGGAAGATTGTTTTCTCCGAGAAAGGATAAGGTAAATACCAGTGCGCCGAGCCGGAGACAATGGAATATCCGGGTTATGAGCGTTATCACCCGGGTAGTTCCGAGTCACTCTGCGCTTGGTCATGGGCGACTCCTTTAAGCACGGCCAGTGGAATAATATCAAGATAGCTCATGAATATCATCAAAGGAATACGAATTGAATACGAGGAGGCGATATGAAACCTTGAAGACAACCCCTCGGGGTTTTCTCTTAGATCCGACTTTAATTGTCGGCTCCACTTCGTCTTCATCACTGGCGGACTCCACTTTGCCGTCAGTTTCTTCTTCTTCGTCATCTTCTTGTTCTGGATATCATCAAAGTTATAGTTGGAAAATGAAGGGGTTATGATGAGCTTAAAGGAATCAAATAAAATCTGGAGAGCACCTTCGTCCGAGTTAACGGCCTCTTCTTGCTCCTCTGGACTCTCGAAGCTAGGAGAAGTGTTGATCGTCCAAAAATCATCGTCAGCCTGAAAATAAAAGTATGAGTACAAAGGTCATCAATTGTATCAAGTGGAAAAAGCAAGGGAGAAGACGTCAAAATTGGATCTTCACCTTGGGGGCTGGGTTCTCGAGTGTGAAGGGCTCTAATCCGGCTATGTTCCGGATTACCTCAAGCTTTTCTGTCAGAAAACCCTTGATAGTTTTATGGGTGTCACCAGCCGCGAAGCTGTTGTCAGAGTACCGGAGCGGGTCTGTGGTTTGCCCCGAATACTCGCACATTAATTTTGTGCGGATGGAGTTGGGTTGAATCCGGAAATCGACCCAACTTTTCACCAGGTTGAGCCCGATGAGACCTTGGGCCGCGAGAGTGGTGATTTTGGCTAGCAGAGGTTGAATTGCCTCCCTGTCCGAGTCAGGGGCAAAGGCGCTAAATTTCTCAGAGATGTCAAGAAGACCCTCTGAGTAACCCGGTAGTTTCTTTTGGCCGGCTGGGGAAGTGTCTTGGCAGTAAAAGTACGAGAGCTGTCAGTGCTTGACGTGGGAGTTAAGGGTAAGGGGTGGCATCAGAGAATTCTTGCGGCGCTGGATAGAAACCCCGCCGCAAGCGAGAAGTGCTCCGTCACCGCTTTCGCGGCACGGTTTGCACTGGAAAAGCTCAACGAAAAGAGCCAGACTTGGCGGAGTGCACAAGTATGACTCGGAAAGGACGATAAAATGGGAGATATTTAACACAGAATTAGGACCTATGTCAAAAACACGAAGGCCATAGTGGCTCAGGACGTCGCGGAAGAAGGGGTGACCCGGAGGGCGAAAGCCCCGGGTCACGTGCTCTACAAAGCATATTACCTCATCTTTTGCCGGCGTAGGCCGGGTCTCCTTGCCCGGCACCCTCCACTGGATATCCTCTTGAGGAGGAAGAACTCCCAGCTCGACCAGTTCCTCCAACTTGGCCTTGGTGACCGTAGATCGCGCCCAGTTGGCGGATATGGAGTTGGTGGTTTTGGCTTTAGTCGGAGTTTTTCCCTGCTTCTTGGGAGCCATGTGGTTGACCTGCAAAGCACAAGGTAGAAGGATAAAAGGAATAAGACACGGAAGCTGTGAGTCGGCCAAGTATCGGCAAAGTAATATCAAGACACGAAAATTGCGTATCATCCGGGTGTCAGTCTGCAGAGTGAGGTTCGAATTATCCGGGTATCAAGTATTATAGTAAAAATTATGGGGATCTAAGCGTTGAAAGAGCTTTGAGGACGATGGAAGGTTGCGCAGGCACTTAGTGCAAATAAAAGGAACTGGAAAGGGGAGGATTGGCCGGGTGACTGAGACAAAGGCGGAAGTTTTGAGTGGTTCGAGCCCAGATTGGAGGTTCCGCTTCTAGGTTTACGGTAAAATTAATGAATGAGGGCGATAGGAAAACGCAACAAAGTCTATATCCCACGTATTTGATGGGTTAGAATGAATACAAGCGATCTAATGCGGCATGACTAGGAAAATGACCGGCGGGTTGACCTAGATCTAGTTTGAAGAAAATCAAGAAATTGCAGAGGTTAATTAATGGGAATGGGAATCTTACTGGAGGAGGTTGAAGCGAAGCTCGACGAAGGCAAATCACGCAAGATTGGTGTCCCTTTGCAGTTCCCGACGGGCCGGTCGGAGATTTGCCGGTGGATCTTGGCGGCGGCGCGGAGTGAGCCGTGGTGGAACGCAGCCTCCGGCCAATGGGCACCGGTGATGCGCGCGGGATTTCCGTGGCGGCGCTCGGTGATGATGAGCACGGAGGGAGAAAGGAAGAGGAATGGGGTAAGTGAGCCGTTGGGGTTAGGGTTACCCCTACGAGTATATTTATAATGGTTTGTGCGGATAAGTTTGGTTCCGCAAGCGGGAGCCGGGGATTACGGAGTAACGGCTATGTGTTTGAATTTTGCGAAATATGCTTTAAGTGTTGAACGCGATATCTGGGAAGAAATAGGAAGGGGATATTCCTCATAATATCAAGAGCAATTATCGAGTAAAGTGCAGGATTTTGACACTTCTATCAGGGTTTAGACCCGGAAAGCTAAGCCGGGTATTTGGGGAAGAGCCGGGTTACCATATGGCCACCATGGAGTTGGGCCTAGCTATTTATCAAAGCATCTTAACCCGGCCTCCATATATTTGTGAGATTGGTGTTTTTGCAGGGAATAGCGAGCACTTCAAGGAAGAATCCGTGAAGCCCAAGCTATTCTGGGGACTACTGATGGAGGGATAATAACCCGGTAGGCCAACTCCAAGGAATAACCCGGCCCAAAGGACGCTGCGCAGGATCCGGCTAAGGATAAAGAAACTTTCGGAAGGCCCAAGTTTGTAGGCCCGGTAACCTGGATTGTGGGTTACGGTGAAGGAAAGTTAGGGTTTGTGCGCCGTGTCCGGGTAGGATCCAGGGTGCGCCTTGGAGGGTAAGCCAGGGGGTACGGGTGCTTTATAAACCGACCCCTAGGAGTAGTTGATTAAGATCTAAGAACCCTAGCAATATCGTTTGATATCGAGCATCCCGTGTAACCCGAGAGTTAAGTTATTATATCAAGATCGGAGACTCGGCGACTTTGATTGCCGGCTACCAGATCGAGTTGCATCATGTTTTCCTCTGAGCTAAACCCTCTCCCAAACGTTTGTGTCGTCTTGCCCCAAGATCAGTTACCCCCGGTAACGTCTGCCGTGATTATCCCACGACAAACGAGTCGCGTGAGGTGGCTCCCCGTGGCGGCCGGTGGTGGTAGCAGTGGAGAGGGATCGAAGGCGATGGAGGTGTACGAGGCAAGTCAAGTGCGAAGGGGAGCGGAGAAGATTAGAAGAAAACCCCCGCCCGTACTTATAGCGTGGAAGGAGCGACCGATGCACGACGTGTGGCGAAACTGCCGCCCACGATCCCCCCACGAGGCCCGTAAACCCAAGGGGTCATGGGTGGTGCACCACAAATGATCTAGTAATAGCGCCGTAAGCCATAAAGGATCCCGAGCGCAAGAAACAAAGCAACGACATTGACTTGACCGCGGTCGCTGGCCCACGTGACCGCACGCGTCATAGCCAATGTCACCCGGGTGGATCATTATGTCATCTCGAGCCGACCGTGCGGAAAACCCGAGGCGTCGCGCGACCAGCCGGCGGGAGAAGCCAACAAAAAAACCAAGGGAACAGACGGAAGCTTCGCACCCGGCACGCCGACTCCCAAACTCCCACCTGTTCGGGGGCTAGTGTCGAGGGGATGATCCCCGGGTGCCTCAAGAAGTCGGAAAGAAGCAACCGGAAGATCGCTCTTCATACGAACACGCATGGCTAAGTGCGTACAAGCATAACTCGGATCTCCATCCGCCTGCCGGCTGGTGCTGCCGCCCGCCAGCCGGACGAAGACCCCAACCGGGTGATCGCAAAGTCAAACAGTACGGGGAGGTATGGCGAAACACGCCAACTCCCTAGGCTAACGCAAGCCACAGTGCCTCTCAACATCGCGCAGTACACCTACTCCCCGGCTGCTCGGGGTACTCACGCATGGGCTCAACCGTACCCACGTACGGTAGGCTATACTTTTATGAAAACTAGCCAGTACCAGCCTATGGTCTCCAGTACCCGTCGCATGGGCTCGAGGTACCCGACGCACGGCTCGGGTACGGCAGCATGGGCGCTCGGGCAGCCGGGAGTGGCTGTCGGGTACGCAGGGATGGCCTCGAACCTGCCGCAGTACGGCACCCGAGTACGACACCCGGATTCGAAGGGTGCAAGGACACGAGGTTCTTGTCCAAGAATCTCCCCAGATGGTCTTGTACCAGCTGGGCCCCAACTGTAAGCTGGCCACTCCACCAGTATATAATGACTGGCCTAGCACCCCTAGAGGGAGATCGAACAGACTCACCTTCTCATCCACTTTCCTACTAAAGCACACCTTCAGGAGCAACTTTGTAACTTGTGCACCAATAGTAGAGAGACAGGAGCAGGAGTAGGGGTTTCACCTCATCGTGAGGGCCCTAAACCTGGGTACATCGTGTGTCTACACGCTTGATACCCAATCCCGCGCCAACGCCATCGTTTGCTAGTTTTCCCCTTCTTTAAACACCATTGGAACACCTTTGGTGATGCCGTGATTAAACCCCACGACTCCGGATGGCACCCACCGGGTTCGGGGCCGGGTCGGCGCCCCCCATACCCGCCCCATTTAACTTGTCGGGTCTCATTTCTTACCATACCCACGACCCTATCGGGTTCGGGGCCCCAACGGGTACCCATTTAAGGAGCGACGACGACACATGTGGGGAATAAAACAATGAATATTGGAATGATGTTAGTGGAAATAGACACGTGTGTACGTGTGTTATCTTCGGGACACCAAATTCCAACGCTTCCATGTGATGTGTGTGGGTTGTGGTCAATAACTCGTGGACGTGTGGCTAGTCATAAGATCATTAGGGATATGATTAGGAGTTAGAGCGGGTCCGCGGGTATGCGGGTACGGGTTTGCCACCCCCATACCCTTCCCATTAGACCAGGCGGGTCGAATATTTTACCAAACCCTCCCCATTTAAGGCGGGTACCCGTCGGGTTTTCGGGTTTCGGGTCCCCATTGCCATCCGTACCCACGACACATACATTGTTCGATCTCGTTACCGACAAGTACTCTTTTACTCGTTCTGTGATATGCAATTCTTGTGACCTAGTCACGTGCCTGCAAGCGGTGTCAATGTGATATCACCTAGAGGGCCCAAAGTATATCTCTCCGTCATTTTGGATGGAAAAATCCCACTCTTGATCCACGAGCCTCAACTAACATTTTCCTAATACCTAACGCCACCTTTATAATCACCCTGTTACGGCGTGACGTTTGATGTCATCAAATAACTCTTCCGATATTAGTGATTGACATGATCTCATGGTCTAAGGAATAAGGTTACTTCATATGCAAGATATAACAATATAAACTAAATGACTTGATTGTATTGTTATACTTAACTTGGGTCTATGTTCATCACATCATTCTTCTAATTACATGACCCTGTTATTAACAACATCCAATGTTCATGATCAGGAAACCTTGATCATCTGTTAATCAACGAGCTAGTTAAACGAGAGGCTTTACTAGGAACCATTGTTTGTTTATTAAACACACATGTATCAACGTTTCCGGTTAATAAAATTCTAGCATGAGAAATAAACATTCATCATAAACAAGGAATAATATAATAACCACTTTATTATTGCCTCTCGAGCATATTCCATTTAGTCTCTCACTTGCACTAGTGGAAATAATCTATATTACATAGTAATGAATCTAAACACCCATGGAGTTCTGGTGTTTACCATGTTTTTCCTTTGTGAGAGGTTTAGTCAATGGATCTGCCACATTCAGATTCGTGTGTACTTTGCACATCTGCACATCTCAATCCTTGACATGCTCACGGATGGAGTGAAAACGGCACTTGATATGCTTGGAATTCTTGTGAGACCTTGGTTCTTTAGCATTGGCTATGGCACCATTGTTGTCACAATAGATGACCATCGGATCCAACGCACTTGGAACCACACCTAGTTTAGATATGAAATCCTTCATCCAAACTGCTTCCTGTGCTGCCTCCGAGGCATCAACATATTCTGCTTCTGTTGATGATCCCGCAACCACGGATTGCTTGGAACTCCTCCAGCTTACTGCTCCTCCATTCATAACAAATACGTACCCAGATTGTGACTTCGAGTCATCCGGATCAGCGTCAAAGCTAGCATCGACGTAACATCTTGCGCCGAGATCTTCTTCACCGCCATACACGAGAAACATATCCTTAGTTCTTCTCAAGTACTTAAAGTTATTCTTGACTGTCGTCTAGTGTTCCAAACCTGGATCAGGTTGGTACCTGCTAGCCAAACTAATAACATGTTGTCGCACCCGGACTTCTAGGGGATACTCACAGTCCGCTAAATAATAGAACAAATGGCTTACGGGGCATACCGGCACCCGCATCTCAATATGAGCAGGCCAACACGTAAACGTATGACAACCATTCTCTACTATCCATCGTCTGCGCAAACCATCCCATAGAAATCAGGACACTTCCGTTGACGTACTTCATAACATACACACATGGTACGTCAACGGCATTAGAAAAACTGATATCACAACATATCTCTAAGACACAAAAGATTGAAATAAGTTGCAAATAGCTCTCACTAGAGCAGAGATATCAAATACAGTCATCCAGAGGACACATGTCCCAACAATTCATCATTACAACACAGCGGAAGCATCCAAAGTGTCTGAGTACAGACGAGATCCAAATAGGCCTAAGAGGCCGGAAACGAAAAGACGGAGCCCATCCACGATGTCTCGGATCCTGCCCGGGTCCGCTATCTACTCGTCAGCAGCCTCGTCATACTCCACGTAGTAGCCACCATGGGGATCCTCGGGAACGTAGTCTGCGGAAACCACAGCCCCAAAGGGGTCAGTACATAAACGTACTGGCAAGCAAGACTCACAAGATACCATAGTGTACCCGGCAACACCAAGTACAGATGCTCTGGGTTCAACGGAAGAAATAGGTGATACAAAAGTGCGGCAGCAGGCTGCTCTAACCAACTACAGAAACATGCTACAACTTCCGGCTAAAAAAAAGGGGATAAGATAGCGTATCGTAACCAACTATAACTAACCTCAAACAAACCCATCCTGGATCTCGCCCCTTATCCAAAGAAGCAATCCGAGGATAACTCACACAGTTGGATTAATGATGGTTCAACTTATTGTGTCAATAAGACTATTACTAGTCAAGTTATCATTAGTTAGGTGTAAGTTGTTCTGAGTACTTGTTAGCCAGTAATTTCACCAAGTCATCAATAACCGCGGAAAACACGGCTTCTCGAGAAGATTTAACCCTGCAGGGGTGCACCAATTTGGCCGTACACGTAAGAATACCCCGCCAGGATGGAAATGCACTTCCACCAAGCGAGGCACTCAACACAACTCAACTCTTCTTCGCATCAAGCCCAAAGAACCACGTGATGTGCGTGCGCGGCTAATCGAGCCCCCACGAAGAAAAGGGGGACCCTCATAGAACTCTAAGACCACGCCGCCCTAAATGCCGACTACAAAAGTTCCACCCTGGCCTCGGGTTCGTACCTGCATATGAGTGCATCAAATGGAAAGCCCGAACTAAGTGTGGCGATTTGGACGAGATGCGAATCGAATCAAATTGAGGGGGGCGCCCATACACGCTTCCCACATGCGGTTAGTGCGCTCATCATGGATCAGTAGACAAGACCCTTTTCCTAATTAGGGGACACTAGGAGGCCTCAAAACCACGCCGGGCCTCCTGCCGGTGCCTTATCATCAAATTATTATTAACCATCACATTAGCAAGAGTGTTGTTTAAACATCGAGCCCCAGAACAAAATAAAATATGGTAACAGAAAGTAACGAGCAACAGACTCGAGCAGAAACAACCCTAAGCATGCTAGTAAGAAACGGACAACAAGCAACGGGGTTATAGGTGTGGAGGTGAGGCTATATCAGGGTTAAAGGATAACATGTGATAGGATCGTAACACAAGCAACGATTCATAAGGCTAGCAGAATAGACAACGGAAAGTATCGGTATCCAATGTGGAGAGGAACACAATGGTTCATGTGAGTGAATACTTGCCTGCAAACTCAGCAGCCTCGTACTGAGCTAACTCCTCAGAAGTAGTGTCGTAAACCTCGTCTGTCTCAACGTCGTCGTCTATTCGAGAAGAAGCAAACAAACAACGCAGAGAGACAATCAATCAATAACATGGCATCATGCACAATCATGGGATGATGCATGACAATTTAATTGATGCATCAAAGGTAAGCTAGTTGACATCGTAACTTAATTAAATGGACCCCTATGCAATTTGGGTTGCATATGTAAAGCCCATGAATTTAGGTTGAAATAATTGTTCTACAACTAACCAACAGGTGAAAGTGGATTAGCATGATGCATGGATGAGGAAAACAAAAATAAAACAACAATAGATCCAATTTGAAATAAAGTTTACCAAGTTTGGAATTTTGTGTATTAAGTTATGAAAATTTGCTTCTTAAAGGTGTTACACAAGCATTTGTTGTTTTCACCAATTTTAAGTGTTCAAAATAGATAACAAAATTCATATTTAGAAAGAACACAAAATTTTAGGTGGAATACATGTTTCAATTATTGAAAAAGGATTTAAGATGAATTACTTATGAATTAAACAAGTTTAAACAAGATTTAAATGAATTTAATTCAAGTATGAATTTATTTGAATTTTTAGTTGTTCAAAACATTTAATAAAATTCATATTTGAAAAGATTATACATTCCTGGTTTGAAAACATATTTTATAAGTTCAAAAATAATTTAATTTGAGCAAGTTATGAACTTAGCAAATTTAAAAGATACAAAGTTTATATTTGGAAAAGTGGTTCAATTTAGCATGGAAAACATATTTTATTTGTGTTATTTGAATTAAGTTTGGATTAGTTATAAATTTAACCAAATTTAAAAAGGAGTTGTTTGAATTTGAATTTTGAAACAATTTGAAATGTTCAAAACAGAAAACAAATGCTTTAATCATGTAGAGAATTTAATTTGGTGCAGAATACATATTTCATTTGTATTATTTGGATTTGAAAATCAAAAGTTATTTGCATTTTGATTTTAGGGACTAATCTGTAATTACTTTGGACTTAAATTAAAAAGAAATAGGCAGAAAACATTTTCTACCTCGCAGTGGCCTAGCCTGGCCACTGACGAGGGGGCCCTGGGGCCACGGTGGCGTGTGTGCGTGCACAGCCGCTGACAGGGGGCCCCTCCTGTCAGTGCTCCTCGCGAAAAAAGGTGGGATTTAATCCCGGGGGGCAGGGATCGAACCCTGGCCTCGAGCGCGCGTGCACGGGTGCGTTGCCACTGCGGTGTTGTGCGTTGCTTGTCAGGTAAGGGGGTGCAGTGAGGAAGAGGTTCAGTTAGCGCGTTAACTGAACTTTTCAGTTAACTGAAACTCAACAGCACCGGTACAGTGGCCGGCGGCGAACTGCGACTCGCTGCTGCGTGCTCGTGCACGTGGGCGTGTGCTAGGGTGGCCAGGGGGTGGTGCGTGCGTGCAGAGAGGAACAGGGAGGAAGGTGGTCGTGCTGCTCACCGGGAGGGGCAGAAGGAGGAGGCGAGCTCGACGGCGACTGTCGACGGCGGCCACAGCAAGGATGGCGGCGGCGTTCCAGTCCCTCTTCGTGCCCGCGGCGGTGTCGATGAGGTCGAGGGAAGCACGGAGGATCGATTCCCGCTGCTAACCGGAGGGAAGGAGGGACCACGCGGCGGCGATCATCGGAGGTTCAGGCGGTGGCGCTCGGGGTGGTGAGGTTCAGAGAGAGGAGGTGGCGCAGAGGGAGAAGAAAAATGGCGGCGCGGCGAGGTGGAAGGAAGGAGGGAGGTCTAGGACACGGGAGGAGCCCTCGGGGCAGTTTTTAAGGAGGAGGGGAGCGCCTCCCGGCCGTCCCATCCTCCGTACGGCGACGTGGACACGGCGGATGAGCTGTCGTACAGGAGGGAGAAAGGGGAGGGGGTAGCAGGCCGTGGGTTTAGTTGGGCTGGGCCTGCTGCCTCCCTCTGCGTTTCTTTTTTAAATTTTTCTTTCTGTTTTTTTTTTGCTGAAATGGAAAAGGAAGAAAAGAGAGGTTTTTGGTGGTTAGAAAAATTAGGAAAAAATTTGTTATAGGTTAGGCATTACAGAAACATCATTGTACAACTTTTTTTTTCCAACAAAATTTAAATTATGTTGCTGTTTGAAATTTGGTTGAATTTGATTGAATTTAATATTAATTGAATAATTAAAAAGAATCACTTAAATAGTTTGAACCCTCAAGTTTATTTGAAACAAATGACTGATTTGTTTTGTAATTTTCATAACTTCAAAAAGGTTGCTGTTTGGAAGTTTAATTGAATTTGAATGAAATTTGAATTAAGTGAATTATTAAAAGGAACAATTTAATAGTCTGAGCTTTCTATTTTAATGGAAACAAATGGCTGTTTTTTATTTGAACATATCTATTTGGAAATTGTAACAGAGCAAGTATGAAACAAAGTATTTGAATATTGTTTGAATTTCAAATGGGAAAACAAAGGAAAACAGATGAAAACAATTGGAAAACAAATTCCAAAACAAATGCAATGATGATGTCATGATGCAAAACAATAATATAACAAGAAACAAAACATTCTAGGGGTGGTTTTTCATACTTGGGATGTTACAAAACGCCCCCCCTTGAAGGAATCGCGCCCCGAGATTCCTACTGAGAAGTGAAAAGGTCCGGATACTTCTTGCGAAGATCCTCTTCGGTCTCCCATGTTGCCTCTTTATCGGAATGATGGGACCACTGCACTTTCAAGAACTTGGTGCTCTTGTTGCGAGTCTTACGCTCGGTCTCATCGAGAATACGAATAGGGTGCTCCTCATAAGATAGATCTTCTTGCAGTTCAATGGAATCATGATCAACTGCACGATCTGGATCTTTGAAACACCTCTTGAGCTGTGACACGTGAAACACATCGTGCACCTTGGATAGCTTTTCTGGAAGTTCAAGACGATAGGCATTTTCCGCACGCCTTGAGAGAATGTTGAAAGGACCAATGTATCTTGGTGCAAGCTTTCCTTTGACACCAAAACGATGAGTGCCTCTGAGTGGAGTTACACGGAGATATGCTTTGTCACCAGGTGCATAGATCATATCCCTGTGCTTGCTGTCATAGTAGCTTTTCTGACGAGACTGAGCAATCTTGAGATTGTCACGAATGATACGAACTTTCTCTTCGGCTTCCTTAACAATGTCAGGGCCTAAGAGTGAACGTTCACCAGCTCCAGACCAATTGATTGGACTCCTGCATCTGCGGCCATAGAGAGCTTCAAATGGTGCCATGCCTAGGCTTGCCTGGAAGCTGTTGTTGTAGGAGAATTCAGCATATGGAAGGCATTCCTCCCATTTCATGCCAAAGGAGAGACCACATGCTCTGAGCATATCCTCGAGAATCTGATTGACTCTTTCGACTTGCCCTTGAGACTGAGGGTTATAGGCTGTGCTGAACAGAAGTTTGGTGCCCAAAGATTCTTGAAAGCTTTTCCAGAAATGAGAAGTGAATATGCTTCCACGGTCTGAGCTTATTTCCAATGGAACACCATGAAGAGGAACAATCTTTGCTGTGTAGAGCTCTGCTAACTGGCTAGCTGAGATTGTTTCTTTGACAGCAAAGAAGTGAGCTACTTTAGTGAGACGATCAATAACAACGAAGATTGCATCGTTGCCCTTCTTGGACTTTGGAAACCCAGTGACGAAGTCCATTTCAATCATGTCCCACTTCCACTCAGGGATTTTCAGAGGTTGGAGTAGACCGACTGTTTTCTGATGAACTGCCTTAACACGTTGACAAACGTCGCATTCAGAAACGTATTGAGCAATTTCACGTTTCATGTCAGGCCACCAATACAGTGTCTTGAGATCCTGGTACATCTTTGTACTTCCAGGGTGTATGGAGAGAGGAGTTTCATGAGCCTCCTTGAGAATGACATCTTTGAGACTTTGAACTTGAGGAACTGCAATGCGTCCTTCGAAGAACACAGTTCCCTTGTCATCCACTGAGAAGGACTTAAATTTCTCCTTGCCTTCTTTGATGTGTTCTACCATCTTCTTGATTTCAGCATCACGAAGTTGTTCAGAACGAATCTTGTCCTCGAGAGTTGGACTGGCTGTCAAGTTTGCAAGATAGCCCTGAGGAACAAGCCCAAGGTTCAGCTTCTGGAATTCTTCATGAAGTGGAGGTTGGCTTTCCATGATCATGAGATTATTGCAATACGACTTGCGACTGAGAGCATCGGCCATAACATTAGCCTTGCCTGGAGTGTAAGAAATGGTGAGATCAAAGTCTTTAATCTTTTCAATCCATCTCCTTTGCCTGAGGTTTAGATCTGGTTAAGTGAAGATGTATTTCAGACTCTTATGATCGGAAAAGATTTCAGTGCGATTACCCAACAAGTATTGCCTCCATTTCTTGAGAGCAAACACAACTGCTGCAAGTTCAAGGTCATGTGTGGGATAATTGAGCTCATGTGCGTTCAACTGACGTGAAGCATAAGCCGCAACTTAACGTTCTTGCATAAGAACTGCACCTAGACCTTGGAGAGAAGCATCACAGAATATCTGGAAAGGTTTGGTAGGATCTGGGCCAACCAGAACTGGTGTAGAAGTGAGTTTAGTCTTCAGGAGATTGAAACTTTCATCACATTATGGAGACCAAACGAACTTCTTGTCCTTCTTTGTGAGATCAGTGAGAGGTTTGGCAATCTTGGAGAAGTTTTGGACGAAACGACGGCAATAGCTAGCCAAGCCAAGAAAACTTCTAACTTGCTTCACCGTCTTTGGAGGTTTCCACTCAACAATTGCTTTAACCTTTTCTGGATAAATGGCTATGCCCTTGGCTGAGATGACATGACCCAGGTAAGCAACTTCTGGAATCCAGAACTCACATTTGGAGAATTTGGCATATAGACGATGCTCGCAAAGTTTCGTGAGAGTGAGACGAAGGTGTTCTTCATGCTCTTCCTCAGATTTTGAGTAGACAAGAATGTCATCGAGATATACCACAACGAACTTGTCGAGGTATTCATGGAAGACAGAATTCATGAGTCGAGAGAATGTCGCCGGTGCATTGGTGAGACCAAAGGACATGACGGTGAATTCATATAGACCGTAGCGAGTGGTGAAAGCTGTCTTTGGAATATCCTCTTTTCTGATCTTTATTTGATGGTAACCCATTCTCAAGTCCAACTTGGAGAATATTGAGGCTCCAGCAAGTTGATCAAAAAGATCATCGATTCGAGGAATTGGATACTTGTTTTTGATGGTTTTCTCGTTAAGAGGACGATAGTCAACAACGAGTCTCTTTGTGTGATCCTTCTTTGCAACGAACAGAGTTGGGCAACCCCAAGCCGAGGAACTAGGTTGAATGTAACCTTTCTCCATGTACATATCGATTTGCTCCTTTAACAGTTTCAGTTTAGGAGGAGCTATCTTGTATGGATGCTTAGAGATTGGAGCAGTACCTGGTTCAAGTTCGATCACGAACTCAACAGCTCTGTCCGGAGGCATCCCTGGCAACTCTTCTGGAAAGACGTCAGGGAATTCGCAAACCACCGGAACATTTTCAAGCGAAGGTAGAGGTTTTGCATCAAGGTTGCATAGCTGAATGGAACTTGATTCATTTGGAGAATAGACTATCTGGCCAGAAGGGTGGAACAAAGTTATTGACTTCTGAGCACAATCAATTCTAGCTTTATTGGCCTTCAGCCAATCCATACCAAGAATGACATCAATGTCAGAATTGCCAAGCAGTATGAGAGAAGCAAGGAATGTGTGGCCTCCAATTAGGATTTGATTTATGTGACTGATCTTAGACGTTTGCATAGTTGCTCCAGGGGAGTTTACTACTAGCGGGGAACCCAAACCAACAAAGGGGAGTTTAATTGCTGTCGCAAAGATCTTTGACACGAAAGAATGTGATGCTCCGGTATCAAACAACACTTTAGCTGGAATAGAGTTTACGGGAAATGTACCGAGAACGACGTCAGGAGCTTCCTCAGCTTTGTCGATCTTGACATGATTCACCCTTGCGGTCCTCCCGACAGGCCTGTTGTTGGAGTTGAAGGCCTTAGGCGGGGAGCGCGCACCATTGCCTGGTTTGTGTTGGGACGAGGTGGTGGTGGAGGTAGCTGCCTCTGCGTGCACTTGTCAGCGTAGTGCCCCGTCTGCTTGCACTTGTAGCAAGTGATGACACGAGGAGGCCCTGGCCTTGGCTGCCCCATCGAAGCCCTCTGATCATGCATCTGAGCAGGGTTGGGTGGGCGGGGAGCGAAGCCTGGAGAAGCTTGGGCGTATGGAGCCCGAGTGACAGCACCATTTGGCACCCAGATGCGGCGCTTCTGCGGAGGGGTGGTCATGTTGGAGGAGGAACCACCCTCACGCGAGTGCTTGCGAGACTCCTCGAACGCCTTCGCCCATTTTCTTCATTGAGCGCGGTGTTAACGAGCTCCTCGAAGTTGTTGGCCTTGATATTGGTGAGGGCGTACTTGAGTTCCGGGTTAAAACCTCTACGGAACCTTGCCATCTTCTTAGCCTCAGTGGACACCTCATCACCAGCGTAACGAGCGAGGCGATTGAACTCACTCTGATAGCCGATGACGTCCAGCTTGCCCTGCTTGAGTGAGCAAAACTCTTCACGCATCCTTTCCATGAGACCATCTGGAATGTGGTGCTTCAGGAAAGCTTCCTTGAAACAATTCCAGTTGATTGGAAAGCCAGCTCTCATGGCCTGGTAGTTTTCCCACCAAGTAGCTGCCTGGCCCTTCAGCAGATAGGATGCATACTTGACCTTGTCTTCCTCAGCAACGTGAGCAATCTCTAGAGCCTTAGCTATCTCACGGATCCAGTCATCGGCATCCAAAGGCTCGCGTGTGGCCACGAAAGCTCTCAGACCCATACTGAGGAACTCCTTGATGCTGACCCGTGGAGCCGTCTGGTTGTTGTGCTGATTAGTCTGAAACTGGGCCATCTGTGCCATGACTTGGGTCATCTGAGTCAACAGCTTCGTGATTGGTGGTGGCTCGGGCGGGTTGTTCCTTGTTGGCGGCATCCTGAATGGAAATGCATTTTAGCACAACAATAGACTAGGATAGACTTGGAATCCGAAAGAGAGAATATTCCGCCGCATGAATAGATAACCAACAGGTACATCATCACATGTTCAAATACATCAGAATATCCAACACACCACAAATGGTTCGAATGCCAAAGGATAATTAAACATAGCTAAGAATGGGTACATCGGTACTCCCATGCTCATCACGCAGGACGGCGACTAGGAGTACGGCGAGAGGTACGGTGAGGAGCACGCCCACGAAAGTAGGTAGAACGACGATCCACATAGATCTGACGTGGTCTGAGAGCGACTCTAGGTGTGGTGAAGTACATAGTGTCGACTCCCTGTGCTCCAAAGCGTGGAATCCCAGTGTAACCAGCACCGAGGTTGAGGAGTGGACCTCTGATCGGCTCGTAACCTCCAGCATCTGGCAGACGACGACCAACTGGCTGATCGAAACGTGCAAAGCGCTCATCTCCGACAAAGTCTGTGGTGTAAGTCTCCAGACGAGTCAAAGCAAGGTAGAGCTACTCTCTGACTGAAGCCAACTCCTGAGATAGTGTGCTGGCAACTGCGTCACTGTGCCTCACAAACTGAGCGGTGGTGTGCAGACTGGAGTTATCATGCTCGTAGACATCCAAGTTGTCGTAGAGAGTGAAATGAGCTCCCTCCGAAGTGATGTAACCACGGGGGATGTGGCGATAGATGGAATCGTCAAATCCCCAGTAGTCAGCACGAAGGACGGTGAGACTCACATAAGCTGCCTGCTGCACAGCCATATCCACTGTGGAACTTACTGCCTCGTAGCGGTGGACTACGCTCATGCCATCATCTGACAGAATGTAGACGATAGCCTGGTAGTAGGTCTGGTCAAACTCTCGATGCTGCTCGTAGACCTGGTACTCTGGTGCCCAACGGAAACCCAGAAAAGTGACCATGTCTCTCAGCATCTCCGGATAACCGGCAGTGCTCTCGCAACGAGTCATACGAACCACCTGCGGGTAGAACCTGAGATCCATCTGCAGATGATCGGGGAAGTTTTGATTAGACGCCGGTAGAAGAACTGAAGTTGAAAGCAACAACAAGGTTTCAACGGACGAAAAGGATGTTGAGAAGAACAGGATATCGAAGCAACAACGGGAAACACGAGACCAAAACACTCCTGAGGTACTACGGAGAACCCATCCGGGCTTCTAAAGGATCAATATCTACTGCTTAAGGAATAGAGGATCTGCTTCCGGGGCTTACACGCCTCCGTTCTCAATCGTGAGTAGGCAACATGATAAATCATGTCACAACCACCTCCATTCCTATGGTCTAGTAGATATAACTATCCTAGAGAAACCAGGATACGCGAAATCCTAACTTGAAAGTTTAGATGAGGAGAGAAAACAACGTTGCACTTCCTTACCAGAAAAGGGAGGGTGGGTGGGGAAAGAAATAAAAGAACAGAATTCCTACTCTCACGGTTCATTTTTCCTATATAGCTACAAAATAGTTTCTAGACTCAACTGCGACCAGTAAAAGGGATCCTACAGGCAGACAGGCTCTGATACCATTTGTCGCACCCGGACTTCTAGGGGATACTCACAGTCCGCTAAATAATAGAACAAATGGCTTACGGGGCATACCGGCACCCGCATCTCAATATGAGCAGGCCAACACGTAAACGTGTGACAACCATTCTCTACTATCCATTGTCTGCGCAAACCATCCCATAGAAATCAGGACACTTCCGTTGACGTACTTCATAACATACACACATGGTACGTCAATGGCATTAGAACAACTGATATCACAACATATCTCTAAGACACAAAAGATTGAAATAAGTTGCAAATAGCTCTCACTAGAGCAGAGATAGCAAATACAGTCATCCAGAGGACACATGTCCCAACAATTCATCATTACAACACAGCGGAAGCATCCAAAGTGTCTGAGTACAGACAAGATCCAAATAGGCCTAAGAGGCCGGAAACGAAAAGACGGAGCCCATCCACGATGTCTCGGATCCTGCCCGGGTCCGCTATCTACTCGTCAGCAGCCTCGTCATACTCCACGTAGTAGCCACCATGGGGATCCTCGGGAACGTAGTCTGCGGAAACCACAGCCCCAAAGGGGTCAGTACATAAACGTACTGGCAAGCAAGACTCACAAGATACCATAGTGTACCCGGCAACACCAAGTACAGATGCTCTGGGTCCAACGGAAGAAATAGGTGATACAAAAGTGCGGCAGCAGGCTGCTCTAACCAACTACAGAAACATGCTACAACTTCCGGCTAAAAGAAAGGGGATAAGATAGCGTATCGTAACCAACTATAACTAACCTCAAACAAACCCATCCTGGATCTCGCCCCTTATCCAAAGAAGCAATCCGAGGATAACTCAAACAGTTGGATTAATGATGGTTCAACTTATTGTGTCAATAAGACTATTACTAGTCAAGTTATCATTAGTTAGGTGTAAGTTGTTCTGAGTACTTGTTAGCCAGTACTTTCACCAAGTCATCCATAACCGCGGAAAACACGGCTTCTCGAGAAGATTTAACCCTGCAGGGGTGCACCAATTTGGCCGTACACGTAAGAATACCCCGCCAGGATGGAAATGCACTTCCACCAAGCGAGGCACTCAACACAACTCAACTCTTCTTCGCATCAAGCCCAAAGAACCACGTGATGTGCGTGCGCGGCTAATCGAGCCCCCACGAAGAAAAGGGGGACCCTCATAGCACTCTAAGACCACGCCGCCCTAAATGCCGACTACAAAAGTTCCACCCTGGCCTCGGGTTCGTACCTGCATATGAGTGCATCAAATGGAAAGCCCGAACTAAGTGTGGCGATTTGGATGAGATGCGAATCGAATCAAATTGAGGGGGGCGCCCATACACGCTTCCCACATGCGGTTAGTGCGCCCATCATGGATCAGTAGACAAGACCCTTTTCCTAATTAGGGTCGACACTAGCAGGCCTCAAAACCACGCCGGGCCTCCTGCCGGTGCCTTATCATCAAATTATTATTAACCATCACATTAGCAAGATTGTTGTTTAAACATCGAGCCCCAGAACAAAATAAAATATGGTAACAGAAAGTAACGGGCAACAGACTCGAGCAGAAACAACCCTAAGCATGCTAGTAAGACACGGGCAACAAGCAACGGGGTTATAGGTGTGGAGGTGAGGCTATATCAGGGTTAAAGGATAACATGTGATAGGATCGTAACACAAGCAACGATTCATAAGGCTAGCAGAATAGACAACGGAAAGTATCGGTATCCAATGTGAAGAGGAACACAATGGTTCATGTGAGTGAATACTTGCCTGCAAACTCAGCAGCCTGGTACTGAGCTAACTCCTCAGAAGTAGTGTCGTAAACCTCGTCTGTCTCAACGTCGTCGTCTATTCGAGAAGAAGCAAACAAACAACGCAGAGAGACAAGCAATCAATAACATAGCATCATGCACAATCATGGCATGATGCATGACAATTTAATTGATGCATCAAAGGTAAGCTAGTTGACATGGTAACTTAATTAAATGGACCCCTATGCAATTTGGGTTGCATATGGAAAGCCCATGAATTTAGGTTGAAATAATTGTTCTACAACTAACCAACAGGTGAAAGTGGATTAGCATGATGCATGGATGAGGAAAACAAAAAGAAAACAACAATAGATCCAATTTGAAATAAAGTTTACCAAGTTTGGAATTTTGTGTATTAAGTTATGAAAATTTGCTTCTTAAAGGTGTTACACAAGCATTTGTTGTTTTCACCAATTTTAAGTGTTCAAAATAGATAACAAAATTCATATTTAGAAAGAACACAAAAATTTAGGTGGAATACATGTTTCAATTATTGAAAAAGGATTTAAGATGAATTACTTATGAATTAAACAAGTTTAAACAAGATTTAAATGAATTTAATTCAAGTATGAATTTATTTGAATTTTTAGTTGTTCAAAACATTTAATAAAATTCATATTTGAAAAGATTATACTTTCCTGGTTTGAAAGCATATTTTTTAAGTTCAAAAATAATTTAATTTGAGCAAGTTATGAACTTAGCAAATTTAAAAGATTTAAACAAGGTTTAAATTATTTAACCAATTTTAATTATTCAAAACATGATACAAAGTTTATATTTTGAAAAGTGGTTCAATTTAGCATGGAAAACATATTTTATTTGTGTTATTTGAATTAAGTTTGGATTAGTTATAAATTTAACCAAATTTAAAAAGGAGTTGTTTGAATTTGAATTTTGAAACAATTTGAAATGTTCAAAACAGAAAACAAATGCTTTAATCATGTAGAGAATTTAATTTGGTGCTGAATACATATTTCATTTGTATTATTTGGATTTGAAAATCAAACGTTATTTGCATTTTGATTTTAGGGACTAATCTGTAATTACTTTGGACTTAAATTAAAAAGAAATAGGCAGAAAACATTTTCTACCTCGCAGTGGCCTAGCCTGGCCACTGACGAGGGGGCCCTGGGGCCACGGTGGCGTGTGTGCGTGCACAGCCGCTGACAGGGGGCCCCTCCTGTCAGTGCTCCTCGCGAAAAAAGGTGGGATTTAATCCCGGGGGGCAGGGATCGAACCCTGGCCTCGAGCGCGCGTGCACGGGTGCGTTGCCACTGCGGTGTTGTGCGTTGCTTGTCAGGTAAGGGGGTGCAGTGAGGAAGAGGTTCAGTTAGCGCGTTAACTGAACTTTTCAGTTAACTGAAACTCAACAGCACCGGTACGGTGGCCGGCGGCGAACTGCGACTCGCTGCTGCGTGCTCGTGCACGTGGGCGTGTGCTAGGGTGGCCAGGGGGTGGTGTGTGCGTGCAGAGAGGAACATGGAGGAAGGTGGTCGTGCTGCTCACCGGGAGGGGCAGAAGGAGGAGGCGAGCTCGACGGCGACTGTCGACGGCGGCGACAGCAAGGATGGCGGCGGCGTTCCAGTCCCTCTCCGTGCCCGCGGCGGTGTCGATGAGGTCGAGGGAAGCACGGAGGATCGATTCCTGCTGCTAACCGGAGGGAAGGAGGGACCACGCGGCGGCGATCATCGGAGGTTCAGGCGGTGGCGCTCGGGGTGGTGAGGTTCAGAGAGAGGAGGTGGCGCAGAGGGAGAAGAAAAATGGCGGCGCGGCGAGGTGGAAGGAAGGAGGGAGGTCTAGGGCACGGGAGGAGCCCTCGGGGCAGTTTTTAAGAAGGAGGGGAGCGCCTCCCGGCCGTCCCATCCGCCGTACGGCGACGTGGACACGGCGGATGAGCTGCCGTACAGGAGGGAGAAAGGGGAGGGGGGTAGCAGGCCGTGGGTTTAGTTGGGCTGGGCCTGCTGCCTCCCTCTGCGTTTCTTTTTTTAATTTTTCTTTCTATTTTTTTTTTGCTGAAAAGGAAAAGGAAGAAAAGAGAGGTTTTTGGTGGTTAGAAAAATTAGGAAAAAATTTGTTATAGGTTAGGCATTACAGAAACATCATTGTACAACTTTTGTTTTCCAACAAAATTTAAATTATGTTGTTGTTTGAAATTTGGTTGAATTTGATTGAATTTAATATTAATTGAATAATTAAAAAGAATCACTTAAATAGTTTGAACCCTCAAGTTTATTTGAAACAAATGACTGATTTGTTTTGTAATTTTCATAACTTCAAAAAGGTTGCTGTTTGGAAGTTTAATTGAATTTGATTGAAATTTGAATTAAGTGAATTATTAAAAGGAACAATTTAATAGTCTGAGCTTTCCATTTTAATGGAAACAAATGGCTGTTTTTTATTTGAACATATCTATTTGGAAATTGTAACAGAGCAAGTATGAAACAAAGTATTTGAATATTGTTTGAATTTCAAATGGGAAAACAAAGGAAAACAGATGAAAACAATTGGAAAACAAATGCAATGATGATGTCATGATGCAAAACAATAATATAACAAGAAACAAAACATTCTAGGGGTGGTTTTTCATACTTGGGATGTTACACATGTGCCACAACTGTTCTTGTACATAGCATAGCATACATGCTAGAACCTATGGCTGAATCATATGGAATTGTATTCATTATCTCTCTATCTTTTGTTGTAGCTGGACTTTGAGTCTTACTCAACGTCTTGCCTTCCAACATTAGTAAGAACCCCTTTTTACTATCTTCCATTCTGAATTTCTTCAAAATCTTGTCAAGGTATGTACTTTGTGAAAGTCTAATTAAGCGTCTTGATCTATCCCTGCAGATTTTGATGCCTAATATATAAGCTGCTTCACCGAGGTCTTTCATCGAAAAACTACTGTTCAATTAACCTTTTACACTTAACAAAAGTTATGTATCATTTCCGGTCAACAATATGCCATCCACATATAGTACTAGAAATGCTATAGAGCCCCCACTCACTTTCTTGTATATACAAGCTTCTCCGTATGTTTTTACAAATCCAAAACCTTTGATCACCTTATCAAAATGGAGGTTCCAACTCCGGGATGCTTGCTTCAGTCCATAAATAGAACTTTGAAGTTTGCACACCTTGTCATCATCCTTAGGATCAACAAAACCTTTGGGTTGGATCATATACAACTCTTTCTCAATGTCACCATTAAGGAACACCGTTTTGACGTCCATCAGCCAGATTTCATAATCGAAAAATGCAGCAACTGCTAACATAAGCCTAACTGACTTTTTTAGCAGAATTACCTGGCATATTCCCTTCAACAACTAACATGGACTAACACTGTTTTCAGCAGAATTACCTTGGTGTTTCATTTTTGTGCATAAATCCAACTTTCATGAAAATGCCCGGAAAAGATCCCAAAGTTCCTATTTTACCCGAAGACTCCTGCAGCCAGAAGACGAGATGGAGAGGGGCCCACACCACGTAGCGGCGCAACCCCCCTAGGTCGCACCGTGGTGTGGTGTGGACGCCTCGGCCACCCCATCGGGCCCCCTTTCGACTACTTATGCCCTCTAACCTAAAAACCTCACGGAGTTTGTCATATTTTGGAGAAACACACCCGAGCGCCTCGGCCGCCTCGAAACTCAATTCGGGGATCAGCAGTTCCTGTTCTAGCACCCTGCCGGGATGGGGATTTGAAGGAGATCATCGCCATCGTCATCGCCACCACCTCTCCATCAACCATCCATGATTCCTCCATCCATGTGTGAGTAATCCCCGTTGTAGGCTGAGAGGGATGGTAGGGATTGGATGAGATCGTTCATGTAATAATTGCCAGATTGTTTGGGCATGGTGCCTAGTATCCGTTGTTAGTGGTATCTATCATTGTTGCAACTTGTTATGATTAATTCTTGTCACTAGGGCCCGAGTGCCATGATTTCATATCTGAACATGTTATTTATTTATGAGGATAATTATTGTTTTTTATCTTACCTGCAAGTTGTTTACACAAATCATTGTCTGGAACCCGAGGCCCCAAAGTGCCAGAAATTGGGATAACCGGAGGGGATGGCTATGATGTGAGGATCACATGTGTTCACGGAGTGTTAATGCTTTAATCCGGTGCTTTATTAAAAGGAGCACCTTAATTACGAGTAGCTTCCCTTGAGGCCCCGCATCAAACGGGCTGGTAGGACAGAAGATGTTATGCAAGTTTCTTATTGTGAGCATGTACGACTAAAGATGGAACACATCCCTATGGTTACCTAGTACTTGGATGCTTTATAATTATTTATCTGCAATTGCCCATGTATTGATTATTATATGAATTATCTTGTCCATGCAACGCCCTTCATCCGCCCGGTGCCTACAGTATTTTAATCCTGATGTCTACTACAATTACTGATGATGTCTTTATTTCATTCCTGCTATTATTCCAGTACTGCTACTGCTATAAAACTGTTGCTACTAATAAACTGTTGCGAGCAAGTCTATTTCCAGGTGCACATGAACCGACAATTCATCTGTTAAGGCTTATAAATATTCTTTGACTCACCTTGTGTCAAATCAATAAATTTGGGGTTTACTTCCCTCGAAGACTATTGCAATCCCCTATACTTGTGGGTCATCATGCACCTTCCCATCCTTGAGCGGCAACTCCTTGGGATGCATCTTCAACTCATCATGTACGGTTTGACGATGTTCCCAAAGAAGCTGTCATTGGAGGGTCCGGAAGGGGACATTGTGGCTCTAAATTTGAAGATGAAATCTGGCAGAAATAGATCGTAACGAAAACACGATGAGAAAATGGTATACGTACCTCGGGGGATCTGGGGGATTACATAGCAAATATTTTCATAATAAAAGGAAGGTATAGGGTGAAAACTGGTCGGAGACGGGCTCCGAGGCGCCCACACCATGTGGTTGCGCGGTCAGGCGTGCGCCCGCGACGTGGCATGGTGTGGTGCCCTCGGGCACCATTTCCTACCCCTTTTCATCTCGTAATTTTCCATATTTAACAGAAACAACAAAAATATGTGTTGGAGAGTCAAACGCGAACTTTTCTTACCGAAATTGTTACCTATTCAAAAACGGACTCTACAGTTTCTTGAATTTGCTCTTTAATAAAAACTTCCGAAGTCACCACTTCAATAATATCAACATCTTCATTATAAGAATCTTCAGAAATATAATGTTTGAGTCTTTGCCCATTCACCACTTGTGTAGTGTTAACTTTAAGTGAAATAATTTTGATTGCACCCTGATGCGTGTGAACACATGTTCATTGGGAGACTCCAAGAGGAAGGTATAAAGAGTGCAGCAGCAAGTTTCCCTCAGAAAAAAAACCAAGGTTGAATCGACCAGTAGGAGGAAGGAGTAACTTCAGAATGTTGATGCAGCTGATATGGAAAGGTGCACTACCAGTTCAGAAGCAACGTGGAACCTACACAACACAATCAAATCACTTAGCCCCAACGAAGCAGTGAGCTTGTCAATCTCACTGATTTTGCTGAACACATAGAGGTTAAACGTATGGTTTGGAAAACAATAGGAAAATAGTATGAAAGCAGTAGCAACGGTATGAAAGTAGTGTGTGGATTATCAGTATGAGAAAAGGGACCAGGGTCCACAATTCACTAGTGGTGTCTCTCCGTGAAAGATAAATAACATGTGTGGTGAAAAAATTACAGATGGGCAATTGACAGAAATGAAGGTTGCACCGTAGTGCATTTGCAAGACATAAATATTACTATGTGATTCATGCGGGCATTACAACAAAATACATAGACTGTCATCCAATTGCATCTGTGTCTAATAATCCACCCTCCGAATATCATCCGAACAAACGTTGGGTATTAAGTTGCAAGCAACAGATTATAGCCGTAAGCAAAGTGTTTAATGTAAACAATGTAAACTAGGTAAACACCGTTGTTTTCTCCCTAATGGCAACAATACATCCTCCATCCTTCACGTTTCTATCACTCGAGCACATATGCAAAGGAGGCATGAACCCACTATCGAGTATAAATACTCCCTCTTGGAGTTAACATCTACTTGGCCAGAGCATATACTAATAACAGAGAGCATGCAAGATAAAAAAATAACATAAGCATGAAGATAACATGATAGATTGATAATCTGAAGACATAGCATTCAACATTCATCAGATCCCGGCAAACACAACATGTAGCATTACATAAAGATGATCTGGATCATGTGAGGACGCTCACGAGATCTAAACATGAGGTACAAAGTGGGGAGAACAACCATCTAGCTACTTCTATGGACGTGTAGTCCAGGGATGAACTACTCACGCATCACTTCGGAGGAGGGCATGGTGGTGTAGACCCCTCCGGTGATGAATTCCCCTCCCGGCAGGGTGCCAGGGAGAGCTCAAGAACCCTCCCGATCTTGGCATGACGATGACGGCGGCCTCGGGTGTTTTTCGGGAAGAAGTGGTATATCTTTAGGGTTTATGTCTCGGGGGGTATAATAGTCGAAAGGGCAAAGGCAGTGGAGGCCGAGGGTCCCCACACCACCCCATGGCGCGGCCAGGGGGCGCGCCGCCCGATGGTGTGGGACCCCTGAGCCCCCCCCCCCCCCCTCCGGGTCTCTTCGGGACTTCGTGGAACCTTCGAGAATTCTAAGACTTTCGGGCTTTCGAATTTTCCAATTCCGAGAATATTTCCAGAACATCTTTTCTGAAACTTAAAACAGCAGAAAACAGTAAACTGGCTCTATGGCATCTTGTCAATAGGTTAGTCCGGAAAATCGATAAAAATGACATAAAGTGTATAGGAAACATGTGGGAAACAATAAGAAAAGAACATGGAACATCAGAAATTAAGGATACGTTTATGATGTATCACACCCAAACGATACACCTCTGCAATAACAAAAGATCCTTCCCATCTCGAGAGTAATTTTCATGCAAAAAATCTGAGTCGCAACCTATACAATAGAACTTTCTTACCAACATGGAACTCTCTCTTACGAATTCTCCTATCATTCCATTTTCTAACTTTCTCTTTAAAGATTCTAGAATGTTCATAAGCTTTACTTCTGCATTCATCCAAAGAATTCAAGCCAAGCAACCTTTTCTTACCAGCAAGTTTAAAATCTCTATTAAGTTCTTTCACTGCCCAATAAGCGTTGTGTTATAATTCTAAAGGCAATTGAAAATCTTTTCCATCCATTTTGTAAGGAGACATACCCATAGGATTTTTATAAGCAGTTCTATAAGCCCATAAAGCATCATTTATCTTACTGGCCCAATTTTTTCTATATTAATTAACAGTATTTTGCAAGATAGATTTAATTTCTCTTTTTTATAATTCTACTTCCCACTTTCTTGGGGATGATAAGCTGAGGCAATTCTATGATTAACATCCTATTTAGCAAGGATTTTTCTAAAACCACCATGAATAAAGTGAGAACCTCTATAAGTCATAAGATATCTAGGCACACAAAACCTAGGAAAAATAACATATTTAAGCATTTTTAATGAGGTTTCACCATCAGCACTCTTTGTAGGTATAGTGTCGGGGGGATTCCCCCGAGTAGGGGCAAGCTTGGTATGAAATGGTATCCGAGGAGTGGATACCGAGTTGATATAGACCGATATGATGTTGACTGAGATCCATATCGGTACCAAGTTGAGGGGTGCCGAGATGGATGTATCTCGGTAAGAAGGATCAAGGGAGATATGAAGAAAAGAGTACCCCCCGGGATATCCTAGATGCACTTGGAGAATCCGGGTAGACGAAGAATTATCCATCCCAGAACAGGGTCAACAGAGCCGTTGAGATCCCGAAGATCACGGGAGAGTACGCGCGCGCGGTTCAACTTACTAGGCGTGATGATGTATACACCAACAGAGGAGCAGTGCAGGGCATGGGTGAGGCCACGTCCTCTCTCTAACAAGGGGGACAGGACAGGGCAGCGGCTACGACGAAGACGACTTTCTGCGTAGTGACAGGGAGCGTGCGCTACCGCATAGTGTATTTCACCTACCCTTTACGTTCCGTCAGTGGCCTCCAGTGTATAAGGTGGCCATTGCCCTCCTACGGGAGGGACGACGAAGACCCCAGAGGATGCAACCAGTAGACATTTTCCTTAGAGAGAAGAGAGAGATTCTTCTTCCTCTAGCTCTGTGAGCTTGAGGAACCAAATTGTACTCGGTTACCTACTGATATTGACAGACAGGCAGGAGTGGCAATGTTACCTCCACACGAGGGCCCCGAACCTGGTTAGATCTTGGTGCTTGCAGTGTGGTGAGCACGCCGTCTAGGCGTGCAATCCCTCCCCGGATACCCACAGTGTCCATCGGCCCCAAACACAAGCCATCCCATGGCATCTGTCTTTACCTCACCACGACAGTTGGCGCCCACCATGGGGCCAGCAGCGGCGCTGGCAGGGGTTTTTATTCGGACAGGATCTTCGCTTCGTTCGAGCGAGCGCGTGGTCTGTGGCCTTGTCCACAGATTCGGCTCCATCGACTTCATCACCGACAACGCCGGTGATTTCGGCGGAAGGCCCGCGCTTGCAGGAGGCTTTGTCATTAGTTTCGGTGAGCATCTGGTGTACGTCGCCACCGCAGTCATCCGCGGGTACCCCGAGGTGGTATTCGTTGCTGCGGATCCTGCTACTGTTCTCGCCGTCCGTGGCCAGCACATCGATCGCTCCGCAGGCAGCGTGGAGGTGATGATGACTGGCCTGTCTCCTGCAGCCGGAAAGAGCGCGACCGATGTCGTCGACACCGCTGGCAAGTCGGCTTGGCCAGCTCACAAGCCACTGGAGTGAAATGTGAACCAACCGGGTTACAAGGCTCCCTCTACACCAACCCCTAGTCCACCTCCATTCGCCGATGTCATCGAGACGTTGAACGTGCCAGTAACTGCTGATGCAGATCCGGTAGCAGTGCGGCAGCAACTCGAGGAGCAAAGCCAGGCCATTCTCACATAGGTTGTCAAGATGTCCAAAGCGAGGCAAGCATTTGATCTCGACTTAACCGAGTACAACAAAGCTCATGGTTTTACTCCTGTTGTAAACAATCCTAGTCAGTTAGGCGCTATGCAGAACCGAGGTCATGATCTCGGTGCCGAGATGGCTAGAGATGGTGGAGCTTCTAGTAAATCTGCTAGTTTCACCTCGGCTGGTAGGCCCAAATATAGTTCTCCTGCTAAGAACCTTAGGGCTGCTGAGGCAGTTGCTGCCGAGTTGCCGCATTTGACCGGTGAAGCTCGCGCTAGGCAGCAAGACCGGCTTAATGAGCTTGTTTTGGAGGCAAACAGGCAGAATGAGGCTTTCCGGAACGCGAATCCGGGGGCAGGTGCTTCTCAGATGGTCCACTCCAATGGTGGGAAATCTCGGGACCAAGCCTCTTCTCCCCATCTTGGGGGCGAACGAGCTCAGAGTGTGAACTCCGGGAAGAACAAGCAAATCAAGGTCTACAACCCGGCTGACGCTAGAAAACAGTTAGCTGTACAGGGCCAGGACGGACAAGGACATGTTGCTCAAGGTGGGCATGCTGCCAACCGAGTTCAGGTAGCCGAGAACGATCGCAATCGAGATGGTCCTTCTCTGCAGCCGGTGGTCAACCCGGCTCAGCAGCAACCCGGTGCTGGACATCATGACCGATACAATGATGGCTACTCAGCAATGGAGAAGGCTGGGTATCCGATATACGATCACCTGGCGGGCACTGGAGTACTCGCTGCTCGATTGGGGCCCCTAGTACTGCAGCCGAATGATGCAAGATACAAGCTCGACAGAATCTATCTGTCGGAGGAGATGGAGGAGCAAGACCCTCCGGGACCACTTTGTTCCGGTCGTCGGATCATGAATGAGCTGGCTGTAGCCATGTTCTAGCTGGCTAGGGGAACAAAAACTTATGACGGTAGCACCAAGCCGGAAGATTTGTTGAATGATTATGTCACGACCGTGCACATTGTCGGTGGTAACCGCCCACCGCCTCAAATTTTGTAGGGCCCATCCAGGATCGGGCTGAAAAACTTGCCGAGAGATAGCATCAATTGCTGGCTTGACTTCTCGGATGCTTTCATCAGCAACTTCACCAGCACCTATCGGAGGCCAAACCGTCCACAGCAACTCTCTACGTGCAAGCAGAGATAAGAGGAGACTGACCGAGATTATCTTACTCAGTGGAGCACATTGAGGAACACATGTGAAGGGGTGAATGAGACCCAGGCCATTGTTTGGTTTGCGCAAGGATCCAGGCATGGTAGCATGCTTTGGCAAACGTTGCAGAGGGAGATGCCGAGTACTTTGGCCGAGACCATCAAGATTGCCGACATGTATGCACTAGTTGATCCGACATAGCCCTTACTGAACCCGGTTGAGCCGAGTAGAAGGCACCACGGCAATGATGGTGCCAGATTCTCTGGGCGGAACAACCGCCCGGATTTCCGGAACAACAGAACAGATGACAGGCCGGACATCCGCTATGGCTCAAACCATGTAGTTGTGGTTGATCCGGATTAACCTGATGTAGGCAGCAGCCATAGGCAGAAGAACACTGGGCCCCAGTATGGGCAGAATCAGAACTACAAGAAGCAATGGACGGACCAGAAGAAGCCCGAAGATGACCAGCAGAGGTTCACCTTTGAAACAATGAGAGATGGGTCGTGCAGCTACCACACTAGGCATCCGAGTAGGACCGCTAACCATACTACGAGACAGTGCAGTTGGTGGGACCAGATTAAGAGCGAGGGCTTCGGCCAACTGCCTCCTCCCCCACCTCTGCCAGCTCCGGGTTCGAACATCCAACCCATCCGGGCCGCAGCCCCAAGGCCTGCATAGGATGCCCAAGAACATGAATCAAGTTTCTTAGGGAGCCAACAACAACTCCTACTACTACAACAACAACCACAACAACAACTACTACTACAACCACAATGCTGGCGACAGAGGCCGAAATGATTACCAGGAGCACCACCAAAGCTATATGGTGTTCATTGCCGAACCGGATGACAAGCAGAGCTTGCGCAGGCGTGCGATGGAGGTCAATGTGGTGATGTCGGCTATGCCGGAATACATCTACTGGTGTGACCAGGAGATTGTCTGGTCTCGGGCCGATCATCCCAAGATCATGCCGAACCCGGGCAGTTACGCCCTAGTGCTGGACCCAACCTTCATTGGGACCAAGATCAACGTGAAGTTCACCAAGGTGTTGATTGATAATGGGAATATCATAAACATTCTATACCGAGATGAGATGGTGAAACTCGGCATTTCCGAGAACATGCTGCAACCTAGCCGGACTACCTTCCACGGTATTGTGCCCCTGTGGGCAGGATATAGATTGATGTGCTTTTCGGTACCCGAGAGAACTGCCGAAGTGAGTGCATGTAGTTTGAGGTGGTTGATCTTAAGAGCCCTTATCATGCTCTACTCGGCAAGCCAGCCCTGTCCAAGTTTATGGCCTCAACTCATGCGGCCTATCTGAAGATGAAGTTCTTGGGCCTCAATGGTATCATCACCATCTCGGGTGATTACAAGCGCTCTCTGGAGTGTGCATCAGCCTAATCCCGGTTGGCCGAGTCCTTAGTCATTGCTGCCGAGAAGAAGAAGATACATGGGGTAGTGTCCATGGCTCAAGCAACTCAACTCGGTATGCCCGGAATGCCCAACCCTCAGCACGGTGCTACATTCCAAGCCTCCTAGGAGACCAAGAAGGTGCAGATTGACCCTGAGTTCCCCGAGCGTGTGGTCATCATTGGTGCCGGGTTGGAGGAGAAATAGGAAAGCGAGCTCATCCACTTCCTCCGTGAGAATCGGGATGTCTTTGAATGGTCCAATCAGGACCTGCCGGGTGTCCCGAGGGAGATGGTTGAGCAGTCTTTGCATGTGAGACCGGATGCTAAGCCAGCAAAGCAGGCTCTGTGGCGCTTTGCTGCAGAGCGAAGGAAAGTCATAGGTGACGAGATCACAAGGCTGCTAGCAAGTGGATTCCATCATGGAGGTGCTGCACCCGGACTGGTTGGCTAACCCGGTCCTGGTAGAGAAGAAGAAGGATGACCCAATGGTTGTTGTGGTATGGCGCATGTGTGTGGACTACACCGACTTAAACGAGGCATATCCTAAAGATCCATTCCCATTGCCCCGGATAGATCAAGTGATCAATTCCACCGTCGGGTGTGAGCTATTGTAATTCATAGATGCTTACTCTGGTTTTCACCAGATCCCTTTGAACCCAGCTGATCAAATAAAGACTGCCTTTATTACCCCCGTACAGGTTTATTGCTATCGTATCATGTGTTTTGGTTTGAGAAATGTTGGTGCCACATACCAGAGATGCATGCAAAAAATGTTTTGTAACATCCCAAGTATGAAAAATAGCCTTTAGAATGTTTTGCCCTCTGTTATTTTATTTTTGCATCATGGCATCATGTTGATTGCAATTGTTTTGCTTGTTTTCATTTGTTTTCCAACTGTTTTCCTTTGTTTTCCTTTGTTTTCTATTTGAATTTCAAACCAAAATTCAAACCTTTTGTTTCATCCTTGTGATGTTACAATTTCCAAAATGATTTTTCAAATCAAATCAATCATTTGTTTCCATTAAATCCCTAAGGTTCAACTATTTAAAATTGTGGGTTTTAATAGTTCACTTAATCCAAATGTTCTTCAAATTCAAACAAAAATTCCAAACAGCAACCCTTTGGAATTATTGCAATTTACCAAAACAAAGTTAAGCAATTTGTTTCAAATAATTTGAGGGTTCAAACTCTTGGAAAATGTTCCTTTTAAATAAATCACTTAATAATCAAAATTCAGTCAAATTCACTCAATTTTCAAACAGCACATGGTTCAAGTATTTTTGAAATCAAAAACTTACAAGTTGTTGTTGTTACAAAAATGAAACAATATAAATTTTTTCCTAATTTTTCTACACCCCAAAACCTAGCTATTCCTTCCTATTTCTCTTGCAGCAAAAAAAACAAAAAAATAATAATAAAAAGCAAAAAGAACTCACAGGAGAGGGGGAGAGGCAGGCCCAGCCCAAGTCGCTGCAGCCCGTTTCCCATCTCCCCCAACCTCCGTACGTTTGCTGGCGTCACCAATGGTGACAGGGACGTGCTGCTTCCATCCCCCCCCCCTACTTATCTACCTCCTAGCCCCCTAGGAAACCCTAACCCTAGCCGCACGCATCCTCCTCCCTCCTGTCTCCACCACCGCCGCCATCGAGAGGAGGAGATCGCCCCCGATTCTTCTGCCCCGACCTCCACTCGCCGGAGCACGCCGCCGTCGTCTCCGCCACTCCCCGGCCGTGCCGCGGGCACCTCTGCGAAGGGGGTGAGCAGCCCTTTCCATTCCCCTACCTCCCTCTTGCTTCCTTGCATGTAGAGGCATCAAATCCTTCCATGCCAAACCGCCTTGCTGCTCCCTGTTCGTGCGTGTTGTCCGTCAGAGATGAGCGCCTGTGTGCGTTTGTTTGCAGGTTCAGTTAACTCGTCGGGCCATACTCAAAACCCAACTCGATCCCATATGTATCAACCAACCGCAGCCACCCCACTGGTAGCGCATGCGCGCAGCGAACCCAGCGATCCCGGGATCAAATCCCCGCACCCCACCTTTTTCTGTCCTTAATTTTTCGAATTGTTCAGTGCAAGAGCTCATACCCCACAAACCCCCTTGTGTCAACAAAATTCGCACAGACCAACTGGTCACTGTCCCTAGCGCGCGCCCTGGAGGTCTAGGGTTTGATCCCCCTCACCCCACACCTTTTATTCTCTGTTTTTCTTTTTCTGCCCGCAGTTCAGAAAGTCAGATCTGATCAATTACTTCTAAATTCCATATAAAATTGAATATCACTCCAATTTGGATGATTCAAAATCCTGTGGATTCATAATTTTTTGCTCCTTCTAGTAATGTCAAGTTTGCAACATGTTTCTGTAACAATTTTTGCACTAAATAATTAATTACTGAAAATGCAATAAAATTTGGAAACTTTGGAATTTCATAACTTTAGTTCTACTCATCCAAATTAAGCAAACTAGGTCTCTAAAAATTTGTCTTAACAAACTCTACACATTCGTATTTTATTTGGACACAATTGAATTAATTTTGAGCATGTTTCCCTCTGTTTACTAAAAATGGCAGAATAAGAATGATTATGCAAAATTGCATAATAAATTCAATAATCACCCAAAAATTATGTTTGATAGCTCAAAATGTTCAATGAAACCTTTGATACATGTTTTCAACCTTTTCAATGCAATTGTTTACTGTTTTGAATATTTTAAATTGGTGCAATATTTGAAAACTTGTTTAATTCACTTAAACTTGCAAAAATCATAACTTGTTCATAAAAATTCCAAATTCCACAAACTAAATATGTTTTCCAATCAACTTTTCATGTACTTTCCAAATATAAATTTTGTTTGCTGTTTTGAATAATTTAAATTGCTGAAAACAACTGTTTCTTAATTATTGCATTTAAAATTGCCAAAATAACAACTTGCTCATTTTAAATCCAATTTTAACAAATGAAATATGTTTTCCATGCAAAATTAAACCACCTTTTCAAATATAAAATTTGTTTCATGTTTTGAATAATTAAAATTGGTTAAATGATTTAAATCTTGTTTAATTCATTTAATATTGTTAAATTCATAACTTGGTAAAATTAATTTCTTTGGGACATATAAAATATGTTTTCCAACCATAAAAGTATAAGCTTTTCAAACATGAATGTCACTTAATGTTTTGAACAAATAAAAATTCAAATAAGTTCATGTTTGAATTAAATTCATTTAATTCCTGCTTAAACTTGTTTAATTCATAAATAATTTATTTGAAATCCTTTTTCAACAAGTGAAACATGCATTCCATCTAAAATTGTGTGTTATTTCCAAATATGAACTTTGTTATCCATTTTGAACAATTAAACTTGACGAAAACAACAAATGCTTGTGTGACACCTTTAAGAAACCAAAATTCCATAACTTAATAAATGTAATTTCAAAATGGGTAAACCTTATTTCCAATTGTTTCTATTGTTGTTATTTTGTTGTTTTCTTCATCCATGCATCATGCTAATTCACTTACACATGATGATTAGTTGTAAAACAATTAATTCAACCATAATTCATGGGCTTTCCATATGCAATCCAATTGCATGTGGGTCCATTTAATCATGTTGTTATCTTGTCAACTAGTTTATATTGATGCATCCATTAATTTGACATGCATCATCCCATGTTTGTGCACTATGCCATGTTATTGATTGTTTATCTTTCTGCATTGTTTGTTTGCTTCTTCCCGGATATACGACGACGTTGAGACCGACGATACTTACGACACCCCTTCTAAGGAGTTAGCTCAGTACCAGGCTACTGGGTTTGCAGGCAAGTTATCACTCACATGAACCATCGTGTTCCTTTCAACATTGGTTACCGATACTTTCCGTTGTCTATTCTGCTAGCCCTATGATTAGTTGCTTCTGTTACGAACCTATCACATGTATCCTTTAACCCTGATATTGCCTCACCTCCATGCCTATAACCTTTTGCTTGTTGCCCGTGTCTTACTAGCATGCTTAGGGTTGTTTTGCTCGAGTCTGTTACCCGTTACTTTCAGTTACTATATTTTTATTATTATGCTCTGGGGGCTCGATGTTTAATCAAGCAATCATGCTAATGTTATTGTTAAATAATAATTTGACGATAAGGCACCGGCAGGAGGCCCTTTGTGGTTTTGAGGCCTGCTAGTGTCGACCCTAATAGGAAAAGGGTCTTGTCTACTGATCCATGATGAGCGCACTACCCGCATGTGGGAAGCGAGTATGGGAGCCCCCCTCAATTTGACTCGATTCGCATCTCGTCCAAATCGCCTCATTTAGTTCGGGTTTTCCATTTGCTGCATGCATGATCTTGCGAGCCCTTGGTACCCGGGTGGAACTTTTGTAGTCGGCATATAGGGGGACACGGTCTTAGAGTGCTATGAGGGTCCATTTTCTTCTGGGCTCGATTAGCCGTGCGCCCAAGGTGCTTTGGGCTTGATGCGAAGAAGAGTTGAGTTGTGTTGAGTGCCCCGCTTGGTGGAAGGGCCTTTCCATCTGGCGGGTTATTCATACGTGTACGGCTAAATTGGTGCACCCCTGCAGGGTTAAATCTTCTCGAGAAGCCGTGTTTTCCGCGGTTATGGACTACTTGGTGAAAGTACTGGCTAACAAGTACTCAGGACAACTTAAACCTAATGATTAACAAACTTACACCCAATGATTAACAACTAGACTAGTAATAGGCTTATTGACACAATAATCTGAACCATCATAATCTCAACTGTGTGAGTTATCCTCGGATTGCTTCTTTGGGTAAGGGGCGAGGTCCAGGATGGGTTTGTTTGGTGGTTAGCTATAGTTGGTTACAATACTCGATCTTATCTTCTTTCTGTTAGCCGGAAGTGGTAGAATCTCTGTAGTTGGTTAGCGCAGCCAGTTGCAGCATCTTTTATATCCCCTTTCTTCCGTTGAACCCAAAGCATCTGTGCTTGGTGTTGACGGGCTACACTTTGGTGAAATGTGAGTCTTGCTTAGCCGGAAGTGGTAGAATCTCTGTAGTTGGTTAGCGCAGCCAGTTGCAGCATCTTTTATATCCCCTTTCTTCCGTTGAACCCAAAGCATCTGTGCTTGGTGTTGACGGGCTACACTTTGGTGAAATGTGAGTCTTGCTTGCCAGTACGTCTATGTACTGACCCCTTTTTGGCTGTGGTTTCTGCAGACCTACGTTTCCGAGGATCTACATGGTGGCTGCTACGTGGAGTATGACGAGGCTGCTGACGAGTAGATAGCGGACCCGGGCAGGATCCGAGACTTCGTGGATGGGCTCTGTCTTTTCGTTTCCGGCCTCTTAGGCCTATTTGATTCTTGTCTGTACTCAGACATGTTGAATGCTTCCGCTGTGATGTAATGATGATATGTTGGGACATGTGTCCTCTGAATGATTGTATTTGCTATCTCTGCTCTAATGAGAGCTATTTGCAACTTATTTCAATCTTTTGTGTCGTAGAGATCTGTTGTGATATCACTTGTTCCAATGCCGTTGACGTACCATGTGTGTATGTTTTGAAGTACGTCAATGGCAGTATCCTGATTTCTATGGGATAGTTTACGTCGACGCTGAACAGATAGGGGTTGGTTGTCACACATACGTGTGTTGGCCTACTCGTAAGAGGACGCGGGTGCCGGTAAGCCCCGTAATCCAATCTACTACTGTTCAACGGAACGGCGAGTATCCCCTAGAAGTCCGGGTGCGACAAATGGTATCAGAGCCTGTCTGCCTGTAGGATCCCTTTTTACTGGTCGCAGTTGAGTCTAGAAACTATTTTGTAGCTATATAGGAAAAATGAAACGTGAGAGTAGGAATTCTGTTCTTTTTCTTCTTTCCCCACCCACCCTCCCTTTTTCTGGTAAGGAAGTGCAACGTTGTTTTCCCTTCTCATCTAAACTTTCAAGTTAGGATTTCACGTATCCTGGTTTCTCTAGGATGGTTATATCTACTAGAACATAGGAATGGAGGTGGTTGTGACATGATTTATCATGTTGCCTACTCACGATTGAGAACGGAGGCGTGTAAGCCCCGGAAGCAAATCCTCTATTCCTTAAGCAGTAGATATTGATCCTTTAGAAGCCCGGATGGGTTTTTCCGTAGTACCTCAGGAGTGTTTTGATCTCGTTTTCCCAATGTTGCTTCGTTATCCTGTTCTTCTAAACATCCTTTTCGTCCGTTGATTCTTCTACCGGTGTCTAATCAAAACTTCCCAAAATTCAAGTCTATCTGGCCAGAAAGGTTGTTCTTGTTGTTGTTGTTGATTCCAGGCTATGAGAGCTGGCATTCCTATCACCTGGGGTTGTTTCGAGGAAGCATTCCTGAATCACCACATTCCAGATAGTCTATTCCCCAAATGAATCAAGTTCTATCCAGCTATACACCCTCAATACAAAACCTCTCCCTTTACTTGAAAATGTTCCGGTGGTTTCCAAATTCCCTGACGTCTTTCCAGAAGAGTTGCCAGGATTGCCTGTCATCTTGAACTTCCAGATAAACTATCCAAGGTGCACGATGTGTTTCACGTGTCACAGCTCAAGAAGATCTTCGCAAGAAGTATCCGGACCTTTCCTTTTCTCCGTAGGAATCTCGGGGCGCGATTCCTTCAAGGGGGGCGTTTTGTAACATCCCAAGTATGAAAAATAGCCTTTAGAATGTTTTGCCCTCTGTTATTTTATGTTTTGCATCATGGCATCATGTTGATTGCAATTGTTTTGCTTGTTTTCATTTGTTTTCCAACTGTTTTCCTTTGTTTTCCTTTGTTTTCTATTTGAATTTCAAACCAAAATTCAAACCTTTTGTTTCATCCTTGTGATGTTACAATTTCCAAAATGATTTTTCAAATCAAATCAATCATTTGTTTCCATTAAATCCCTAAGGTTCAACTATTTAAAATTGTGGGTTTTAATAGTTCACTTAATCCAAATGTTGTTCAAATTCAAACAAAAATTCCAAACAGCAACCCTTTGGAATTATTGCAATTTACCAAAACAAAGTTAAGCAATTTGTTTCAAATAATTTGAGGGTTCAAACTCTTGGAAAATGTTCCTTTTAAATAAATCACTTAATAATCAAAATTCAGTCAAATTCACTCAATTTTCAAACAGCACATGGTTCAAGTATTTTTGAAATCAAAAACTTACAAGTTGTTGTTGTTACAAAAATGAAACAATATAAATTTTTTCCTAATTTTTCTACACCCCAAAACCTAGCTATTCCTTCCTATTTCTCTTGCAGCAAAAAAAAATAAAACAAAAAAATAATAATAAAAAGCAAAAAGAACTCACAGGAGAGGGGGAGAGGCAGGCCCAGCCCAAGTCGCTGCAGCCCGTTTCCCATCTCCCCCAACCTCCGTACGTTTGCTGGCGTCACCAATGGTGACAGGGATGTGCTGCTCCCATCCCCCCTACTTATCTACCTCCTAGCCCCCTAGGAAACCCTAACCCTAGCCGCACGCATCCTCCTCCCTCCTGTCTCCACCACCGCCGCCATCGAGAGGAGGAGATCGCCCCCGATTCTTCTGCCCCGACCTCCACTCGCCGGAGCACGCCGCCGCCGTCTCCGCCACTCCCCGGCCGTGCCGCGGGCACCTCTGCGAAGGGGGTGAGCAGCCCTTTCCATTCCCCTACCTCCCTCTTGCTTCCTTGCATGTAGAGGCATCAAATCCTTCCATGCCAAACCGCCTTGCTGCTCCCTGTTCGTGCGTGTTGTCCGTCAGAGATGAGCGCCTGTATGCGTTTGTTTGCAGGTTCAGTTAACTCGTCGGGTCATACTCAAAACCCAACTCGATCCCATATGTATCAACCAACCGCAGCCACCCCACTGGTAGCGCATGCGCGCAGCGAACCCAGCGATCCCGGGATCAAATCCCCGCACCCCACCTTTTTCTGTCCTTAATTTTTCGAATTGTTCAGTGCAGCAGCTCATACCCCCCCCAAACCCCCTTGTGTCAACAAAATTCGCACAGACCAACTGGTCACTGTCCCTAGCGCGCGCCCTAGAGGTCTAGGGTTCGATCCCCCTCACCCCACACCTTTTATTCTCTGTTTTTCTTTTTCTGCCCGCAGTTCAGAAAGTCAGATCTGATCAATTACTTCTAAATTCCATATAAAATTGAATATCACTCCAATTTGGATGATTCAAAATCCTGTGGATTCATAATTTTGTGCTCCTTCTAGTAATGTCAAGTTTGCAACATGTTTCTGTAACAATTTTTGCACTAAATAATTAATTACTGGAAACTTTGGAATTTCATAACTTTAGTTCTACTCATCCAAATTAAGCAAACTGGGTCTCTAAAAATTTGTCTTAACAAACTCTACACATTGGTATTTTATTTGGACACAATTGAATTAATTTGGAGTATGTTTCCCTCTGTTTACTAAAAATGGCAGAATAAGAATGATTATGGAAAATTGCATAATAAATTCAATAATCACCCAAAAATTATGTTTGATAGCTCAAAATGTTCAATGAAACCTTTGCTACATGTTTTCAACCTTTTCAATGCAATTGTTTACTGTTTTGAATATTTTAAATTGGTGCAATATTTGAAAACTTGTTTAATTCACTTAAACTTGCAAAAATCATAACTTGTTCATAAAAATTCCAAATTCCACAAACTAAATATGTTTTCCAATCAACTTTTCATGTACTTTCCAAATATAAATTTTGTTTTCTGTTTTGAATAATTTAAATTGCTGAAAACAACTGTTTCTTTATTATTGCATTTAAAATTGCCAAAATAACAACTTGCTCATTTTAAATCCAATTTCAACAAATGAAATATGTTTTCCATGAAAAATTAAACCACCTTTTCAAATATAAAATTTGTTTCATGTTTTGAATAATTAAAATTGGTTAAATGATTTAAATCTTGTTTAATTCATTTAATATTGTTAAATTCATAACTTGGTCAAATTAATTTCTTTGGGACATATAAAATATGTTTTCCAACCATAAAAGTATAAGCTTTTCAAACATGAATCTCACTTAATGTTTTGAACAAATAAAAATTCAAATAAGTTCATGTTTGAATTAAATTCATTTAATTTCTGCTTAAACTTGTTTAATTCATAAATAATTTATTTGAAATCCTTTTTCAACAAGTGAAACATGCATTCCATCTAAAATTGTGTGTTATTTCCAAATATGAACTTTGTTATCCATTTTGAACAATTAAACTTGATGAAAACAACAAATGCTTGTGTGACACCTTTAAGAAACCAAAATTCCATAACTTAATAAATGAAATTTCAAAATGGGTAAACCTTATTTCCAATTGTTTCTATTGTTGTTATTTTGTTGTTTTCTTCATCCATGCATCATGCTAATTCACTTACACATGATGATTAGTTGTAAAACAATTAATTCAACCATAATTCATGGGCTTTCCATATGCAATCCAATTGCATGTGGGTCCATTTAATCATGTTGTTATCTTGTCAACTAGTTTATATTGATGCATCCATTAATTTGACATGCATCATCCCATGTTTGTGCACTATGCCATGTTATTGATTGTTTATCTTTCTGCATTGTTTGTTTGCTTCTTCCCGGATATACGACGACGTTGAGACCGACGATACTTACGACACCCCTTCTAAGGAGTTAGCTCAGTACCAGGCTACTGGGTTTGCAGGCAAGTTATCACTCACATGAACCATCGTGTTCCTTTCAACATTGGTTACCGATACTTTCCGTTGTCTATTCTGCTAGCCCTATGATTAGTTGCTTCTGTTACGAACCTATCACATGTATCCTTTAACCCTGATATTGCCTCACCTCCATGCCTATAACCTTTTGCTTGTTGCCCGTGTCTTACTAGCATGCTTAGGGTTGTTTTGCTCGAGTCTGTTACCCGTTACTTTCAGTTACTATATTTTTATTATTATGCTCTGGGGGCTCGATGTTTAATCAAGCAATCATGCTAATGTTATTGTTAAATAATAATTTGACGATAAGGCACCGGCAGGAGGCCCTTTGTGGTTTTGAGGCCTGCTAGTGTCGACCCTAATAGGAAAAGAGTCTTGTCTACTGATCCATGATGAGCGCACTACCCGCATGTGGGAAGCGAGTATGGGCGCCCCCCTCAATTTGACTCGATTCGCATCTCGTCCAAATCGCCTCATTTAGTTCGGGTTTTCCATTTGCTGCATGCATGATCTTGCGAGCCCTTGGTACCCGGGTGGAACTTTTATAGTCGGCATATAGGGGGACACGGTCTTAGAGTGCTATGAGGGTCCATTTTCTTCTGGGCTCGATTAGCCGTGCGCCCAAGGTGCTTTGGGCTTGATGCGAAGAAGAGTTGAGTTGTGTTGAGTGCCCCGCTTGGTGGAAGGGCCTTTCCATCTGGCGGGTTATTCATACGTGTACGGCCAAATTGTGCACCCCTGCAGGGTTAAATCTTCTCGAGAAGCCGTGTTTTCCGCGGTTATGGACTACTTGGTGAAAGTATTGGCTAACAAGTACTCAGGACAACTTAAACCTAATGATTAACAACCTTACACCCAATGATTAACAACTTGACTAGTAATAGGCTTATTGACACAATAATCTGAACCATCATAATCTCAACTGTGTGAGTTATCCTGGGATTGCTTCTTTGGATAAGGGGCGAGGTCCAGGATGGGTTTGTTTGGTGGTTAGCTATAGTTGGTTACGATACTCGATCTTATCTTCTTTTTGTTAGCCGGAAGTGGTAGAATCTCTGTAGTTGGTTAGCGCAGCCAGTTGCAGCATCTTTTATATCCCCTTTCTTCCGTTGAACCCAAAGCATCTGTGCTTGGTGTTGACGGGCTACACTTTGGTGAACTGTGAGTCTTGCTTGCCAGTACGTTTATGTACTGACCCCTTTGGGGCTGTGGTTTCCGCAGACCTACGTTTCCGAGGATCTACATGGTGGCTGCTACGTGGAGTATGACGAGGCTGCTGACGAGTAGATAGCGGACCCGGGCAGGATCCGAGACTTCGTGGATGGGCTCCGTCTTTTCGTTTCCGGCCTCTTAGGCCTATTTGGTTCTTGTCTGTACTCAGACATGTTGAATGCTTCCGCTGTGATCTAATGATGATATGTTGGGACATGTGTCCTCTGAATGATTGTATTTGCTATCTCTGCTCTAATGAGAGCTATTTGCAACTTATTTCAATCTTTTGTGTCGTAGAGATCTGTTGTGATATCACTTGTTCCAATGCCGTTGACGTACCATGTGTGTATGTTTTGAAGTACGTCAATGGCAGTATCCTGATTTCTATGGGATAGTTTACGTCGACGCTGAACAGATAGGGGTTGGTTGTCACACATACGTGTGTTGGCCTACTCGTAAGAGGACGCGGGTGCCGGTAAGCCCCGTAATCCAATCTACTACTGTTCAACGGAACGGCGAGTATCCCCTAGAAGTCCGGGTGCGACATGTTTGCACGAGAAAATTGGTAAAAATGTGCAGGTGTATGTGGATGATATAGTCATCAAAACCAAGGAGAAACACACACTCCTAGATGATATCCGAGAAACATTCACAAATCTGCGAAAGTAGCGGATGAAGCTGAACCCAACCAAGTGCAATTTTGGTGTACCGGCAAGAAATTTACTCGGTTTCCTCGTATCCAGCCGAGGTATCGAGGCCAACCCCTCCAAGATAAGAGCAATTGAGAACATGTCTCTACCAAGATCATTGAAGGATGTGCAGAAATTCACCGGCTGCCTGACTTCACTTAGTCGGTTCATTGGGAGAATAGGGGAGTGATACGTTTCCAACGTATCTATAATTTATGATGCTCCACGATGATATTATGCCAATTGCTACATGTTTTCTCCCTTCTTTATGTCATTTTTACACGTTTTTCGGGACTAATCTATTAACAAGATGCCAAGTGCCAGTTCCCTGTTTTCTGCTGTTTTTAATTTCAGAAAAGTTGTTCTCGAAATATTCTCGGAATTGGACCCCAAAAATCCTGAAGTTCCTATTTTCCCCGGAAGCATCCAGAAGACCTAAGAGGAGTCGAAGACGGGCATCAGGGGGGCCACACCATGGGGTGGCGCCCCCTGGCCACGCCAGGGATGGTGTGGGGCCCCCAAAGATCCACCACCTTTGCCCTTTCGCTTATTTATTCCCCTCGGATGGAAAACCCTAAACACCTGATCAAATATCCCCGAAAAGTTCCGCAACCACCGTCGTTGTCAACCCTAGATCAGGGGGTTCTGAAGCTGTCTCTCGGCACCCTGTCGGAGAGGAGATCGTCACCGGAGGCCTCTTCATCACCATGCCTGCCTCCGGAGTGATGCGTGAGTAGTTCATCCTTGGACTACGGGTCCATAGAAGTATCTAGATGGTTGTCTTCTCCTCCTTTGCCTCCATGTTTAGATCTCGTGAGCTTCCTAACATGATCGAGATTGTTTTTATGTAATTCTATGTGCTGTGTTTGCTAGGATCCGATGAATATTGAACTTATGCCAAGTTGATTATAGTCTTTTATTGCATATGTTATTTGTGATCTTGCATGCTTTCCGTTGCTAGTGGTTTCTCTGGCCAAGTAGTTGCTAGTGACTCCAAGAGGGAGTATTTATGCTCGATAGTGAGTTCATGCCTCCTTTTCGCCTGTGCTCGAGTGACAGAAACGTGACGGGGGAGGATGTGTTGTTGCCACTAGGGAGAAAACAACGGTGTGAGTTCCTGCGTGCACAATCATTGCTTACATTACACACATTGTTTAATGCGATTATCTGTTGCTTGCAACTTAATACCTAAGGGGGCTCGGATGATAACCTGAGGGTGGATTATTAGTCATAGATGCAGTTGGATTACGGTCTATGTATATTGTTGTAATGCCCGCACTAAATATTATAGTAGTCATCATGTCATGAATGTGCACTACGGTGCAACCTTTATTTGTCAATTTCCTAGTTGTAATTTGTTTGCCCAGCATGCTATCTTTTATGGAGATACACCACTAGTGAACCTATGAACCCCGGTCCATTTTCTTACACTGTTAAACAAACCACTACAATTTACTGCTTTCTTTACTTACTGCAAGCATACATTATTCCACACTATACGTCTAATCTTTGTTTTCAGCAAGACCGGTGAGATTGACAACCTAACTGTACCGTTGGGACAAAGTATTTTGGTTGTGTTGTGTGCAGGTTCCGCGTTGTTGCTGACACCTGTGAGCCATCACCACCGTCAGTGGCATCAACCTTCCGAAGATCCTCTTTCTCCTACTGGATTGATAACCTTGGTTCTTAACTGAGGGGAATTCTTACCGCTGCACTCATCACACCCTCCTCTTGGGGTTTCCAACACACAGGAATTTCTGCAAAGAATTTATGTCGCCATTGCCAGCATCAGGGAGAAGGCCTTACCTCTGTACCAGCTGATGATGAAAAGTGACAAGTTAGTCTGTACCCCACAAGCTGATGCGTCTTTCCGAGATCTGAAGACCATGTTGGGTACGGCTCCCATCTTGGTATCTCCACTGCCCAAGGAGCCCATGTTGCTCTATATTGCAGCTACCAACCGAGTTGTTAGTGTGGTGGTAGTAGTGGAGCGAGAAGAGGAAAGAAAATATGTGCAGAGGTCGGTATACTATCTCAGCAAGGTGATCTCCAACTCAAAGCAAAATTACCCTCGCTACCAGAAGATGACATATGGAGTCTATATGGCGGCTAAGAAGCTCAAGCATTACTTCCAAAAGCATCCAATAACAGTGGTGAGTACTGCCCCCATGTCGGAGATCATGGGCAACAAGGATGCAAGTGGCCGAGTAGCCAAATAGGCCATTGAGTTGGCTGCTTACACTCCAATGTATGCGAGAAGAGAAGCCATCAAGTCTCAGGCACTGGCGGATTTCTTTGTCGATTGGACCGAGATGTAATATGAGCCTCCACTGCCGGAAACAAATTATTGGAAAATGCATTTCGATGGCCCCAAGGTGAAAGAAGGTCTCAGTGCTGGTGTTGTGCTCACCTCACCCAAGAACGGTCAGCTCAAGTATGTCCAGCCGATCCATTTTGCAGCATACAACAATGTGGCCAAGTATGAGGCCTTAGTCCATGGACTGAAGGTAGCCAAGGAGATTGGTATTTGCCGAATAACATGCTATGGTGATTCGGACTTAGTGGTTCTGCAAGCTTCTGGTACTTGGGACGCGTTGGATGCCAACATGACATCATATCAGTTCCTTGTCCGGAATATCTCGGGATTCTTTGATGGATGTGAGTTTCACCATATACACCAAGCTGAAAATGATGATGCTGATACTCTGTCCAAGTTGGGTTCATCTCGGCAGGCCATCCCGACAGGAACTTCTTTGGAGCATCTCAGGAAACCATCCATCAAGCCATCGCCCGAGTCTGATTCAATCTTTGTTCCGGCCAATCTGGAACTAGATGTTGTTCCAATGGAGGTAGATGTGGGGTGCATCATGGAGAACTCGGGGACTGTCTCCCTCATCTCGGGGACTGCCTCCTTCATCTCGGGGACTGCCTCGCAGAACCCGGGGACTCGGGGACTCGTCCCTATCTCGGAGCATGTCATGTCGGTGGAACCTATGCAGATCGATGAGCCTATTTTTCCTCTCCGACCAATACTGGGTTGGGCCTAGCCCATAATGTCTTACATGGCGGATGGTACTTCGCCGAGTGATGACATCTCGGCCAGGCAGATACAATGAAGATCTAAGGGCTACACCATCATCAACAAAGAATTTCACAACAGAAGTACCACATGTATGCTCCAGCGCTGTGTTGAACCAGAAGAGGGAGGAGAAATTCTCCGAGAGATACATCAGGGGGAATGTGGGCACCACGCCTAATCCCAGGCTCTAGTGAAGAAAACATTTCGGCACGGCTTCTTTTGGCTCACTGCCTTGCAGCAAGCAGAAGATTTAGTAAGGAAGTGCAATGGGTGCCAGAGATATACTAGTAAAATCCATATGCCAGCCCCCAAGCTCAAGACCATTCGTATCACTTGGCCATTTGCAGTATAGTGCTTGGACATGCTGGGGCCTTTCAAGCCAGCTCAGGGCAACATGACCCACATCCTGGTCATGGTTGACAAGTTTACCAAGTGGATTGAAGTGAAGCCAATCCGGAAGTGTGATGGGCATACAGTTGTGACCTTTATGAAGGATATTATCCTGAGATATGGCTACCCGTATGGGATCATCTCGGATAATGGAATACATTTCGCTGAGGGAGCTTTTGCTCGATTCTGCAAGGAGAAGAGGATCCGACTAGACCTTGCGTCAGTCGCGCATTCGGAATCAAATGGGAAAGTTGAAAGAGCCAATGGCATGGTTCTATCTGGGATTAAACCTCGATTGATTGAGCCGTTATAGCGAACCCCGGGCTGTTGGTTGGATGAGCTACCAGCAGTGTTGTGGAGTCTAAGGACTATCCCTAACCGATCTACTGTATACACACCATTCTTCCTGGTGTATGGAGCAGAGGCCGTGTTGCCCACTGACATAGAGCATGACTCGCCGAGAGTGACCCTCTATACAGAGGCAGAGGCAAGAGAAGCCCAAGAATATGATGTTGATTTGCTACAAGAAGCAAGAGAATTAACTCTGTCGAGATCAGTTGTATATCAACAGAATCTGAGACGCTATCATAGCCGGAAAGTAAGCCCACGGTGTTCCGAGAAGGAGATCTAGTGCTTAGGCTGGTGCAACGCACAGCCGGGATGCACAAACTTTTCCCTCCATGGGAAGGGCCATTCATTGTGAGCAAGGCTCTACACAATGATGCATATTATCTCATTGATGCACAGGAACCAGAGAAAAACAGGATGGACAAGTTCAGAGAAGAAAAACTAAGCGCCCCTGGAACGTATATTTACTCCATCGTTTTCATTCCCAAAAATGCATTGTATGTATCTCCTTACCGAGTTGAATCTATGTCGGCACCCCGAGAAAGAACTCAGGGACTTCATGTGCCTAACTTGCTCTGTGTACTTGATTTCTACGTTTGTATGTCGGTTCGTCATCTCGGAATTTCATGTGTAGGTTTAGTAGTGTGATTAAACCTAAGGGCCAACTCTTCGACTTTGCTGTTGTTCGAAACCTGGCTTCATGGCAAGCAAGAGAACAAGCTAAGGGTCAATGATCACATGAAAAACTACTAGGGAAAGAAAGAGTTAATCAACCGACATAAGTTGTTGTATCTTCTGTTTTCGGCTAAGTGTTGGGCAATTTCAATTCTTGTCTTAGAGTTGTAAATATTAGAAACTCGATTTTCGAAATCTCGTGACTCGACTTTCAAAAAACCACAAGTGGTAGGCAAGAGCAGAGAAGAAAAAAGCCGAGTGGATAAGAAAACATACTCGGGGACTCGACTTAAAGCAATCCGGCATTCAGCCAGTCTTGTGCAAACTTAATTAAAATCCAAGTGGCAAAAGATAAATGTATCCATTACATCTACATCCGCCATACCAGGGATCTGATAAATTTTAAGATTGTTTGATGAGCATTAGGCTGCAGCTGGAGGAGTGGAATCCGTGTCGGTTCCCACCGGGATGGTGGACTCGGCGGACATGTCGACACTGAGGATCTCGGTGGCAGCTTCGGTGGTGCCCGTCTCGGTGGCAACAGTATCGGTAGATGGGGTAGCAGTCATCTTAATAATGGTGGCCGGGTCGACCTCAGCCTCAATCACCTCGTCGACTTCCTCGGAGCCCTCATCCGCCTCGGCTTCTCCCTCGGCATCGCCACCTTCCTCGTCCTCGTCCTCAGATTCCTCTTCCTCCTCGTCCTTGGTCTCTGGCTCGGGAGGACCCTCAATGAACTCCTTGGTCTCGGTGTAGGAGGCAAGACGGAACGCGGTTTCCTGGCGAGCCCGAACGTGGTCTTCATCCGTGGACCATTTGGACTTGGTCCGCATAGTCTTGAACGCGTCGAGGTTGATGGACCTTTACCAGGACAGAACAAACGGCAGTGTCTCATGTGCACCAGCCCGTGGTGCAGAAGCGCGGCACTCCTTGAGGCGATCCTTCGTCTGGTCGAGGCTCTTGGCCAGCTCGTCAATTGAGGTCGGGGCCGCCTTACCTGGCCAGAAGTTCGGATACACCCGGAGTGCACTTGAGAGGAGATTAGCTCCAATAGACTTGAGGGGCATAACTCGAGCCTTGATGGCCTCGATGAGATCCTCGATGCTGACCCTCTCCGTGACAAGTTCCCTAGCATGAGCTCTTTTCTCCTTGAATTTCTCGATGGCCTTTAGAGCGCCACCTTCCGATTCAGGGAAAGCTCCTGTGAGATAAGTTGTCCGAGTTAAATCAACATCAGTAGGGTAGATCATGTCAAAAGCTAGAAGAAACAGAAAAAGAGAAGAGGCTTACTTTTCAGGTCCAAGTTCAGTGCGGCATCCGAGTTGGCCTTGTCCAGCTGGGTTTTCAAAGAGTTCACCCTGGACTCGCTCTCGGTGTTCTGGTCCATGAGATTCTTGATTTCTTCTTCTTGGAAGGCCTTCTCGGCAGTAGCGTCCTTCTCTAGCTTGGCCTTGGATTTCTCGGCCTCGGCCTTTTGCCTCTGCATCTCGGCCAGTTCCAATTTCAGCCGAGTTACCTTGGCCTTCTCGGTCTGGAGCTCGTCCTTGAACTTGGCCTCGCAATCAGTGAGCTACATCTGCGTCTCAGCCAAAGAGAGACAGTCTTGTTGCTTTTCAGCAAAAAATTTATGTTCAGCTACACAAAAATAGTCCAGTTAGTGGCAAATCATAATCATGGAAATAGAACAGGAGAGAAGAAAATAAACTTACTCTCAAGGGCCGAGGTCTTGCTCTGTATGGACTCAGCGAGCGTGGTGCATTCCTGATGCTTCTCGGCAAAAATCTTGTGCTCATCTGCATCGAGACAGCAAAATTAGCCAGCGAAAAAAGGGCGCAAACACAAAACGCGAGATAGAAAAGGAAGAACTTACTTTCCAAAGCAGAGATCTTGGTGATAGACACCATCAGCTGCTGCTCCAAGACGGTTGTTGAAAATAAAGAGAGCGCGAGTTAGAAAATCGATACAGTAAAAAGCATAATCGATATCTCGGTGTTGTAAAGTAGTACCTTTTCCTCCCAATTTCTCTTGGAGACACAGGTTGTGCTCGGTGAGATCCCGGTAGGTCCAAAGAAGCTTCTGGTACAGCTTGGCACGGGTCTCTGTGCAAACCTGAAAAGAAACAAAGGGATAGTGAGTTTGAAGATTCTAACATCGGCTTGGTTCCAATCTTGGCGATAGTGATCCAGCGGACCAAACTTCTTCCCGTCATGGACCTCAGGAATGTAACCGACATGGTCAAGGCTCACCTCCAAGTCCTGATGGCGCACTCCAAGTCCTTGGTGCGGGACCATTTGGGTATCAGAGCTGATCGCCAGAGTGCCTGCTTTTGGCTGTCCCAACCCAACCTTCTTATAGGGCACATAGGCTCTTTTTGACCGAGTTGTAAGTGGCAACTTCATGAAGGAAGTCTCCTTCCCCTCGGTGGTCCTCTTTGAGCTACCCTGTGCGGGCGTGGAGGCATGTCTCGGTGGAAGCGGAGGAGCTGACAGAGTTGCAGGTCGCTGCCGAGTTGGAGGGGCAGTTGCTGATGGGCCTACTGGAGTTGGTGGCGTTGCTTTTACTGCTAGTGTTGGTGTTGTTGTTGCTGATGGTGAAGCTTACTGTTGCGGTGTCTCTTCTTGCTGTTGTTGATCTGCAGCCGGATCCGGGTGTTCCGGAGCCTCATTGCTTTCCATCTCGGCACCCATGTTGCTGGCACCGAGGTCTTGGTGTTCCCTCTGGGGAATTTGCATCTCTGGCATGTCCATGGCGTTGGCTTCCAGGTTCTCGGCATCAAGGTCGATGTAGCCACTTGCGTCTGGGAGCTAGATAATGGGAGGAAGCGTGGTACTCGGTCTCGCCGAGGAAGAGCATCTCGGCATCAAGGTGAATGCAGGAAGCTCGGTTATCTCGATGTGAATCGGATCGCTATGAAAGGAAGGCAAGGAAACCAAATGCAACTGGATCAACTCGGGCAGAAAAGCAAAAAGTAAATAAAATGCAAAGATAACGCAATTCGGAAATGACTTACCCGTCCGACATGGGCCGCCTGGGCTTGCGGCTGATCTGACCATTGACCCTGTGTTTCTTCTTTATCCTCTTGCTCGGAGGAGCAACTGCGCCTCTCCCGGACCTCTTCCTTGCTTCCACGGGGGCGGCCATAGCTACGGGCTGCACATCTATCACCTGCTCTCCCGGATCAACTGAGGCTGAGGGCAGAGGATACACAAATGAGATCAATGATCGGTCAAGTACTTCTAAAAGAATGCAATCATCATCATCTTCATCATCCTCGGACCAGTCTCGGATGGAGGCTAGGACTTGGAACTTACCGGCTTGGGCAGCGAGCAGGGCATCCGGGATGGGGAGGTTGTCCTCATCGTCATACTCCTGAGTGTCGCCCTTAGTCCGGTCCTCACCCCAGTGGTCCGACGGAGTCTCTCCATCCTCTTCTAGCTGGCGGGGAAATATCTATGCATGAGAAACATAAATCATTAGTTCCAAAGATATATAATCTCGGATAATACCGAGATGAAGGTAACTCGGATGAGTTTGAAATACTTACGTTGGGCGCCCGATTTGCTCTGCTGTAGGGCTCGAGCCCCCACTCCCAGTCCTCGCCGAGACTGGTCATGGCGATCGACTTGATCCGAATAACCACCTCCTTCTTGGAAATCTCGAAGGTGGTAACTCGGGTGGGATCTCGGCACCCACTCATGAAGCACATCGTGTGGGCTCTGCGCTGGAGTGGCAGTACTCAGCGACTTACCCATGTGGCGAGAAGTTCATCTCCGCTTAGTCCAGCTCGGAGGAGCTGTACGAGCTGGGCGTGGATGAGATTCACCTCAGGAACTGATTTCTTGGGGTTGTAGCTCCAATTCACCATATCGGTGGGGAGATCGACGTGGAAGGCTGGAAGTCCTATCAGATCCACCTTGGGGGATTCTTGACATAGAAGAATCCCCGCTGCCACTTTCAGAAGGACTCTAAACCCGGAATCCGGGGGAACTTGGATCCCGAGCGAGGAACCACCATCACCGCTTTGCACTGCGTCATGTGCTTGGGTGCGTTCGGGTTCACCGGATTGGGGAGGACATGTTTTCGGAAATGGAAGTACTTGCTCCACATTTCTACGATGGGAAGGAGGTCGTGATAGGCCTCCGAGAAGGTGACGAAGGAGGAAAGAGTAGTTATAGCATTTGCGGGGAGGTGATGCGGTTGAAGACCGAAATAGAGGAATAATCTATGCATGAAGGGAGAAAGGGGGAGGCCAGACCCGCGCGCGAAGTGGCCGAGGAAGACCACGTACTCGTCCTCAACGGGTTCTGGTTGGATCTCCTCGCCGGGCTTCCGACACACGATGCCCGTCGGGATGCGGCGGGTATCCAGCAGCCACGTAATGTCGTCGTCGCGGACCTTGAAGCCAGCCCACGCGCCGCGCGTGGATGCGGGTCCCTCCAGCTCCACCTCTTCCATGGCTTCGAGCTCCATGGCGCAGCTTGGAGATTCCGATGCTTCCGAGATGCTTGCGGGTGCAGGGAGGAGCTTGGGTCGCAGTGGGTGTAGAAGCACGGCGGCGGCGCGGGAGATGAACGTCGTGGTGGTGAAGGGCTAGGACAAGAATAGCGTGGTGGCACGTAGATCTACGGTGCAGATTGAGCCCGAGCGTGGGGGCGCAGAGGAGTTTGTGCGGCGGCGTTCGCCTGCGTGTGGCAGAGAAAAGGAGCATTGCGGTTGCAAGAGGTGGAGAGGAAGAAGCTTAGGGGGAAAATGGAGAAGTAAACAAGGAGGAAGGGGTAGTGCGGGTATTTATACCCGTGGAGTGATAACTGCTCCGGATTGATCGTGGCTAAAAAGTGGAACCGTGGCATTTAGCTCGCACGGAGAAACGCACGAAGTGGATTAACCGCATGTAAAGTGAATCGCACGATATCCGCCGTGTGCACTTGAGTGCGCGGCGGCAACGCGACGGCTTGTGGGTCCACGTAACAGCGCGCGGCGTGGGCGTGGCGCGTGCGCGGATACGCGCAAGAAATGTGGCAACATGGGTAGCGGTTCTCCTCCACGTGGTTCATCCATGACGCGAAGAAAACGAGGTGAACTTGCCTCGCACTATTGAGCTTGTGGAAAAATGGCTAAGTGTTGAGATCTCGGTAAGATCAAACCCAGCACAGGCATCTCGGATTTCATTGGAAAATCCATAGTGGTGATTGTGGATTGAATCCAGTTTCGTGATGAAAGTTATCTCGGTCGAGTATTCAAGAGTTTATTGGTTTAAGCTGGCGTGGCCCAGCGTCCGAGTTCGCTGGACCATACCAGCTTCGGGGACTAATGTCGGGGGCTACCCCCGAGTAGGGGCAAGCTTGGTATGAAATGGTATCCGAGGAGTGGATACCGAGTTGATATAGACTGAGATGTTGTTGACCGAGATCCATATAGGTACCGAGTTTAGGGGTGCCGAGATGGATGTATCTCGGTAAGAAGAATCAAGTGAGATATGAAGAAAAGAGTGCCCCCCCCCCCCGGGTTATCCGAGATACACTTGGAGAATCTGGATAGACGAAGAATTATCGGTCCTGGAACAGGGTCAACGGAGCCGTTGAGATCACGAGAGAGTACGCGCGTGAGGTTCAACTTACTAGGCGTGATGATGTATACACATACAGCGGAGCGGTGCAGGGCATGGGCGAGGCCACGTCCTGTCTCTAACAAGGGAGACAGGACAGGGCAGCGGCTACGGCAGAGACGACTTTCGGCGTAGTGATAGGGAGCGTGCGCTACGGCTTAGTGTATTTCACCTAACCCTGTACGTTCCGTCAGTGGCCTCCAGTATATAAGGTGGCCACTGTCCTCCTGCGCGAGGGGCGACGACGACCCCAGAGGATGCAACCAGTAGACATTTTCCTCAGAGAGAAGAGAGAGCTTCTTCTTCCTCTAGCTCTGTGAGCTTGAGGAACCACATTGTACTCGGTTACCCACTGATATTGACAGACAGGCAGGAGTAGGGGTGTTACATCCACACGAGGACCCAGAACCTGGGTAGATCTTGGTGTTTGCAGCGTGGTGAGTGCGCCGTCTAGGCGTGCAATCCCTCCCTGGATACCCATAGTGTCCAACGGCCCCAAACTCAAGCCATCCCATGGCATATGTCTTTACCTCACCACGTCATATAGCCTCTACCCACTTAGTAACATAATCAACAACAACAAGTATATGAGTATAACCTTTCGAAGGAGGAAACGGACCCATAAAGTCAAATCCCTAGCAGTCAAATGGTTCAATAACAAGAGAATAATTCATAGGCATTTCATTGCGTCTAGAAATATTACCAACTCTTTGACATTCATCACAAGATAAAATAAACTCTCTTGCATCTTTAAAAAGAGTAGGCCAATAGAAACTTGATTGTAGAACCTTTTGTGCGGTTCTATCTCCAACGTGATATCCTCCATAAGCACTACTATGACATTTTCTCAACATCTCTCGTCGTTCATGTTCTGGAACACATCTTCGCATAATACCATCTACTCCTTCTTTATATAAGTGTGGGTCATCCCAAAAATAATGCCTCAAGTCATAAAAGAATTTCCTTCTTTGCTAAGTTGTAAAGGTTGGAGCCAAGTACTTGGAAACAATAAAGTTAGCATAATCTACATACCAAGGACTATCTCGCGAGCTTACTTTTATTGCAGCCAAATGTTCATTTGGAAAATTATAATTAACAGGAATATAGGCATAAGAAATGTTTTCCAATCTAGACAAATTATCAGCAACAGGATTTTCAGCACCCTTCCTTTCTACAATATGCAAATCAAACTCTTGTAAAAGCAGCACCCATCTAATAAGCATAGGCTTAGCATCTTTCTTTTCCATAAGGTACTTAATAGCAGCATGATTAGTATGAATAGTAACTTTCGAATCAACTATATAAGGTCTAAACATATCACAAGCAAAAAACTACAGCTAGGAACTCTTTTTCAGTGGTAGCATAATTATTTTGAGCAGAATCAAGAGTCTTACTAGCATAATGAATAACATTCAACTTCTTATCTATTCGTTGTCCAATAACATCACCTACAGCAAAATCACTAGCATCACACATAATTTCAAAGGGTAAATTCCAATCAGGTGGTTGAACAATAGGAGCAGAAATTAAAGCCTTCTTTAGAATTTCGAAAGCTTCTTTACAATCATCATCAAAAACAAAAGGTACATCTTTTTCGAGAAGATTAGTAAGAGCCTTTGATATTTTAGAGAAATATTTCATAAACCTCCTATAGAAACCAGCATAACCAAGAATACTACGAATACCTTTGACATCCCTAGGATAGGGCATTTTCTCAATTGCTTCAACTTTAGCTCTGTAAACTTTAATACCTCTTTCAGAAATTTTATGTCCAAGAACAATTCATTCATTAACCATAAAGTAGCATTTATCCCAATTAAGAACAAGATTAGTTTCCTCACATCTCCGCAAAACTTTATCAAGATTGTGCAAGCAGTTATCAAATGAATTTCCATAGACGGAGAAATCGTCCATGAATACTTCCATAATTTCCTCACAAAAACCATGAAAGATAGCAGACATGCATCTTTGAAACGTAGCAGGAGCATTACACAAACCAAAAGGCATATGCTATAAGCATAAGTTCCATAAGGACAAGTAAAATTTGTTTTCTCTTGATCTTGCTTTTTAACAACAATTTGAGAAAACCTAGAATAACCATCAAGAAAGCAAAAATGAGTTTTCTTAGACAACGTTTCTAACATTTGATCGATAAAGGGTAAAGGATAATGATCTTTCTTAGTAACTTTGTTAACTTTTCTAAAATCAATGAACATTCTATAACCAACTACTACTCTTTGAGTAATAAGCTCATCATTTTCATTTGGCACAACAGTAATTCATCCTTTCTTAGGAACACAATGCACAAGACTTGCCCATCTACTATCAGCAATAGGATAAATACTACCACCATCGAGGAGTTTCAATACCTAATTTCTTACCACTTCCTTCATCTTAGGAATTAAACGGCGTTGATGTTCAACAACTGCCTTTCCATCAGGTTCCATGTTAATAACATGTTGACATATAGCAGGGGAAATCCCTTTCAAATCATCAAGAGTATATCCAATAAATCCTTGGTGTTTCTTCAATACTTCCAATAACCTTTTCTCTTCCTTACCTGAAAGTTTAGAACTAATAATAACATGATATGTTTTCTTATCATCAATATGAGCATATTTAATATTATCAGGTAAAGGTTTTTAATCAAAAACGGGATCCTCCTTAGATGGTAGTGTGGTACCCAAGTCTTCCACCGGTAAATTGTGTTGCAGCATCTCTGGTTGACGAAGAAGAATCTCAGCAATCTCATTTCTTTCTTCCAGAAAGACCTCACTTTCATGGTCCTCCATGTATTGCTACAAAGCATTGTTAGGAGCAAGAGAAATAGAGGCAAGATGTTCAACTTTAAAATCTTCATTAGGCAATTCAATTTCATAAGAAGATTTAGCAAATTTAGCAAAATTAAACTCATAAGATTCTCCATCAAATTTAGTTAATATTTTCTCCTTCTTACAATCTATAACATCACCACAAGTGTTCAAGAAAGGTCTACCAAAAATTATAAGACAAGTTTTACTAGAAGCTGCACCAATTACTACAAAATCAGCAGGATATTCAGTTTTACCACACAAAAATTCCACATCTCTAACAATACCAATTGGAGAGATAGTTTCTCTATTAGCAAGCTGAATAACCACATTAATTTCTTCAAGTTCACAGGAACCAATTTCATGTATGATTTCTCTATAAATCTCATAAGGAATAGCACTTGAACTTGCACCAATATCACATAAACCATAATAGCAATGATCACATATCCTGCCAGAAAGCACAGGAGCACTAGTTTTCCTAGATCTACTAGGATGGGAAACAATATTAGAAGCATCTTCACAGAAGATAATGTGTCCATCTTCTACACTTACAGTGACAAGGTCCTTTACTATTGCTACTATAGGTTCAATAGTTATTTGTTCATCAGCTTCTATAGATTTTGTTGTACTTTTGTTAACCACACTATCTATAATAGAATGTTCCTTTACCTTAGGAGGGAAAGGCATTTTATCAATATAAGGTTCGGTCACAACATGGTTAACAGTATGAACTTCTATATTTCTAGCAGGAACACAAATAACATTATCTTTATAAGGTGCATGGTACGTGTTCCACTCCTTTTTGGGAATATCAAGATAAGAGGCATAAGCCTTAAAACAATTTGCAAAAATTTGAGAGCCAAGACCATAAACAACACTAGCATTACGAAAATCATCGATTCCCATAAAAGATTTAATCCATTCATAATCATAATTTATACCTGACTTTCTACCTTTGTCATTCTCCTATCCTTCAGTATTTTCTTGAATACGGTCAAGAAGATCCCATTTAGCTTCTCCTTCCATACGTGTAAATGATCTAGAACAAGAAGCATCCGATAAATCCTTATCATGAAGAGAAAGCCTTACATAGAAATTATTAATAACAATATTACTGGAGAGCTCATGAATGGGACATTTGAGCATTAGTAACTTCAATCTCGCTCACGTTTGGCAAATACTCTCTCCATCATGAGGCCAGAAATTATATATTTGATTATGATCCTTATGAATCTCACTAGGAGGATAGAATTTAGAATAAAAGAGAGGTACAATTTCCTCCCATCCAATAGATCGGCCATTCTTCAGCATCTTATACCATTTCGTAGCTCTGTCCTTCAGTGATAAAGAGAATAGCTTCCTCTTAACTTAGTACACTAAAATACCTTCACATTTGAACAACTCGCATAATTCATGTATAAATAGTAAATGCAGGATGGATAATTCCATCTCCAAAATAGCAGTTATCCATAACATGTTCAACAATTTTCATAGGTATAATAAAACGATCCAATTGAGCATACGGTAGGTCATCTACTACCTTAGCAGTGGCAGCAGTACTCCCAAATAGGAAATCGAATGGAGATCTCTCCATAATGAAATAAAGCAGCAGACAAATAAAAACATCACTCACAGTAAAAGTTCCCCTTTCCAATTCCACTGACGATAGCGCTTCACTCCCCCGGCAACGGCGCTAGAAAATAGTATTGATGACCCACAAGTATAAGGGGTGTATCGTAGTAATTTAGATAAATAAGAGTGTCAATCCCAACGAGGAGCAGAAGGTGTTGACAAGCAGTTTGGATGAAGGATTCGCTGTAAATACTAGAAGACATGTTTTCAGGGGGTTTGATATAGCAGACAAATAAAATACAAGTAAAAAAGACAGTAATAATGATTGCAGCAAGTGGCCCAATCCTTTCTAGAGCAAAGAACAAGCTGGTTGGTTTACTTATGATGACCAAACTTTCTTGAGGACATACGGGAATTTTGTCAAGTGCTTTCGCTTCATACAGCTGGTTAATCTTTATTGTTTTGATAGGTGTTGTGTGGGTGAACCTATGCTAATGCACTATCCTAAATTGGACTAATACATACTTGTGATTATATCCCTTGCAAGCATCCACAACTACAAGAAAGTAATTAAGATAAATCCAACCACGGCCTTAAACTCTGGGATCCTACACTCCCTCATGCATCGATTTCCTAATGGAGGTTTAGGTTTCTGTCACTTCGGCAACCCCACAATTAGTAGCCGAGTACACAATGCATTCCCCTAGGCTCATAAAGGTGAAGTATCATATAGTCGACGTTCACATGACACCACTAGAAGAATAGCACCACAACTTAAATATCAAACCATTAAATATTACTCAACATAATTCCACTACTAACATCTTGACTTCTCCCATGTCCTCAAGAATTAAACGAACTACTCACAAGACATCATATGAATCATGATCAGAGGTGATATAATGATGAATAACAATCTGGACATAAACCTTAATTCAACGGTTTCACTCAATAGCATCAACCACAAGGAGTACATTAACACCGGGAAAGTTTTCCCTATGAAATAGACAAGATTCAACTCTAGATGTTACAGCGGAACGGAGTGGAGCGGTGGAAACGATGGTGATGGAGGTGGAGATGATGATGATCCCAATGAAGTCCAGCTCGATGGCGGTGACGATGGCGATGATTTTCCCCCTCCGTGAAGGAATTTCCCCGGCAGATTTCTCCCTGCCAGAGAACTTTTCTCTCTCTGTTGTTTTCCGCCTCGTGGAGGCGGCGGAATATTTCCTCGATGGCTCCCCTAGTCTTAGGGTTTTAGGGGGATGAAGTACGCGAAGGGGCACCGGCAGTGGTGGGTTAGGGCCACCACACCACATGGCGACGCGGCCAGGGGGTAGCCCGCGCCATGGCATGGTGTGGGCCCCTGGTGGCCCGCCTCTGCCTCCCCTTTTGGCTGGATCCGGCATCTAGCAAAATAGGAACTTCCCGATGTTTTTCGTGAATCGCTGATCTTTAGAACTATGGTATCTTAAAGGTCCTTTTTTCCAGCAGAATTCTGGTTCTGGTAGTTAATTCTCCAATATTCATCAAACATGTAAAATAGATGAAATGACATAAGGATCATCTCTAAATATGAAATATATCAATGAATAGTAGTAAATTATATATAAAATAGTGATGCAAAATGGACGTATCACCTCCCAGCTCCGCCAGCTCGAGCCGCCCATGGAGCCCCGAACAGCGCCCCTCCTCCTCCACCAGCACCCCAGGCCTCCATGTTCCGCCGCCGCGCCCCTCCAGCAGGCGCCAGCCTCGCCAGACCGCCCACCTGCCGCATCGCGGCCGCCCCGAGCCGCTTGCCCGAGCTCGAGATGCGCCGCCCGAGAGAAAAAGAGCCCCGTCGCCACCATCACAGGGGCGTGCGCGGCTTTCCAGCGGCGACGAAGCAGGGGAGGCGGCGGCTAGGTTTTCCCCCGTGTCGCCAGAAGAGGGCGACGCGGGGGTCGGATCTTCGACAATGAGTTAATATATACATTTAGCCACATATATATCCCACAAGTGTACAAAATCTTAATACTATATACCCTGTATTCCATGCTATATAAAAAGACAAAAATTTAGATAAGAAATTATCCGTTTTAAGTTGCAAAAAATACTTTATCGACTTTTGCGTCTTATTAAAATAGAAATGTTCAAGGACTCACAAATTGTCAAGTAACTTTCGTACCTGATAAGGAACTAAAAATTACATAAGGCCACCATATAAATGGAGTTATATAAGCAAAAAAAAAATGACACTCCCTCCGATCCGGCATAAGTGTCGCAAATAATCAGCTAATTATGCACAACTTTAATAACACGACTCCCGACACATTTTCCGGATTGGACGTGGCAGAAAAGGTCTTGGAAGCCTGTCAGGCAACCTGTGCACCACCCTGGTCAGACAGAGGAGTTCCAGGAAGAATCCTCTGCAGACGTAGATCGTGGTATGATCTTAAAGGTTAATCACGCCCGGGCCGGTTTAGGCCTGTCCCAATGCATCGTTTCTTAGCACGTTACCATAGGTGCATTAATAATTTAAGAAACTACTAGTTCAATGCATTGTTTCTTAGAGATTGTCTCTAAATTTAATGATTTTGTGCTCATGCATGGATGTGATTGGACTATTAACCATTTTTACCTATGATAGTGTGCTAATGTTGTATCTTAGCTAAGATACAAGATCACTCTCTCTCATCATTAAGTAGTGTGTCACATAAGCAAAACGTCTATGAACCCGCGCTAAGAAACCCCCATTGGAATAGGCCTTATGTGCTACTAGCACTTGCGGGGTTGACTCGGGTGCACACGCACCACAGTTGTTCTTGCAGGGTGTTGAGACTTTCGCTGGTTTGTTGTTGGATCTTATGGTGGCTGTAGAAGGATGAGATTGGTGGAATATGATGGATGTATTATTGAGCCTCATGGGCGAGTATATATTGGGGTATAAACTTGGAGGGCAAGAAGCCTCGTAGAGATAGAGTAGGAGATGGACTACAAATCCGAAACTACCAAAGATACGTACACCTAATATATCTCTAACATCCCCCCGCAGTCGTAGCGGTAGCGTTGCGAACAACAGGAGCGTCGCGGACGGTCAGACTGGAGAGAAACCGAAGTAGAATCCAGTGGGCTGACGTCGTGGACGGTGTCACGGCGCTGGAGCTTGGACCCTGGAGGAAGTTGATGAGTGCTCAAGGCGAGATGATAGCCCTTTGTGCCGAGATCGAGGTAGCCGAGAGCGTAGGGTGGTGTAGCCGTGGTCGAGGTAGCCGTGCGAGGGTTGCCGAGGTCGTTGTCGAGTGGGGGTAGCCGGTGTCGAGGTAGTCGCCGTGTAGCCGCGGGGCGCAAGGAGCCGCCAAGTTAGACATAGGCGCAGTGGTGTTGAAGTAGTGGTGCGCCGGGAAGAAGACGGTATGGACGAGGCGTCGCGCCGGGTTTGCCAAGCCCATGGGCGCGTCGTGGACGAAGGCACGCGCCAGTGTTGCCAGCACCGGGCATGCTAGAAGGACGAAGTTGATGTTGACGAGGCGTCGCACCAGGCTTGCCAGCCCCGAGGACACGTCGTGGACGAAGGCTCGACGACGGTTGCAGCGCCAGTCGGCGTGGGGGTAGAAGGTGCCGATGTCAACCACGGTTGTCGGAGCAGAGGAAGTGGTCGAGGAAGATGACGGCGATGCGTAGAAGGACGAAGTCGATGTTGACGAGGCGTCGCACCAGGCTTGCCGGGCCCGGGGACACGTCGTGGACGAAGACTCGACGACGGTTGCAGCGCCAGTCGGCGTGGGGGAGAAGATGCTGATGTCAACCACGGTTGTCGGAGCAGAGGAAGAGGTGGACGGCGATGTAGTCGGCGGAACCAAAGGCATCCCGTGGGGGGGCCATGTCGGTTTCCGTTAGGAGCGACATGACGGCGGTAGCCCGCGAAGGGCCACGTCGGTCACGTGTAGAAGCGCGGTGGCGATGCTCGTAGTAGGCGAGGAAGAACCCAACAACTCGAAAAAGACCACGCGCGGACGGTGGCGTTCCCGCGCCTAGGGAGGCGGCGCGGCGCATACCACGAAGAGGTCAACGCGCGGGGACGGCGGAGTGGACCGCACGTCGTGGTGCTACGGCTCGAAGAGCGACGCAGCGGCGACGTGCGTGTCGTGGCGACGGCGGGAAGACCTCGGGGCGGCGACCTGGACCGCGTGTGCTGCGGCGCTATAGCCCGAAGGGGTGACGCAGCGGCAGCACGCCGTCAGGGCAACCGCTGGAACGGCCTCGTGGCGGCGGGCACCGCGTGCTGTGGCACTACGGCCCGAAGGGACGACGCAGCGGCAGCGCACCGCCAGTGAACCGCTGGAACAGCTCGGGGCGACAGCGGGGACGGTGTGATGCAGCGCTACGGCCCGGAAGAGCGACGCAGCGGCGACGCACGGGGTGATGCAGCCGCGGTGAGAACCACGGGGCGGCGGCGCTACGGCCCGATGGGGCGACGCAGCGGTAGCCCGTTTGCTCGATCGGTGATAGACGCACACTCAGGGACGGTCTTCACGGGAACCTGCGGAGGCGCACGCAGACGACTGTACGGGTCGGCCGCGCAGCCTGGATGGAACGGATCGCGGGCGGGCGGGTGATCAATCCGCTTGCTCGCGAGGTGGAGGATGCGCCGCTCAGCACGATGATGATGACGTAAGGCTGGGTAGTGGAGGCCGAGCGGCGAACGCAGCGCCGTGCCTGAGCGGCCAAGACAGCTCCGTGCGTGAGGCAGCCACGGTGAAGGCGGGGTAGTGGAGGAGTCCCGATCGGAGCAGGGGCGATGACGACCGACACAAAGCAACGGACGGGTAGGCGCGCGGAAGGCGGCCGTTAAGGCCGCCGCATCGCGCGAGGCCGCCGAGGCGGCGAAGAGGCCACATGGACAATGGTCGTTACGGCCGTCGCGTGGCGTGTTACTCCGCCGTGTCGGTGAAGAGGCCGGTAGTCGCGCCGGTTTCGGTGTAGAGCCGCGTGAGGATCGACGGTGGCGGCGGGCGACGCAAACCGATCTTGAATCGGAAAACCAAAAAAGAAAACGTCGGCCAAGCGACCGACGGAGAGAAAGACGCTCTAGGGCAGCCGATCCACGGGATCGGCGGACGAACCCTAGGTACGGGCGGCGCGGCCCCCGGCGACGATCATAGATCCGTCCCGGGGGCGGCGCGAGGCGGAAGCGGCGGCGGCGGCTAGGATTAGATCGTGTTTAGCCTGATACCATGTAGAAGGATGAGATTGGCGGAATATGATGGATGTATTATTGAGGCTCATGGGCGAGTATATATTGGGGTACAAATTTGGAGGGCAAGAAGCCTCGTAGAGATAGAGTAGGAGATGGACTACAAATGCTAAACTACCAAAGATACGTACACCGATGCCGTGAAAATGATGTGTTGCAATCCCTTGTTCGCCGTGTCAGTACGTGTCCTGGTTGCACACGCATCTTCCGAAAGGAAAGATAGCAGTCGGATTCTAGATCGATTCGGCAGTCCGAAACCTAATCTAATTAGAAATCGTTCTCAACTTCATATAACGATCGGCCGTGGCAACGAATCGCACCTGCCCGCCACAGCACGTAGATCGATAGAAGATTTAGCCGAAACAAAAGAAGAGATCGATGGAAGCGCCGTTCCTCCCGGACGACGTGCTCCTCGATATCCTCGTCCGCCTCAAGGACGCCCCTGCCACCCTCTTCCTCTGCGCCACGACGTGCAAGCGGTGGCACCGCTTCATCATCGATCCCTCTTTCCTCCGCCGCTGCTGGCCGCCGGGGAGCCCGGCATCCTCCTCCTTCCAGGGCTTCTTTCACCAAGGAATTTCAACTCTCCAGCCTACGCACTTCGTCCCAGCGCCGCGATCGGCTCTCGGCGATGGTTGCCGCGCCCTCAGCTCCTTCGTCCCATCTGCCCCAGCCGGCCTATTGGACGGCGCGATGTTAGCCTCGCGTCATGGCCTCCTCCTCCTGGCTGGGTGCCCGCCGGACGCGGGTCGACTGACGGTGTGCGACCCAGTCGCGGGCACGTTCAATTTGCTGCCGCCTCTAGACGTTCCCAGCATCGGGCATGCCATTTTAACCGGTGTAGACTGCCGCCGGTCGCTTCCATACTACAGAGTGCTCGTCGTCGATACCGAGTTGAACGTCTACATGTTCTCCTCCGATGAAACCAGCTGGAGTCGCATGCCAAGCGAGTGTTCTAGTGTGATTAGTCCCTATGTCAGTGATGCCACTGTGTGTAGCGGCACGGCACATTGGCTCTATAACAACTTTGCCGCATCATGTTTCTACGCCATGAACGTCGATTTCGAGACCGGCTACCTCTCCACGACGAAACTCATGACGATCGCCCAATTACATGAGCGACCTTATGGTCAGCCTTGGCTCAGCCTCGGCGCCGATGACGACAACGGAACATTATCGGTGCTCTGCATGCAAACGGAACATTTCCAAGTAGAGATATGGAAACGACAAGACAACAACAAGGATAGCATCGATGAAGAAGACGATGGCAAGGACGCTTCAACGTGGCACCGCTCTCGCGTGATCGAGCTAAAAAAGCCTTACGCGGAGATTAAGAGGATATTCATTTTAGGAGAGAAGTGTGGCACGTTGCTCGTCAGGGATGAACTTAAGCATGTGTACTTTGCTCACCTGGAGACGGGAGTAATGGAGGAGGTGATGGACTGTGGTGGGCGCAATCTCGCCGAGGGGGATGTCATGGCCTTTGAGATGGACTGGCCAACGTTTTTCGTTTCTCGGCTCGGTGGTCGGTAGAAGATGAATGACATGACATGATGCTTTACAGAAATCAGACTCTTTTATCCTTTTATTATTTTTGCAAGAAATTGTTGTTATGTAAGCTAATTATGTGGAACTGTTAATCATCAATCAATATCGAGCCCTCCTTCCTCCACCGTTTGTGTACTGACCCGAAGCAACGGAACGATCGATTATCTGAAAGGAGCACTTCCTTTCCGATGAAGAAAACCAAACCGAACATGCAAAAAAAGTATCGAGGACCTGTCAGACAACCTATGGGCCACCCTGGTCAGCAGAGCTGAACAGGAACGATCCTCTACAGCCGTAGAACACACCAACCGGCGTGATCTGAGCCGTTAATCACGCTCTGGCCCACAGGTGAGACTTCATCAACCAGGCTTAAGTGCTTGTCTCCTTATTAGTCAAGGATGCAGCGGTACGATCCTATAGAACAGATCCTGTTCAAGTAAGGTCGTGCTATCAGTCACTGAGCTCCACTATTTAAGCTGGTGTTAGCCTCCTTAAACTTCCGAGGTGGTACTAATTTAGCTAGGCGCTGCGCCCGGCCAGTGCTGCGCGATTTTGCTCTCGTCCAAGAGCTGGCGAGTCTGTAAAGTGAAACACTCCGTACTGGGCCGCGCCCCCTCATGCTGAATATAAAGCCCAAGTTCTTCTTTTTGCTGACTTGTCGTTGAGAGTCTGGATTTTAATTGCATGACCATGTCGCTTGTGCTTTTCGTCTCTAACAGGTAAACATCATAAGGGGTTCTCAGAAAAAAAAAGTTAACATCAAAAGGTCTAAAAGAGAAACCTACATGACGTCTTATTCTGTAGTGAAACAATGAAATGCGTACTTCTACCACACATTAATGTTCAGACACGTCAAACAGTTCAGATTTTCAGTGGAACACGAAAGTTTTGGAACTTGTAGCATATTCAAATATTTCATACGTCAAGCCCTTCGTCGACAAGTTAAATACTCTCAATATCAGAGAGTGCGTAATCTGAAAACATTTAGGACGTTGAACACACAGTTTATCTGCCAGGAAACGAGAAACTCTGTCAACAATGCCTTGCAGAAAAAAAAAACCTGCTCATTATGCAACTGGCGTGGAGCATAGACTCGTTATGCAAGATATATGACACAGTATGTGCAAGTTTTTTCTTTATCTATGTTGTCTAAAAATTCGACATGCTCACCAAAACCTGCTGAGCTAGATGGCCTCAATATCAGAAATTGAGAACACACTAGTACATAGAAAGGGATGCCCCGATGACCTGGAGCGCCATTGTTTACGCACATAAATTACTGGGGGAAATTCATAGATCAGTCTGCAGTGAAAGGTGTTTCAATTTCCAGTAGTCTTTATCTACATCATAGCGTTCTTGTCGTAAATTTCGATAAACTCCATCTTGTCGTAAATTCATAGCTCGGGATGAAAGTAGTTGAGCAAATAGTTAGCGTTTAAGAAGATATCTGTTATCTTACTATCACTATGAAGGCAGAAAATCAGCATATAGTAGGTTTCCTAAATTTAGACTCCAAAATGGTGTCACCCTCTTATTCATTAAAAGAGACTTGGGGAATATTGTTGCTGTCAGCTAGTTTGCTACTACAGGATTGAGGTATTCCGTGCGTTTCATCACAAATAAACTAATGACGCTGCCTGAAGATTCAGTTTTCAAATCAAAGTAAAATGTGAAGGATGCATGTTTGCCATACGTAAGCGTGGATCTCTCAACTGTGAAATTAGAATTGCACACTGATCTTATAGCACTATAGTCTGTATTCATGTAATCAAGGTAATCAACTGCTTGTCTGGCTTGTCCCCTTTAAGTATAGCATCATAGTGAATGGAGTGTGAACTTATTGGATTGCATGTGCGATGACAAAAGAACTGAGTTTACTGGTTACTAGTGTGCTTTCTGGGTCGAGCATAGATGCGTGGACGATGATTGTTGGGTGTATTCAGTACAAAAAAAAGGACTGCTGGGTGTAGTGGGCAAGGGAAAAAGCATATCACTGGGGGCAAATTTCAACTTCTTCTGATGTGACCATGGCCATTTGTAATATTTAAGACTCAAGAACCAAAAATGAACTCGTTGATTTGGTCTGAGAAAGCATGTATTGTGATCATCAGGGAAAAAAATTGTAGCTTTGCACTAGATAAGTGGAGACTCTATCCCTAGAGTTGCTTTATGTTAAAATATAGCAGAATTATGATTTCGATTCAAGACTTGCATACACAATAAGTAGCATAGTGAATATGAAATATCAAGCTGTATGCTCATTAAAAATCAAACCAAGTACTGCAACGGTACAATAGTTCAAAAGAAGATAAGATCGGAACCGGCTGCTCCCTCGAAACCTAACCTCCCTCGACCTCCCTCGCGCCGCCGCCGCCCGGCGGCTCGGGGGCCGCGCCGCCGCTGCGACAGCAGGCGCCCCCGCCGTTACCTTCCGCGCCGTCGCCGCCGGAGGGGACAGCGGCAAAGCCGGCCGCGCCCCGGTGATGGTGGCGGCGGGGCGTCTCACTGCGGGCGGGAAGATGGGCCGGCCACTTCCGCGCGGGATCGCCGGCGAGCGCGGCGCCGGAGGTAGCTCTCTTCATCGCGCCGCCGGGTGACCACCGGACCTGCTCTGGGCGCTGTGGAGGTGCGGTCAGGCGACCGGAGTCGGGGCTGCACGAGATCGGACTCCCTGGCGGCGCCCATGCGTGGGCGGTCCTCGAGTCCGATTCCGACGAGCTTCGAGGGCCATCGCGCCCCCTACGGCGTTGGTCTTGGTGGTCAGCGCTGCGGAGGCGTGGTGGTGGCGAGGAAGGCCGACGGCGTCCCTACGTGGGTCGCTTTCGACGTCTCCCTCCGCGCCGGTGCTCGTGGTTCGCGGCCTTATGGTGGTCGATTTGACGCCTTCAACGTGGATGGAGTCCGACGGTTTCCGGGTGAAAACCTCGTCTCCGACCTGGCTCGGAGCCGGTGATGGCGATATCTTGTGTCGTTTCCTTCCTGAAGGCATCATCGAGGAAACCCCGCGGTTCTTTCCCGTCAACACCGGGGGAAACCCTAGATCCTCGATCGAATGATGGCGGCGTCTCAACGTCGTTACCTCCTTGGGGGCATCATTCTTGGAGGGTGGAGTGCGTCGGTCGAAGGGACTAGAGGATGAGTATGGTGGTGGATGCAGGTTCTTGATGGTCTACGCGGCAACGGCAATGTCGACAAGCTACCTTGCTTTGGCCCGCTCCGGGGGAAACCCTAAATCTGGGATTCCCAGTTTGGATGATGGTGACGCCAATGGTGCCACGTTCCCTCTTGAGGGCATCATTTTGGAGTGTTGGCTGGAGGGTCCTAGAGATGTGGCGGTGTTTCTTCTACCGCATTCACGACGGCGGTTCTCGACAGCTTGGTGCTGTGGGGTCTCGGTGTTGTATGCGGAATGGTGGACGCGCGCAGGGAGGTGGTGTTGTCTGGTGCCATGGTGGTATCGACGGCTGGTCTGATATGGTGGATACCTCGATCGCTGTCTTGGAGATGGGTGAGCGGAAGACGGCGGCAGCTACTTTCCGAGCGTGTATATCGGTATGCGCTTCGGTGTGCTGGACCGATTTGGCCCCTTGTCCGCTATCGGGTGGCATGGTGACGCCTTCGGTTTTTGGATGATGCGCGTTGGTGGGTTCTCAGAGTAGCGGCTCTGGGATTGTACACCCCCTTCATCAGTTTTGGTAGTGAGTTGGTTTGGTGGTTTCAGGGCTAGTTGTTTGTGGTATCTGCTTGTAAGACATGGTGTTTTTTGCTTTATCATTTAATAAAAAACCGGCTGTGTGCATCATTTTGATGCAGAGGCTGGGGGAGACCTCCATTTCTAAAAAAAAAGTGGCCAAACTGAAGAGGTCATTTATGGGTTGCAGATGGTCCAAGTTGCCTCATGATACAACAGAAGTCGGTGTAATCTTGAAGAAATATCATGCAATTAGTGCATTCGAAATTAAATAAGAGGCTACTGGAGAACAATAAAAGAAACTGAAAATTAGAGTAACATAGAAGACAGTCAAGTGATCAACAAGCTAATCAGAACCCACCTCCTCTGTTTTCATGTAGTAAACTTGATAAGAAGGAACAACTTTTCTGATCTCCATCTTTTTTGACAGTTTGTCATATTAGATCCGAATGAAATTCTGCTAAACACAAATTGCTCGTCACAATTGGCAATCAAATAAGGTGATGCAGGATGCTGCATTAGTCTAGGACAAGTTATAAGGAACTTCAAGGGTTGGCAAGCAGTAATGTCCAAATGAAACTGTTAACATCATCCAGAGATACAAAGTGCATGAAGAACATTCTCAACGGCATCTTTCCTCGGGGTCAATTGGGATAAAAACTGGCACAGTTTCCATTCTAGCTTTTTCTCTCTGAAAGAAATAACAGGTTCTTATAATGATTGGCACGTACAACACCCCGACAAAAGTACAGGAAGAGAGGAAAAGAAGGAAACATGCAAAATGCAGCAATGTAGAAAGCAACTTGTGATTGCAGAGATAACATAATTGGATCACTGTTCTTCAGCACTATTATCAGATTACTTATCTAGTGAGGTACCTAGAAAAGGTGAATAGGTTCTGAAAAGTTGGGCAGATCCAGAAGCTACAGTATTGGTTTATCAGTACCCTGCGAACCGAGGCGTCGCTGAGGCACGGAGCACGCAACCTCCGAACCGAGCAGGAGGAACTGGGAGAAGGGGCTCGCGAGCTGCAGAGTTGAGCACGGAGATGGTCGTGTTCCTCGTCGTCTTTCTCCGCTAAGATTATAAATTTCAGAATATTTTACATTGTCAGGAAGCATAAAGATTTGATTTAGTTTTGGTTGGGGTGCGCCACACCCGGGCAGTAGTGCAACGCCCGGGGAACACCTGAGGACCCACAAAAAATAAATTTAATATCGTTGTGGGCACATGGCCCACATATCAGATATTAAACTGATAAGAACAGATACTACACTTGATCTTAGCCAAAAGGCCGAGAAAGGTATGCTTTGGATGGATGCCCTCCGCCCCATCTTATACACTCCGCAACCGCCTCTCCTCTCCCCGGGAGCGAGGTGGGACTAAACGGAACGAGCAGCCAGAACCAGCCACGGCTTCTGCGCGTCTTGTTCACGCTTCATCAATGTTCAAAAGGCCCAATACGAAAGGCGCGGCCGCATTATTCCACGGCCCAGTGACACGGTTTCCTTCGATCCAAAGGTGTCTAGACCGAGCCGAGCAGGAAACAAACCAAAAACGGCTCCGTCGCGTTCTCCACTCATCCTGCTCGGCGAGAAGAAATTGATCGGCCGACCGGCGTGATCGATCGATCGAGGCCAACGATGTACGGCGCCATGAAGGACCAGGCGGTCGCGCTGGTGCAGCGGGCGGTGCAGGAGGATGACGCCGGCGACTACGCGGCCGCGCTGCAGCACTACGTGCACGCGCTCGACTACTTCGCCGCGCACCTCAGGTACGAGTGCAACCCCAGGGTCCGCGACGCCATCGCCGCCAGGCTCCCGGGCTACGTCGCCCGCGCCGAGGAGATCCGCGCGCTCCTCGACGGCAAGGCCGCCGCCGCCGCATCCCCCGGCGGCGGCGAGGGCGTGGCGGCGGAGGCCAGGAAGGGTGGCCAGAGGAAGAAGGACGGCGGGGGGGACGAGGACGACGAGCGCCGCGCGGAGAGGGCCAAGCTCCGCGCGGGGCTCCACTCGTCGATCGTCTCCGAGAAGCCCAACGTGAGGTGGGACGACGTCGCAGGGCTCGACGGCGCCAAGCAGGCGCTGCAGGAGGCCGTCGTGCTCCCCGTCAAGTACCCGCAGTTCTTCACCGGTAACTAAGGCGGCAGTAGAACCTTCTTCGATTTTGCCTCAGTTCGAAAGAGTTCGTATGTCTGTAGGTGATTGATTGATCGAATCATTCAAAATGTGGCTGCAAAATTGCAGGCAAGCGGAGGCCGTGGAGGGCGTTTCTCCTGTACGGGCCGCCCGGGACGGGGAAGTCCTACTTGGCCAAAGCTGTCGCAACGGAGGTCGACTCCACTTTCTTCAGGTGATTATTACTGCTCACCACCGCGCCGCGATTCACTTTTCCTGCATCTTCAGTCTTGTTATCGAAGAACAGGGACACCTTGAATCAGAAATTCTGTTCCACGAAAACACAATTTTAAATTATCTATGCTTAATCAATTGTATGTCCAAGATTAATTTTATATATCCATGTTCTTCCAGAATGCTGTGGTTCCTTAAGCAATAGGCAATGCTGTGGTTAAGGATACCATGCAATCTTCCTTAAGCATAGGCAATGCTGATATTTGGAGTCAAAGCTTGAATTACTTAGTTTTTTTTTCCTTTGTGACTGATGTATATCGTCACCATTTTTCTACTTTGACTAATGTGCGATGATGAACAAACTGTAGCATATCTTCATCGGATCTTCTTTCCAAGTGGATGGGAGAAAGCGAGAAACTGGTCGCAAACCTGTTCGAAATGGCTCGTGAAAATGCACCCTCCATCATCTTCATCGATGAAATTGATTCTTTGTGTGGCCAGCGTGGAGAAGGGAATGAAAGCGAGTCGTCTAGGAGGGTCAAGACAGAGCTGCTCGTCCAAATGCAGGTAAACTTCTTCAGACATTGTAGAGCACCTGACAATGGCATCTTCTTCCGAGAAACTGGCAGGAGTGTTGGCCTTCGATTAAGTAGAATACGGCGGCCCATATTATTTAGAGAACCACTTGCATTTGAGCATTTGTATGGCTTCCATTTTAAAATTTGCAAAGCAACTACCATGAGTCACAGTTTCTTCACTAGTAACTGAACACTTTTTTTTGTCATGCTTGTAATGTAATATTACAGGGTGTTGGCCATAATGATGACAAGGTCCTTGTTCTTGCTGCTACAAACACTCCATATTCTCTGGATCAGGTAGAGAACATCTACCAGTTGTTCATCTAATACATCATGTTTCTTTCTGTGAAGACAGTTACATTGTGCGTCAATTGTCCTTATAGCATTTAACCTATCATACCTGTGCCCCAGGCCGTGCGGCGCCGTTTTGACAAGCGCATCTACATTCCACTACCTGACCTTAAAGCCAGGCAACGCATGTTCAAGGTACTTCAGTTAACTCTGCAACACCTTGACGTTGCTACTTTACCCTTCGACGTCGACAATGCGGCATTGCTAGTTAGTTCAGATAACTCAACTCCGCCTTCACAGGTCCATCTCGGCGACACCCCTCACAGCCTAACCGAGAGCGATTTCGAGAGCTTGGCTTGCCGGACAGACGGCTTTTCTGGCTCAGACATCGCCGTCTGCGTATGTCGCATACTTCTCACTGCCTTTTCTTGGGCATAAGTAACATGTGGTGTTTAGTTACTGATCCTTCTCGCTTGTGCTCTTTGACTGTTTGACAGGTGAAGGATGTGTTGTTCGAGCCCGTGCGCAAGACGCAGGACGCCATGTTCTTTTTCAGGTCAGATGACGACGGAGGCATATGGACGCCATGTGGGTCAAAGCAACCTGGCGCCGTGCAGACCACCATGGAGGAGCTTGCAGCGGAAGGCATGGCTGACAAGGTACACAGCGGCAGCATATTATTCTGCCTCTTGCTTTGTTCATTTTGTACTCAGATTTGTTTCCCTGCGGTGATGTAGATGACCACATATGTTACTGCTTCTTTCGTTGTTCTTCTTTTCTTTGCTAACATGATGTTTGCCTATGGTGATGTAGATCACCCCGCCTCCGATCTCCAAGTCGGACTTCGAAAAGGTCCTTGCGAGGCAGAGACCAACCGTGAGCAAGGCTGAGCTTGAAGTGTACACGAGGTTCACCAGAGAGTTCGGGGAGGAGGGCTGAACTACACGCCCGGATTCCACTTTCTGTAAATATTCCTTTGCAAATAGCAGCAGTCCTCTTGTACATGCTGGTTGGTTAAAACCTCAGATATTTGATTAGAAAATGCAATGCAATGGAATTTGTTGGTACTGTTCACTTATCAGGTGCCAAAGACATCAGTTGCTACTTTCATTTAAAAACAGCAGTCCTCTTGTACATGCTGGTTGGTTAAAACCTCAGATATATTTGATTAGAAAATGCAATGCAATGGAATTTGTTGGTACTGTTCACTTATCAGGTGCCAAAGACATCAGTTGCTACTTTCATTTAAAAACATCCTTACAGTTGTGTGTGCTTGTTAAGACTGGGTTTGTCAAGAAATTAGACATTCAGAACAGCAAATTCTCTACTTACAAGCACGGTTACATCAGTTGCTACTTTCATTTAAAAACATCCTTACAGTTGTGTGTGCTTGTTAAGACTGGGTTTGTCAAGAAATTAGACATTCAGAACAGCAATTTCTCTACTTACAAGCACGGTTAGGTTTAGGCTAAACCTTGGGTACATGCATCATATTCCTGTGACATACAAACTTGTTGCAAAGACAATGTCGCGCTTAATGGCGTTGGGCGCAATCTCCATTTTCTTGAAGCGCAGATACATGCATCATATTCCTGTGACATACAAACTTGCTGCAAAGACAATGTCGCGCTTAATGGCGTTGGACGCGATCTCCATTTTCTTGAACAGCGCAGAGTTCCCCATTATGGAAGCCGCGTTCCTGAACTCCCTGCATGTTTCATCCAGCCGCACGATTGTTCTTACAATCAACCCTTCAGATACATCTGTCAGCTCGCAGATGTCCGCGAAAGGTGTTCCCTGTGCATCGACCCAGCAAAAACTGAGTTAGAATTTTACAATCGTCTTGGAGAAAGAGTTCGTACCAAGGTATGTGTGTACCTTTGCCCATTCGTAGACAACCTCAACAAGACCAAACTTGAGATTATCTCGGGCATACTCCTCAGGATCCACGGGCACCTCATGCCTTTTTTGGAGTTGTCCTAATCTGATTGCCGTGTCGTAGAGCCTAATGCAAAGATACAAAGAACAGAATACCATGTAAACAGTTATTTGTAGATCTTGTTGGGCGCAAGACACTAGGTGTGCCAAACAGAAAAGCACCAAAGGCAACCAACAAAACAACTAACCTCTTTTTGGCATCAGCCAATTTTGGAGTGAGAGATGGTTCTGATGCGTTCCGTTGTTGGAAAACGAATGCAGACATAATAGCCACAGCTTCTTCGGGTTCTAACTCATCTAACTGATTCTCGAATAAACATTCAGTAGTTATTAACTCCTCGCCAGAGTTCATCTCACATGCTACTCGGCCCTTAAGTTGCACGACAAGATCAGAATCAATGTAATGGATTTCCTTTAGTACATCTATCTGCACACATGAAAAAAATTAGAATGTTACAACACAAAATTTTAAAGGGTCAAAAAGTATTAAAAAAAATTGCATGTGGTCCACACACCAACAAATGATATTTCCCAATTAAAATCATGGTAACTGCCTTTTGAGCAATCCAGAGTACCTAATCAACTATGATAGTTTCACGGCGCAACATGTTTAACTGGACCACTGAAGCGGTTTGTGTGCCAATAATGGTATTGTGTTTTCATCGAGTGTATATAACTAAATTCCATGAAAAAACTAGCCTTGCGATTTAGACTCAAACCTCCTACGAAGACCCAAACCAGAAGTGATTGGACAAATTAATAAATTTTGATTTTATTGTGTCACAATATGAGATATGGTTCCTTAAGGAAATTATTTATACATATATATAATCTATCCACAAGGACAAGAAAAAATAAAATGTAGAAGTCTTACTCTGCCTTGAAACTGTGGCATCTGCTGAAGTGCCTCATCTGACATTTGGTATTTCAGTTGATCCAGCTGATCCTTGTGCACCTTCTGATCCTTCATCAATAACTTATGCTCCTTTAATTTTATACAGCCATGGCACTTGTTTTTAGACATTTTTTCCAGTAGGTTGTTATGTGCATGGTATCTTTTAACTTGATCCATGTCTTTCATTTTTAGATCTGCATTGCATAAAAAATGAACATGTCCAAACAATTTATAAATCAAGCGCAAGAAGTGGAACAAAAATCATTAAGAGATTACTGAATCTGCTTTTTCCAATCGAAAGAAACACCAAAATAACATTCAGATTGGTTAAATCACAATGCTGGTGTTGCATCAGGGAACTTAAGACAAGTTCTATTATACTTATATAAGATTGTGAATACTAACAGTTACATGGTCCATTTTCTATTTGGCTTGTCCTATTTGCAGTTTCAATGATTCTTTCTGATTCAAGTCTTATCTTCTCTAGAGCAAACACCTTAGAAGTTAAGTGAAGCATAAGCCACAAGAACATGCACAACATAAGCCTGTAACTTATCCTACTTACAAGATTGACTCTACTGTAAACAATTTGGATAAACACAGTAATCAGCATGCAGACAAAGTCCTTTTACTTATCTGATTTGACCTTCAATGAAATACTCCCTCCGTCTCAAAATAATTGCCATTGAGTTGGATTTCTAGATGCATTTTAGTGCTAGATACATCCATTCTAACCCATTTCAACGACAATTATTTTGAGACAGAGGGAGTAGCAAAAGAAATTATATGGCAGTTTAACCATTGCAAAATTCCTGTACCTTTTATTGCGTCTAGTGCAGGAGGGTACTTTCCATCTGACTGCTCTTTAATAAGCATTTGAACAGTTTTAGTGTAAGCCGTTTTGCTAGCGTCTTCAAGGAGTCCGACTTGATCAATCTTTATTTTGCTTGTACATATACTAATAATCTCTTTATTCTCCACAGCTCTTACTTCAAAACCCATTCCTGATGCATCTCCTGTGTATGGTAACTTGATATTGATAACACCTGAACTTTTCCGTGGTCTAGCCGAAGAGAAAAATTCATCTTCCATGCCACGTTTTCCTTTTGGTGGGATAACAAAATATCCTTGTTTAGAATCCCCTGGTCCCTTCTCATTTTGATTGGCCAAATTAGGGGCTAGTGCAGATGAAATGCAATCACCGGTCAGTACAAAAACAACATACTGCTTTAGTGCAGTGGATGGATTTTTCACGATAACGCCAAGCAAGTGATCATCATCCTGTCATATAAGATATGCATTATATAGCGGTAAAGATGCCACTGTTCTAGCAGCATTTTGTAATAAAAGTCAGCGAAAATTAATAAGCCCAATGCACTGCTTTATTCTCAAGCTTGCTATGGTTTAACAGAATACATGGTAGAATATATGCTTCAAGATTAGAACCTATATGTAATTGAGTTGATTAAATGAATGATGTCTGGAGGAACTTGAAATCAATTTAGTTAAGGTAGAAATGAGGATTGAACCCAGGCTGTCTAGCCCACCATCAGTGGTGCTAGCCAGTAAGCCTCTGGATGACTTCTCGAAATTAATTAAATTAATTATATAGAGGTGGCAGACTTCTTGCATCTTGAGTAAATTATATATAATCCCCGCAAGAAGCCGTAGTTAATGTAGCTTGTTAAAATGGCTAGCCAACTTTTGTTATCACTCAAACTGGAGGTGCTGAGAAAGAAGCTCAGAGGTGGTAAGCTACTCGGGGTCATGTAAAGCTCAAGCTTAATTTCGAACTCAAGATTGATTTTGAGCCAAACTCATCTCAAATTAGCTACTTGTGTTTATACTCAAGTCACCTAAATTTTAGAATTTCTTCTGTTGGGATGGGATCCTTATTTGTTTAATAAAAGGTAGCCAAATGGAATCTTATTCATCATAGGATAACTACGTAAAAAAATTGAAAGTAATGAACAGCCCAACTAAAGCACGCATAAAACGCAACCCAATAAAATGAATACATACAGATTTGGATTTAACAACCACCAGTCTTCCAGGCGCAAGGAACTGCTGAGTAGTGAGCAACTGCATAATTGCTTCAGTAACAAATTCCCTGTGTTCTTCAGCTTCTAAAAACATATCGTAATATTCTTCAATAGAAGGCTCTCCTTTTATGCACCTGGTAATAGAAGAGTGAATTAAAAATAGAATAATTTTAGTGCATGTAATGTACTACATTGCTCTTTTTTATGACCACTCCATACATTTTGTACTTATCAAAACGCATCACATGTTTCACAATTCTACATAGATAAAGACTGAACCACGACGCCAGGTAAGGTACTATCCACTAAGCTGTAGGTTTATTTATTAACTGTATACAAAGGAAAATACCAAATATGAAACATATCAAGGCAGCATCTGATATTTGCATATTACCCAAAATAAGCACATCACTGCAATTTCGTAGAATCCAAAGATCTGACACGGGACTGATACTGTGATATGAGTCCAGTGTCAGCCTGACAGTATATCTGGTCCTGCAAGGTGTTGTAGAAAATAACGATATTGCCACACTCCTATCTTTTGGGGAGCAAGATGCACAGTTCATGACTGGGAGGTAGAGGTCTAAGCTTTCAGATTCAATAACTAAACCTCTGCATTTATGTAACCAAGTTTTTTATCTTTTTCCTTCTGTAACCAAGTTCTACAGGCTACTGAACGATTTGGCTATAAGATAATGCTGCATAACTTGGACAGACCAACAAAGGCTAGTCCTCTAGGAATAGATTGTCATTTTTGCTCACCCAAAAAATGAGACTAGATCAACGCATTTGCTAACTATGGTATTTTCTGCCACCTCTTTACTGTGCAAATGTTTACTGTGTTGATTATGTTCTACAAAGAGTTGTGGTTCCACAAATTGGCTACCCAAACCATAAATCAAACACGAGTAAAAAAAAATCCTTGCTTGTTAGCTTTTTATGCCAATGAAACTCCACTACTTCCTGTTTCCAATTGTAATTAGGACTTGCATACAAAATGTTGGCACCAATCGTATCAACTTGGTAAATATGGGTTGACGTCTCACTCGATTGTCTTTGTAGGTTGACGTAGCATTTGCAGAAGCAGCTTTTCCTTCTGAGGCAAATCCTTCTGTGCATGGAATTCTGCAAAACTTCTCTTAAGCATGTCTTCCACCTACAAGAAAATACATCAATGAAAGACATTTCCATTTCAATTGGAACATTCAGAAAAGAGATTCCCACATCGAAATACAGAACTTAAAATTAATACTCCCTCCGATACATAAAAAGTGTCGCTCACTTAGTACAAAGTTTGTACTAACTTAGTACAAAATGAGCGACACTTTTTATGGATCAGAGGGAGTAAATAACATGGCTAAGCAGGAAACTATTCCAATCGACATCGATAGGTGGTACCTTAAGTTCCTCCACACGTAGAAGATGTAGTATCATAGTGTATGTCAGCCGAAACTGAGATTCCAGTCGAGTTGGCTTTCCAACAATAAGATTTTTCAAATCACTTTCTTCAGGAATTTCATCACGACACATCATTATCACTGTACCTATTGTATCAAGTCCTCTCCTACCAGCTCGTCCAGCCATTTGAATATACTCCCCTGGAAGCAACTTTCGATGTTCCTTTCCATCAAACTTTCTTAAAGTATCAAATACAACCTGTTGAATTTGCAACACTTCAGTCAGGGGCACAAAGCAGTTTATCAGACTCGTGGGCTTAAAAGGCATGTTAAGCTCAAAAAACAATTAGCTTGATTCAAAATTGCACACAAGTAATAAGAAAAATCACTCCGTGCATCTGCCTACATTATATTACCATCACTAGATAGTATTGCCCCAATAGATATGCCAAGACAAAAAAGTTGACACTAATATCCCATATCGTGGGACGGTGATGGATTGTTAAGTGGTAACAACTTCATACTTCCCACATGAATGAATCGAGAGAAGTCTCTCAAAGTTCTGCACTGTTAGTTTCAACTATCAAGTATGACCAAATGACCATTAGCTTAATGTTGCAATTAGAATTAATTGGGAAGAAATAGCAATTACCAGCCAGAACAAATGATATTAGTTTAAACTGCAAGTATAAAGTATGTTTACATATCATCATTAACACATTACCTGTAATTATTTTTTTTCTTTTGACCGGAAAAAATAGAATGTGCAGAGAAATATCAGTTGCCCACACAGACAAATGACAGGCAATTGGTTAGTCTCATTACCACAGTTCAACTAGAAAAATACAAGTAAAACTATGAAGTGGAAGTGGTTGAACCATGCTTAGTCTAGGTACAATAGCAGTCTGAAGGCTGCACACAAGATACAAAAACACTGAAACCCTCCATATGAGAGAAGAAACAAACAAGAACTCACCGTTCTTGCTGGAGCATTAACACCCATTGCAAATGTCTCGGTGGAAAACAGTACCTGCAACAAGTTCAAGCAAGTCAAAAGGTTGCCACTCGGTCAATTTATAAAATATAACTGCAAAAGACATGCTATTATGTTAAGAGAGAACTGTTTAGCCAGTAGCTTTTTTTAGGGAGTTTAGCCAGTAGCTGACAACAGTAATTTGATCAGAAGAATAGGTTCACTGTCAGGCTACTCACTCAAGTCACCTTCTGTGCGTGATACTGGTTTTTTAGTTACTGGCACCGGCTATTCAAGCACAGTGCATAATTGCCGGTTAGTAGTCACCGGTAAGCATTTACATTTTTCTCACATCTAGCAAATATGCAACAACATATAACCCTTCAGACTTAGTACTAAGACAAAAACGTTGTTATCCTGGCTAGCTAAGTACAGCAGCTTCTAACATGTAACTGAAATATACAAGAAAAGGTTCACTTAACCCTCACAAGTATAGTGCCTGGCCACTCAACCCTCTCAACTATCAAACAGGAAATCTGACCCTCCAAGCTTCCAAAAACGATGCACAAAACCCTCTAGAGCGGTTTTTGCGAGGCGATTTTACCACTTTGACAATAGTTCTCACACGTGGAGCTCCAGCACGGATAAGTTGGAAGACTACACAGCCATGTCACTGGGACCCCACATGGACACATGTCATCATGTTCCACTCACTCTCTTCAGGGCTCAGGTGAGATGCTATTGGAGGTGGTGTTTAGCTCGAGAAAATCGGCTACTGGGGAGAGTACAGCGCTCCGTGTCTCCGTGTGTAGCAGAGCTTCACCACTGGACTTGAGATGAGCTCAGGAAAGAGCAGCACAAGCAACACTGGGATCAATCATTATCAGCTCCAGATCCACGATTGGGTTGGGCAGATGATTCAGAGTGTGGTCCTGCTCCAAGTCCTTGCGGAGCTCAGGAGGGCATGGAGGAGGAGCAGGCAGCCATTGAGGTAAGGAAGTGGCGTCCAGGGAAGAGGAATAGGTGGACGGTAGGAGGAAGATGACATGTGGGGTCATGATGATTTGTGTCCAATCTACCAACTCATCTACGTTGGAGTTCCATGTTTTCAAAATTGCTGCCACGTAGAAATTTCTAGGGTTACCGGTTCAGAAAGTTGGGAAGATCAGAGCTCAGCTTTGCAGTTTTATAGTTGACAGGGCTAAGTGCGCCAAAGGTGAAGTCTGCTAGATGTAGAATGAACTGTTTTCAAATATGAAATGTCCGCTAGATGTTCAAAGCTTAACCTTGATCACACCACGACAAAACAGCATCTCAACTACTTCTTTCACAATAGGAAGAAGCCCAGCATGGTGAACTCCAATTCCTCTTCGTAGAAGGCTTTGTATTGCTACGACCTATAACAAAAGATGTCAAAATCTCAAACAAATAAACAAAGTTAAGCTAAAAAGACAAAAAAAAAACTGGCTACCGGATAACCTGAGGAAGGTTCCTGTCAGATCCTTTGAGGCGCGAGAAGGCCTTATCACAAAAGACACGGATTTCGCTTTTATCAGAATTACTAGTGAGATCAGCAGCAAACATGCTCTCCGCTGATCTATCACACCTGTTCTTTGAGAAGCAAAAGATTACCACCTGCAAAAGAACCATAAAAAATTATCAGAATAGCTCATCTCAACTGTAAAGTAACATAATAAAATATATAAAGGAAGGTTATGTTCATGGCCAAAATGATGGGTGTTATTTACAATGGAGTATTAGCTTCAGAATGCACAATGAAAAGTAATAATATTTAAAATCAGATTAACATGACGCCAAAAGAACATGTCATGAATTGAAACATGGGAGAGAGATGTCAAAAACAATCTTTCTCACATACAGGCACAAGTGATTTCTTCAGAAGGTTATTTATAAGCGGCATCCAGAATAAATCTGATCTCCTTGGCCCTGAGGTGCTTTGCTGAATTGCTGCCGCTCCTGAATTGGTATGGTGGTGCTTTGGGTGCTTCTGATCTCTCCCTTTACTAGATGCGTCTGGATTTCTGCCTTGAGTTCCAGCACGTACCGGTACCGCAGGAGTTCCTGATTTTGTACCAGGTTTCGCTCCAAACTTATTTGAAGTTTTTATTTTGAAAGCGTCCTTGGCTTCTCTAAATCCTTGGGTGAGAAACATATCCTTCTCACATACTTTGTATACCTCTCCAGAGTAGAACAGACAATGCTCGAGGGGGACAGGCCTCTTGTTAGTCCTGGTGAAATATAGTGGTCATATTGTGATGCAAACTATAATAGGAAGTGATATACTTTTCAAATAAGCTTAAGAACAGGAAGCATGTTATTACAAAAATGTAGCTAAGGAGGTCAAATTACACTGTAAGGCACCAAACTATTTGACTTCACCTAAACTCTAATATATTGTTGAAGCTCCTACACTATCTAATTATGTGCAACCAAGACCAAAAAAAAAAAGGTATCTTGTCTTGTATCCCACTCATCAGAAAGGGTAACCACTTGTCTTCGTTGGCACTAGCAGTTCTGTATGCTAACTGTTGTCCATATACTAGAAGAAAAAGATAGTGTTCCAGAAATACCCCTCCTTTAGGGAAAAACGAGGGGTACCTGAATTGTTTCCTCTAGATGCCCCAACTACATCCCGTTTAACTTATGTTATGCTTTTAGAGCTGAGCTCATTTAACTCCTCTCCCTATCTCTCCGAGTGTATTTTCAGTCTCTCAAGGGACAAATGCACACTCATGGTAGGCAAATATTTCACACCAAATGACACATTTTGTTCCATGAAAGATGAGTAATCAAATAGATACAACCAGCCAATCTGCAAGCCACGTACCAATTACGAAGCTTTCATGCATGCAGTAACCACTATCACCTGAATTATCTCAATGATTCACATGCCTTGGCCATCTAACAAATCATTGACTCAAGCAAGCTACATGCAGCAACTTAACAACATAACATGTGTACTTAATCACCTCCTATGTGCGCGTGTGCTGATTACTTCTCCAGGATCCAAGCGTGCACGGCTTCATCCATACTACTAGTAAATTTAGTACTCCCTCCGTTCCATATTAGATGACTCTTTTATAGATGTATCTAGTATTGAAATATGTCTAGATACATCTATGTGGAAGTCATCTAATATGGAACGGAGGGAGTATGTGTATAGATCATTAGTGCACCATATGAGATGTCATTAATTTATAATACACATGGAAAAAATGGCCTAATAGGGTAACCCTAATTATCATATAGGTTTTATACCAATAGAAACAGTTGTCAAGATTTTTATGGCACAAAATAGTATAGTATACCAATAGAAACAGTTGTCAAGATTTTTATGGCACAAAATAGTATAGTAGAGGAGCTGGTTGAAATCAACAGAGCTAGATTAGAGGGGCCAGATTACGCAAAGATCAAACCGGTGCAGAGGCAAACCGTGCATCTTTTCCGCTTAAAAATGATAATATGTTACACTTACGATGTGACACGAATTTTCTTCTGTTTTGTTCGGCCAATCCAGTCAGCAAATTCAACTGTATTTGGAACCTGGCAGAATAATTAAAAGTCAACCCTAAAGTGACCCTGAACATGAGCGAAATAGTATGGAATAGCAAACTTATATTCATAGCGCAACAGGGTTCTGGTTGAATATTGGAGCAACCCCATGACCATAACCAGCAAATATATTACTCCCTCCGTATCAAAATGTAAGATGTTTTAACGTTTTCTACACAAAACGTAGCTAGACATATTTTAGTGTAAGATACACATGAATCTACACACTAAAACATGTCTAGGTATGTGTTGTCTAAAAAATGCTAAAACATCTTATGTTTTGATACGGAGGGAGTACTTTCTAATACATGTATGACATAATCTAGGTCCCTGGAACATATGGCCGTACTTGCATGCTATTGAACTTACAGAATCAAACAATCTTGCATACTATGAAACTTACAAAATCACACTTGCCATAACTACTACCAAATCACCTTAAGATCTTCAGCATCAAATAAGAGAAAGCAACTTAATAGTTCTAGTATTCCCTGTTCTGAACTACTACTATATTCTACATTAATTACATGCTATCATACTTGACATGACTCAATTATTATCGTGTAATAGTTTCAGGCAGCATCATATATCATATTTGTGTGATTGCAAAGGTGACAACAGAATTGCAGTTTTCACTAAATCGGTCAATCCATACCGTTGCTGAAAGGAGGACAATATTAATGTGCTTTGGGAGCATTATGATAACTTCCTCCCAAACTACACCTCTCTCAGCATCATTGACATAATGGACTTCATCAAAAATTACCTGATTGCATCATCAGTCACATATCAGACACATGAACCATGATCCCTTAATAAGGTTACAAAATGCAAAGTGGAAAGTGAAAAAATAAAGCATATTACACCACACAAAAAATGAAATGGCGTACCCATTCAATATCCCGTATAATATCAGCACCTCTGTAGAGCATTGAGCGTAATATTTCTGTTGTCATAATTAAGCAAGTTGCCTCTGGTCTGATGCTAACATCTCCAGTAAGAAGTCCCACATCAAACTTCCCGCAGAAATCTCGATATTTCTGGTTGCTGATAGTTTTAATGGGAGCAGTATAGACAGCCCTGGTGCAATGCTGCATAATAACAGTCTACTATCAGTGTCCACACTTGGCATATCGAAACGTGTTATTTGGGAGGGTTTGAATAAACTACTACAGTACACAGAGTAGTTAGACATATCTACTTACAAAAGTAAACATGTATCAGGAATACTGTGCACTTCTCAAAGCAACTAAAAGTAATAGTAAGCTAGGGTCTCCCTCTAGTTCAAGAAGATTGCTGACCGCAAACAACGGAGTAAATAAGAAGCATGAAAGGCTGTAGTTTAGAAAAACGTAAAGGAAAGACGCAGTGAAGTCCGCCATACTTTTGTTGCTAAAGCAAAGGCATACTCTGCAACAACCGTCTTTCCTGCTGATGTATGAGCTGCCACAAAGACTGATTCCCCCTTCTCGAGATAATATATAGCCTATTTATGATAGATACAAAGAATATTGGTTAGTGATTACATCAAGAATTCAGTATCATACTATTCTAACAAACAGTATGAGCTGACAACTAAGGCTTGCTCATGCTCGTATACATAACCCTGATAGGAGGTATTGAATATATGGAGGAAGAAAACATCCTTATCGGCTATCGCTTAATGTTTCCTCATTCAAAACTCATATGGCTATCTTGTATCATAAAAGGCCAAAGATCAAGAACTAATAGAAATTGAATGTCGCATTTGCAGCCCTCATAATATGTAATTTGTTTCCATATGCAATCATTCTGTGAACAGAAGTATGAACACAAGTGTATCTGTACATAATGGATAGAGAATTTGATAGGGATGCTGAATTCCTAGTCAATTAACCACTCACTGTGTTTCAAACAATGGTGCTAATCATAGAGTGCAGGTTTATTAGTTCTTAGCACACAATTATTTTATCATACATTAACTTGAAGCCCTTCAAAATATGGACGAGATTTGTCAGAATTAAGGGCTTAAGAGGATGAAAAGACGACAAGAAATTCACCAATGTTGATAGCTGACATGCATAGAGAAAAATTGTGCCATCCTAACTAATTCCCATACAAATTTAAAAATCAATTCCATACAGTTGCTACGTGGGTTGAAACTGAATATTTTATATTTGTGGTAATTTAAAACGCAAGGGTGTAGACTGTCAGAGCAAAGATATAGCTCCACACTATGACCGATTCACCGGTGTATGGACCACTACACACGCATGTAGCATGGTTGTGCCTCTTGAACAACATGTTAAAAGAAATGTACATAGCACACTACATGTTTGTCAACATAGAAAGATAAAAAGGTACAGATGCTAATGAGTATGTTACCTCCTTCTGGAACTTATCCAACTCAAAGGGATATTCAATTGCCATATCTGGAACAAGTTTGTGGAAGTTAGTCACAATGCCATCATCCCCAACAACAAGTGCCCAGTCCTATTAGAAACAAATAACAATCAGTGGTTCAATTTTCTTCAGAAAAGCTTTTGCAACAGCAATAAAGATAATGGAATAAGAAACACCACAGATGAAACGAGTTGCATTTTTTTTTAATGAAGTGCACCTACCTTGCTCTCCTGTGCTGGCTTATCATCAACTAATCCACTTGTTTCTCTGCGGTTATCTTGCACTTCGGATGATAACATTTTATCCAAGTCAATTTGAACTCCAGAAACATTAACTTCCTGTCTGTCAGCATCTGCCCGTGCAAGAGTTTCAGAAGAATCTTGCAACTTATCAACTTTTTGTTCGTTGACATCTGCAAATGGGAAATGGAAAGCTTAACATTAAACTGGATAACACTGAAAACATTCAATGGCTTGAACATATGGCATACGATGGCAATAAATTACCATTGGTTCCCTCGTCTCTAGCCAATTGATCGCCATCATCTTCACGAGATGCAACGTTGGCATCATCCTCCCAAGCTATCTTGAACAAATCATCAAACTGCACAGAGTATTTATCCTGCAGGACCATGGGGAAATCAGGATATAATGCCAAAACTGCAGGGAAATGTGGATGTTGAATTATAAGCATTTAGACTGGTTACCATCGTGTCATTTGATGAAGATGCAGGTTGCTCCTCGACCCGCTCCCCATCTCGGAAACACTTCCAACGACTGTCATACTCCTATAGCATAAGACAGAAGTTGCTACTGCCCCAGTTAGAACATCCACAGCATTCCTTAATTATTAAATAAATAAACACACAGATATTTAACAAGGATCAAACCTTCAACTGGCCCAAGTCCAATCCCTTGGGGAACCCTGGAGGAGCGATTAGAGCCGGGCCACCACTCATAAGCTCACGCACCCAGTCGCCGTTTCGCGCACCCTCTGGAAATGCCTTCTCCAATGCTGCCGCCTCAGCCGCGTCGTCTTGCAGGCCACCCGGACGGAACGGCCGACTATTCACTCTCCCCCTCACAAAGTCCTTCGCGGGGCCAGGCATCCGCGGCACCATCCCCCCGGTCCCTGAGTCAAACACTTGGCTCATCTCCATCTGCACAGACTCGGGGTCCCAGACTTGTGGCTCCTCCTCCTTCGACGGTCGCCGCCGGAAAGGCGGCTCCCAGGAGGGGACGAGCATGGTGCGCGGGGCGGAGGGCTCCAGAGGCAGCTTGGCCAGGTCGAACCAGTCCATATCCCACACCCTGGCGTCATTGGCGGCCGTGGGGATGTAGAGCTCGGGGTTGAGGTAATTGGCCTCGAGGTACTCTTTGACGCTTGTCGTACTCTCCGGCGGGTAGGCCGGCGGCTGCGGATGCCATTACAGCACCGGCGGGTTTAGTTAGGGTTCACACTTCGCACTGAGTAAGAACGTGGAGTTTATGGCGGAGTCGGTGGGTCGCGTACCAGGACGAAGTCGGGTATAGGGCTGGGCGGGTGAGAGGTAGGGTCGAGGCGGAGGTGGCCGCTGTGGCCGGAGAAGCTGATGCGGAACGGCACTTCGCTCGCCGGCGACGCGGTGAGGTCGTCCATCAAGGCCCCCGAGATGAGGAGGTCCGTGTATCTCTTCAGTGAGCTTCAGAACCCTATAGGGCGCGGATGGAGCTCAGCGGCGGCCGGAACTTGGGGCCGCGGGGCGGCACCGTAGATGGGAGCGGCGATGGCGTTGGGTCGGCTGCTCGCATACTCCGGTGCCGGTGCGTCGGGTCTGGCTAATCGTTTCGCCTCGGCCGCTCGGCTACACGGTGCGACCCGACCAGAGCATCTCCAGTCGCCCAAAAGGCCGCCCCTAAGCGCCTTCCCCTCCGGACAGCCCGAGCGCGCCGACTCGCGTCCCCCATTGGATCTTCCCGTCCGGCAAACCCGGCTCAACCCCGCCTCCCAGGGGTTCCCGTGGGGCACCGGACGAGTCGTTTCGCGCCGCGGGCCCGTCCTTCCAGCGACACAAACCGCCCACTTGTGCCACGTCCGCTTGCGCCTCGCCCAGTTGCGCCCCGCACGTGCCGTCTCGCCCTCTACCGTCTCCCTCGGCCTCGCAGCGCCGCCGCACCTCCGTCCCGCCGGCGCCTCCGCCCTGGCCCTTCCCCCGCCGCGCCTCCGACCCACCGGCGCCGCCTCAGGCGCCCACCTCGGCGACCAGAGGTAACCACCCCGCCCCCAAGGTGTTCGGCGATTCGCCCGGTTGGGCGCCGGCCGTAGTTTTTGTCATATTTTGAAGCCATATTCATTTCTACAGATGGACAACGACGATGAGATGATGATGAACTTTCTCTTAAAGGAAGAAGTCGATATCGACGAGGAGGAGGATGAGAACTTGCTTGTTCTTACTTGTTTGGCACAACTTCTCGCCGATGATGAAGCCAATAGCGAAACCAAAGCGAGGAGGATCCAACTTTGGGAGGAGAAAGACAAAACCGAGAATGAGAATGGAGGGCCCTTGCATGCTTTTCGCCGACTATTTTGCTGATGAGCCAAGATTCGCTGCAAAGGATTTCGACGAAGATTTGAGATGAGCCGAAGGTTGTTCAACATATTGGTGCAGAGTGTGAGGGAGCACGACCCTGGTTCAAGATGAAGAAAGACGTCATGGGGATGGTAGGTTTCTCCTCAGTTCAGAAGTGCACTGCTGCTACGAGAATGCTTACATATGGTGCCCCTGCAGATGGCCACGACGATTATCTCTGCATTTCTGAGTCGTCAGCTATCATAGCCATGTACAGGTTCTGCACTGCGATAGTGGAAGTGTGAAAGCTCATGATCCCTCTAATGATTTTGGTGATGATGCTAACACGGATATCTCCTATCTAACAATGAGGTTCAGTCTGTGCAGCTATTGTTCTAGATGATCATCTGTATATCCTTGTCAAAAGATCAAAGAGAAGCTCTCTATTGTGGAAATTCAGCCACCGGATTTTTCAGTATAAAGGGCGAAAATTCCGGGACTTATGGGGCGGATTATCCGGCCATCTCACCGGAATTTTCCGGCCTCCCTTCTGGCTTCCACGAAAACGACCAAGTGTTTGTCTGCCCACGCACAGAAGCCAGGGCGGAAATTTGCCCCGGAAATTTCCGGGCCAAAAATCCGGCCTTCAAGGACTTAGCAGAATTTGGTCTTCTTCACATTGCCCGCGCACAGAGATGGGGGCGGAAATTCAGTCCGGAAATTTCCGGGCCCGGACATTTCAATTATCCGCCCCCCGGATATTTCAATATTCCGGGAATCAAAGTCCTTAGCCATTTTTCCATCATAAGTTGATGCCCGCGCACAGAAGGTAGGGCGGAAATTTGCCCCGGAAATTTCCGCAACAAAAATCCGGCCCTTGGTCCTTAGAAGTTTTTCATCATCGTGTTGGTGCCTGCGCACAGAGATGGGGGCGGAGTATTGGGGCGGAAAATTCCGCCCCCGGATATTTCAATTATCCGCCCCCCGGAGTTTTCAAATTTCCGGCCAACTCAGACCGGAATATTCCGGCCTTTACCCCGGAAATTTCCGGTCCCTCAGGACTGCAACGGTCAGAATTTGGAGGAGCCTATAAATAGTTGTCTTCTTCCTCTAGATAGGCAGCTCGTCCATTCCTCTCTCTCCTCCATTGTTGTAGAGCTCAAATCGCCTCGATCTCCCTCCTCCTCCAACCAAACTCGATGCCCTTCAAGGATCTCATGGAGGAGGTCTAGATCTACCTTTCCACCAAGCCAAAACGTGTGTACCCATACCACAACTCTTGGGATCTTGTAATCTCTTGGTTGCTTTGTCATCCAAGGGAAACCCTAGTGCTTGTAGCTTCCACCTTGTAGCAAGAAGCTTCAATTGTTGAGAGCCTCCATCTCACTTGTGGAGTAGCCTCAACCCCTTGTAAAGGTTTGGTCAACGCCTTCAAGTCGACCTCATAGTGGAAACGAGAATCTCCCTCACCGGAGAAGCTCAAGGAGAACAAGGTGTGCACATCCGTGCTATTGAGGAGCGCCTAGGTGGCTCCCCACCTCTCCAACGTAGACGTACTTCTTTCAAGAAGGAACTGCGGGAAACATATCCTTGTCTCCGTGTTTTCACTTGTTGTTATCTTGTACCGTTCCTTTATTTCCGTTGCTACTTGCTTCTTATCACCTAGGGTTTTCACTTAGTTGCACATTTAGGTAATCAAGCATTTACTTTCTTAAAAGCCCCATTAAAAGTGAAAAAGGAGTAAAATTTGTAGGTCACCTATTCACCCCCCCCCCCTCTAGTTGACCATATTGCACTTTCAATTGGTATCAGAGCCTCGGCTCTTTTATCGGGCTTAACCGCCTAAGAGTAATCATGGTCAACGGGGATGTTCCCGAAACTTCTAAGGAGGAGCTCTCCAAAATGGCCGACACTATAGCCAACCTTGAGACAACGGTTTGTACCATACAAACCCAATTGTCGAAGGTTAGCTCTAGTGTGGGCTCGGAGGTCTCCTCCATCAAGAAGATGTTGGAGAACATGATGGGTAGAACCAAGGAGCCGTCCCACTCTCCCCATGTCACCGACGAGGATAGTTCGGATGAGGAAACAAATCCGGACATATCCGAAATCGAAGAAAACATTGCCAAAGCTAAGGCTAAAGCCGCACAAAAGGCTAAAGCCAAAGCTAAGGAGAGTGACGGTGGCTCCAAGTCTCAAACGGCTAATGGTTCGGGGTCCAATTCAAAAGTTCCACCACCGCAAAACTATGATTCCATCCACCCAATCGTTTCCATGCCACACATCCTTAATGTTGGAGTTCCACCCATCCTTAACACTAACGAATTTTCCTCTTGGAAGTTTGAAATGGAATCTCACATTTCAGGATCGTGTACGGCATTGTGGAGAAGCGTGATCCATGGGTTTCATCCTCATGATCCAAGCAACTTGACTCCAAGGGAGGATGTTGAATCTCAACTCAACAAAACTGCTCTTGTTATTATCCAGAAGGCTCTCCCAAGGGAGCATCTCACTCACATTCGCGGTTGCAAGACCGCCAAGGAAGCTTGGGACAAACTTGATACCTTGTTTCAAGGAAATGCTAGTATTCAGTCCTCCAAGTATGATGTGGCCATTGACAACTCCGAGAACTTTGTTATGCAAGAGGATGAGACTCCTGAAGAGCTCTATAGACGAGTTGTCACTCTCGCCAATCAACTGAGAGACTTTGGCAAGGAAGAGATCACGAATGAATGGATAAAGAGGAAGTTTGTCAAGGCTATCACACCCTTCGAGAAGAATCTCGCCACTAGCATCCGGACAAGAGCGGACTACAATTCTCTCAACTCCATAGGTGTTCTTAGTGAGTTCATCGCAATCTCTCTCTCTCACAAGAGTGCGGATGATGCTCTAGCTCGCTCTAGAGGGATGGGAAAGTCTCCCAACCTTGCATTAAAGTCAAAAGCAATGGCTCGAGTTGATGAAAGTGAAGAAGATGATGATGATGAGGAAGACTATGAAGATACTTACACAGGAGCTCACAAGTGCATTGCCCTTGCTATGCATGGATATTGGAAGAGATGGGAAGCTCACAAGACCGGATCTCCAAGGCCTCCACGAAACAAGAACTACAAGAAGAAGGGGGAGCGACCAAGAACATGCTATAATTGTGGTAGCGCTAACCACTTCGTGAAGGAGTGCCCCTTTGAGCCAAGAGAAGAAAACGAAGGCAAGCTCATTCGCAAGAACAAGACCAAGCCTCCTCAAAACAAGAACTTTGCAAGGAAGGTTCCAAGAGCTCTCTACGTACAAGAAGGGGCGGTTCTTGAGACTTACATCTCCGGAGATGAAGGAGAAGATGAGGTGGTTGGAGTTGCTCACATCGCCAAGGCCACCGCATCATCACCTTCGATCTCTCTATTCGAATCCCCCAATGAGAATGTGGATACCCGACCTACATGTCTTATGGCAAAAGCCACTTCGGTATGCTCTCCCAACTCTAAGACCATTGTCACTAACCCTCCTTCGTTACTGGATTGTGTTGAAAATGCTTGTGAAGAGGATAGTGAGTCTAATGAGTTAAGCTTATGGCTATCTAGCCTTAAGGGTGAGACTAAGGAAAAGGTGAACTCCCTTTTGAGGCAACTTGATGAGGCTAACTCTCTTGTTGATGAAAAGGAGGAGATCATCATGACCTTAGAAAGCCATGGAGGTCACACTTGCAATGAGCAAGAGCTTGAAAAAGCTCTTGATAATGAGCGTTCCATTCGTGCCTCACTTGAGGAGAAATTGTCTTGTCTTGAAGAAAACTTTGCCATGAGTGTCTCTAAGCTTAGGAAGGAAAATGCACAATCTCTTGCCTTAATTAAAACTCTTGAGCATGAAGAATTAAAGCTAGGAATTGCTCACGAGGAACTTGGTACTCGTTATGAAAAACTTGAAAAAGAGTTCATGTCTCTTAAGGAAATTCATGACAAGTTAACCAAATCTCGTGACAATCTTCTAGCTCAACAATCAAACAAGCAAGTTGTATCCACTTCACTTTCTAGCTTGAATGTCTTGTCTATCAATGCTTGTGGTACAACTAATCTTGTAGGAAATGAGAAGAGTTCCCATGAGATTGCTTCTCATCATGCCAACAATGGAAAGGAGGGACTTGGCTATATTGCCAAGTCAAAGAAGACGTACAAGAAGAAGAACAAGAAGAGAGTCACCTCCTCCTCACAAGAAGTAAGATTTGTGAAAGAGGGAGAGGTGACCAAAGGGAAGGAGACCAACACCATTGTGGGTGGTGAGACCTCTAGGGGGAGCACCACTCACAATAACTTTGCCGGGAAATATAATCCATCTTATGTTCTTATGAAATCTAGAGATGGTCATGTATATGCTAAATATGTTGGTACTTCTTATGGTGACGATTATCATTGGAGTATTTGGGTTCCTAAGACCCTTGTCACTAACATGAGAGGACCCATTCAAAGATGGGTCCCTAAATCAAGCAACTAATCTATTGTAGGGAAGTGCTTCCGGTTCGAGCAAATGGACGGTGGATAGTGGTGCATCCCAACATATGACCGGAAGCAATGACGCAATGAGTGATATTCATCCTCCATTACCTCATCTCAATTGTGTCACTATTGGTGACAACTCCGAACTAAAGGTATTGGGACGAGGCAAGGTAGCAATCTCAAATGACTTGTCAATTGAGAATGTTCTTCTTGTTGAGTCCCTTGGCTACAATCTCATCTCGGTTCTTCAACTTGCTAAAAGTGGTTTCACCTCTTTCTTTAATAAGGAGAATGTGATTGTCACTTGGGAAACGACTCTTAAAGTAGCCTTTGTTGGGCATGTCGAGAACGGCATGTATGTAGTGGACTTCTCCAAAGGAGACACGTGTGCCGCGACATGCCTAATGGCTAAAGTTGATGTGGGTTGGCTATGGCATCGCCGGTTAGCCCACACCAATATGAGGACGTTGCATGACCTTCAAAGTGGCAATCACGTTCTAGGACTAACAAATGCTAAGTTTGCCAAAGATCGTGTGTGTAGCTCTTGCGTTCTAGGAAAGCAACATGGAGAAGCACATCCCACCAAGACGAACATCACTACATCAAGAATCCTCGATCTCATTCACTTGGACCTCTTCGGTCCTCTATCATATGATAGTCTTGGAGGCAAAAAGTATTGATTGGTGATTGTGGATGATTACTCACGATATTGTTGGGTGTACTTCTTCAAGAGAAAGAGTGAGACTCAAAAGCGGGTCATCGAATTCATCACGTTGGTGGAAAGACAACATAATACAAGCATCATGGCTATCCGGAGTGATAATGGATCCGAGTTCAAGAACTACACCGTTGAGGGATTTCTTAGTGAGGAAGGCATTGCTCATCAATATTCCACTCGCTACACTCCTCAACAAAATGGTGTGGCGGAGAGAAAGAATCGGACTCTTATGGATGCGGCGCGTACCATGATTGCGGAGTTCTCTTCTCCTTACAACTTTTGGGCCGAGGCCGTCTCCACCGCTTGTCATGCTAGCAACCGATTATATCTCCGCAAGATTGTGAACAAGACCCCCTATGAGATTCTCACGGGCAAGAAGCCGGATGTTTCATACTTCAAGGTCTTTGGATGCAAATGCTTCATTCGCAAAAGAGGGAAACGCTTGTCAAAGTTCGAGACTAAATCCTATGAGGGTATCTTTGTTGGTTATGCCACAAACTCCCACGCCTATAGAGTTTACAACAAATCCACCGGACAAGTTGAAGAAGCTATAGACGTGGTGTTCGATGAGGATAATGGGTCCCAAGGGGGCCGTATAGATCATGGTATTGTAGGAGATGCAATTCCTCCCATCGTCATAAGAAGAATGGGGATTGGTGAAATAATCCCCATTGAGGAAAACCGGATGACGGAGGGAGAAGGACTATGCTCTACTCAAGTGGAGCCATTGACTACATCCATTGATAACCATGCTACCCAACAAGATGCACCAAGCCCTCATGCCTCACCACTAGGCCAAGCAAACAATCAAGGCCAAGCTCATGATGAAGGCCAAGCTCGTAATGAAGAACAAGATACACATGGTGATGATGCAACTCATCACATTAGGGATCCACCTCCCATCAATGATCAAGACCAAGGTGGACATGTCTCCGATGATGAAGGTGATGATCAAGTCCTATCCAAGGAAACTTTGGAGGAGATGCTAGCTCGTAGAGCAAAGAGAAGGCTCGATAATCTTGCTCGTGCCGGCCATACGGAGGATATGATTCTTGGACAAGTTCGTGGAAGGGTCGTCACAAGGAGGCAACTAGCGGACTTTAGCAAAGCACATGCATTTGTCTCGCACATTGAGCCAAAGAAGGTCTATGAAGCTCTTGAAGATCAAGATTGGCTTGAAGCTATGCACGATGAACTCAACAATTTCGAGCGCAACAAAGTGTGGAAATTGGTACCAAGGCCCAAAGATTGCAAGAACGTCATCGGCACTAAGTGGATCTTCAAGAACAAACAAGACAAGGACGGCATCGTCATTCGCAACAAGGCTAGATTGGTTGCTCAAGGCTTCTCTCAAGTCGAAGGTGTCGATTTCGGTGAAACATTCGCTCCCGTTGCTCGTCTTGAATCTATTCGCATCTTACTTGCATATGCATCTCATCATAACTTCAAATTGCAACAAATGGATGTTAAAAGTGCGTTTTTGAATGGTCCCATCCATGAGTTGGTTTATGTCAAGCAACCTCCGGGTTTCGAAGATCCCAACCACCCCGATCATGTCTACAAACTCGATAAGGCGCTATATGGGCTTAAACAAGCTCCACGTGCGTGGTACGAGCACCTTAAAGAGTTTTTGGTAGATTGTCGGGGGGTTACCCCCGAGTAGGGTAAAGACAGGTAGTAAAGGCCGCGTACGGAAGAGAGGTTTGGCCGAGTAGCCGACTACCGGGTACTCGCTACCCGGTCGACTGCTACCCGGTCTCACCTCAAGATGGCCAGAAGGAGATATCAATCAGTTTCTACCATGTCGAGTAGAAGGTTTGGCCCGAGTACAATTGGCGGGAACATTTGGCGGGAAACTACTCGGGCAGGAAGTCAAAGGAGCCGTTCTGACACAGGATCCCGCGTATCCTGGGTCCGTACTTGGCAGCATTCGAACAACTGTTCACGTGGGGACGGTCTGTTGGGGCGCGTGGAGATAAACGAAAAACTTTTCCTACGCGGTACTCCCAAGATCTAGCCGAGGTAGAAGGCCACGAGTATTACCACTAGACGCGCAGGTGCGGATTATCGATGTAGCGCGTCTGGTCGGGGCAGTGCAGTCCCACGATCCGGTCCGGCCGATCCAATCCCTCGAACGTCGAAGTGCTGAACGTACAGCACCTCTGCCGGTATCCACACGTACGAGGAGGAGCTCCGACGGCGGACTGCTAGGTCCGGTGCGGCGGCTGGACTGAGTGGGGCTAGGGTTCCCAACGCATGGGAGAGTGGACTAACTTGCCCGCTGGGCAACCTGCGCCCCTCTTTATATAGCGTATGGTAATGGGCTGCACAACACTTGTGGCCCATTCCCTCTGTGAGTCCGACTCACTAATTCAGTCCATTTCCGGTTCGGGTCCAACCCAACCAATATTTGCTCCCGCTCTTAAGTGTGCGACCCTGCAGGCTCATGGCGACTTGGACACGATTGGAGTCCGACTCTCAATCGATCAATCGGTAGCGGCTCCTAGCAGAACGTGCCGACTCCCAAGTCCCATTGAGTCAGGACGACATACCTTTCAATGTGATATTCATCTTAGTCCTTTTTGCCTCACGATATACCTTGTCGAGCTATAGGCGATTTATCGTCATCCCTTAAATAGCTCAACTCTCTTCTCGATCCGTGATATGTGATTCATCTGACTAACTCTTAGTCAACAGACACAGTTAACACTTAACTGAGTTGCGCATGGCCATGCTTCCTGAATCATATCACTCGAGTGGGCCCAGAGAATATCTCTCCATTCGGAGGGGCAAAATCCCATCTTGATTATCCACATCACGCAGCTTGCTTCTCATTCGACCCGAACTCTGCCTTTATAGTTGCCTTGTCACAGAACAACGTTTGACAGAACCTAAGTCGGTGATCCACAACTCGGATTGTGCGACAACCTCAGGTCTAAGGATTACATTGATTGAGACATGCAAATGACGACTTGATCGTTGCATCTCAATGTGGGTCAGTCCGACTTGCTAAACTCTTTAGCCAAGTCCGTGAACGTTGGAATGGCATCACCATGCCCATGACAAGTGGAACCGTGTCATCAGCCAACACTCACATTAGTCTAGGATGTGTGTCCAGCACAACCTTAACGACCAAGGACAATTAGTATGAACAACATGAATATATAGTTCCACAATCGAATCACATATTCAATGACATATATCAGATGTTCAAAACAAGGACAACTTAATAACTTTATGAATACAATGGGAATAACATCATACATGATTGCCTCTAGGGCATATTCCCAACACGGTCTGTCTGACAGTGACAGCATGGAAGCAGTCGGTGGCAGGATAAGGGGGACCTACTCTGTGACTAGGTACAGTGATACCAGTCTGTCCCCTAGTTTTGCCCAACGACTTTACAGAAGCAGCCAAGACCAACGACCAAAGCTGTCAGCGGGTACTCGGAGGAAGGACAGTGTGGACACTATGTCGACACTTGTCTAGGATTTGGACGTATCCGGCTAGGGCACCATGTATATAAGGTGCCCCGCCGCCTCCTGCGCGAGGCATACTCACAGAGGCTCATATGCTCACGAACGCTCTCACTGGAAACCCTAGAAACCCTAAGTCCTTAACCTAGCTCTACTCGGAGAGGGGCGAGGGGCTACTCGGTAGCATTACTATTTGTACTGTACCTACTCGGAGAGACACCGTAATACAGAGAGAAAGGCAGGAGTAGGGGTTTTACCTCCTCACGAGGGCCCTGAACCTGGGTACATCGTGTTGTTTGTGTTGTGTGGATCTTACCTCACGCGGCTACTCGTCGCGTGATCCCTCCCCGGACACCTCCAGCGTCCATCGTCCCCACATCTTTAGCCATCCCATGGCATCTGCCGTGACACCACCACGACAGTTGGCGCCCACCGTGGGGCATCCAGCGGCGCTGGCTGGGGTTTTTGTTCGGACGGGATCTTCTTCAGCGGAGCGCGTAGTTTGTGGCCTTGTCCACAGATTCGGCTCCTTCGACTTCGTCACCGACAACGCCGGCTGTTTCGGCGGCAAGGCCATGCCGGAGGGTGGCTCGGTGATCTCCTTCGGTTCTCACCTCGTCTACGTCGCCACCGTCGCCAACGACACCTATCCTGAGCTGGTGCACGACGCGGAGGATCCCCACGCGGTTGTTGCTGCTCGTGGAAGGCCCGTGCGCAGCTCTGCATGCTGCGCTGAGGTGATGGTGACGGGCGTGGCGGCAAACGTTGGCGCAGCTACTACTGGCGCTGCGGCCGTCGTCGAGGAGGTTGACGACCCGCCCGCGGGTGGCAGGACACGCCGGCCCTACGAGAAGGAGTGCAACCTGCCGCCTTCCACGTCTACGGTCATCCCCGCGTCGGCTGCGCGAACCGGGATGCCCACTCCCACCGACCTCGAGCTCCTAGCCGAGAGGGAGCAGCTCGAGCGGCAACGCCAGGAGCTGCTCGCCGAGCAGGCGGAGTTGGAGAAGATCAGGTTGGAGCTGAGCCTGGACCAGCTCGAGTACAACAAGGCTCACGGCTTCACGCCGGTGGCCAGGAGGCCCAGCAGGGTAGGCGCTACGCGGCGCAACCTAGGCGCCGAGATGGCGACTGTGGCGGAGGAGCCCGCGCAGTCCGCCACCGCGAACACCTTCACAAAGCCAAGGTACAGCACACCCGCCAAGACGCTGCGAGCTGCGGAGGCTGTGGCTGCCGAGTTGCCGCGCCTAGAGGGAGAGGCGCGTCGCAGGCAGCAGGAGAGGCTAGGCGAGCTGGTGCTGGAGGCCGCCAGGCAGAACGAGGAGTTCCGGAAGGCCAACCCGGGAGCTGGAGCTTCGCAAGTGGTTCACTCGCACGCGGCTAGATCTAACGATCAAGCCTCATCTCCGCATCCTAGCCGCGAGAAGAGCCGCAGCGGGCGTACGGGTAGAGACAGGCAAATGCAGGTGTATGACCCGGCTGCTGCCGCGAAACAGGTTGCTGTGCCGCAGCAGCCCGGGCAGGAACACAACGCTGCAAGAGCAGGCTCCCAAGCCCACCAAGCTCAAAGCCGTGTCCGAGAAGCCGCACGTCCGGGTACTTCTCGGCAACCCGCAGCTCCGCCTACTCGGCAGAGGCAGCAGCCGCGCCCAGTGGCACCAGTCGCCAACCCGGTGGAGCAGCCTGCTGCTATGCAGGTGGATAGGTACGATGATGGCTACTCGGCTATGGAGATGGCTGGTTATGACATCCATGACCGTGTGGGTGAGCGCGTGTTGGCGCCTGGAGATGCAAGGCACCAGCTGGACCGCATCAGCTTGTCGGCGCGGCTTGAGAACACGGGTCCTCCTGGCCCCGAGTGCTTTGGCCCGCGCATCATGAACGAGCCGTCCGTGAAGGGCTTTCAGCTCGCGAGAGGCACCAAGAGCTACAATGGTAGCACCAAGCCTGAAGATTGGCTCAACGACTACGTCACCGCGGTCCATATCGCGAATGGCAACAGGAGATGGGCGGTACGCTATGTGCCGCAGATGCTAGAGGGTCCAGCTCGCACTTGGCTCAACAACTTGCCCAAGAACAGCATTAACTGCTGGCTGGACTTCTCGGATGCCTTCATCAGCAACTTCACCAGCACATACAAGAGGCCGAATAGGCCACAGCAGTTGTCGGCTTGCCGGCAGCGAGAAGACGAGACGGACCGCGAGTACCTTACTCGGTGGAGCACCTTGAGGAACACCTGTGAGGGTGTGAATGAAGCGCAGGCCATCACTTGGTTTGCGCAGGGTTGCCGACATGGCAGCATGCTGTGGCAGAGATTGCAGAGGGAGATGCCCAACACCCTGGCCGAGACCATCAAGATTGCGGATCAGTACGCACTCGGTGATCCTACTCAGCCACTGATGGATTCCTCTGAGCCGAGAAGAAACTTCAACAGCAGCAAGCGCAACGAGTTCCGCAACAAGCGCCGAGTAGATACTCGGTATGATCCCGAGGAGGTGAATGCAGTGAACGTCGGAGGCGGTGGTGGCCAAAGGCAAAAACCTGCTGGAGCCTACGGGCAGAACCAGAACCAGGGCCAAGGCAGCAAGAAACCGTTCCGCACTGCACAGCCGAGTAGCGGGAACTCAGAGCAGCCGAAGAAGTTTGTCTTCGATGACATGAAGGATGGCCCATGCAGCTTTCACACTCATCACCCCTCAAGGCCTGCGAACCACACTACTCGGCAATGCGAATGGTGGGATGTGATCAAGAGTGATGGCTTGCCTCCTCCACCTCCTCTGCCAGCCGCGAATGCCACTGTTCAGCCTACTCGCGCTCCTGCAGCTCGGCCGCCAGTGTACCCGAGAAGAGAAAATGTCAACCAAGTGGCTTTAGGAGCCAACCAGAACTTCAACAACGAGAGATACCGCAACAACAACAACAACAACTACAACCGCAACAACAACAACAGAGGCAACAACAACTATCAGGGCAACAACAATGGCAACAATGGGGGCAATGGCCCTAACCAGTACCAAGAGCACCATGAGAGCTATATGATCTTCACTTCCGAGGCAGTCGACAAGCAGTCGCAGCACAGGCGGGCCATGGAGGTCAATGCAGTAATTCCGGCTGTCCCTCACTACATGTACTGGTGCGACCAGGAGATCAGGTGGACTCGGGCAGATCACCCCAAGGTGATGCCCAATCCGGGTACCTATGCCTTGGTGCTAGATCCCACTTTCCTGGGCCCCGAGAAGAACGTGAGGTTCAGCAAGGTGCTGATCGACAACGGCAGCAGCATCAACATTGTGTACAAGGACACACTCGAGAAGCTTGGCCTGGCCGAGAACATGATGCTGCCCAGCAAGACCACTTTCCATGGCATCGTGCCCGGGATCTCTTGCAACCCGATTGGCCGAGTGTGGATCGATGTGCTATTCGGTACTCGGGAGAACTGCCGCACTGAGCGCCTGCAGTTTGAAGTGGTGGATCATCAGAGCCCCTACCATGCTCTACTCGGCAGGCCTGCTCTGAGCAAGTTCATGGCGTCCACTCATGTGGCTTACCTGAAGATGAAGATCCCCGGGCCCAATGGCATCATCACCATCTCGGGAGATTACAAGAAGTCCATGGAGTGTGCCTCTGCTAGCTCTCAGCTGGCGGAATCAATGGTGATTGCTGCCGAGAAGAAGAAGATGTACGAGGTGGTGGCCATGGCTCAGTCCGCACAAGCTGGCGCACAAGGTGTGCCGAGTACTCAGCATGGTACTGCTTTCCAAGCTGCCAAGGAGACCAAGACTGTCCAGGTTGACCCCGAGTTCCCGGAGCGTGTGGCCATCATTGGTGCTGGGTTGGCCGAGAAATAGGAAAGCGCGCTCATCCACTTCCTCCGTGAGAATCGGGACGTGTTCGCCTGGACCAATGAAGATCTACCAGGGGTCCCGAGGGAGTTGGTTGAGCACTCTTTGCATGTGCGTCCTGACGCCAAGCCCGTGAAGCAGGCCTTACGCCGTTTCGGGGATGAGAGAAGGAAGGCCATCGGTGATCAAATCACCAAGCTGCTGATCAGTAACTTCATCATGGAGGTGCTGCACCCGGACTGGTTGGCCAACCCGGTCATGGTCGAGAAGAAAAAGGAAGATCCCAAGGCTGCCACCGCATGGCGCATGTGTGTCGACTACACCGACTTGAACAAGGCATGCCCCAAGGATCCTTTCCCGCTACCTCGCATCGATCAGGTGATCGATTCCACTTCCGGCTGTGAGCTGTTGTCTTTCATAGATGCCTACTCTGGTTTCCACCAGATTGCACTCAACCCTGCTGATCAAATAAAGACTGCTTTCATTACCCCGTACGGGGCTTATTGCTATCGTGTCATGTGTTTTGGCCTGAGGAATGCGGGTGCAACCTATCAGAGATGCATGCAGAAATGCTTGCATGACCAACTCGGCAAGAATGTGCAGGTGTACGTAGATGACATTGTCATCAAAACGAATAAAACACATACTCTGCTTGCCGACTTGGAGGAAACCTTTGCTAACCTACGCAGGTACAAAATGAAACTGAATCCGAGTAAGTGCACCTTTGGTGTACCAGCTGGAAAGCTACTCGGCTTTCTCGTTTCTAGTCGGGGCATTGAAGCCAATCCGTCTAAGATAAAAGCTATTGAAAGCATGTCTTTGCCGAGATCATTGAAAGATGTGCAGAAGTTCACTGGTTGTTTGGCATCTCTGAGCCGTTTCCTGGGCCGAATGGGCGAGAAGGCTCTACCTCTGTACCAGCTGATGAAGAAAAGCGACAAGTTTATCTGGACTCCGCAGGCGGATGTGGCATTCAATGAGCTGAAAGCAATGCTGGCTAGTGCTCCCGTCTTGGCTAGTCCGCTACCCAAGGAGCCTATGCTGCTGTACATTGCCGCGACTAACCGAGTAGTCAGCGTGGTGATAGTGGTGGAGCGAGAAGAAGAAGGCAAGAGTGTGCAGCGCCCAGTCTACTATCTCAGTGAAGTGCTGTCCAGTTCCAAGCAAAACTATCCGCATTACCAGAAGATGACATATGGTGTGTACCTGGGCGCCAGGAAGCTGAAACATTACTTCCAGGAGCATCCCATCACTGTTGTGAGCTCAGCTCCCATCTCGGATATCATGGGTAACAAGGAGGCGAGTGGCAGAGTAGCCAAGTGGGCGATCGAGCTAGCCGCGTACGCTCCCGCGTATACGAGAAGAGAAGCAATCAAGTCTCAGGTACTGGCGGAATTTCTTGTGGACTGGGCCGAGATGCAGTATGAACCTCCCGCTCCAGTTTCCAACTATTGGAAGATGCACTTTGATGGCTCAAAGGTGAAAGAAGGCCTCGGGGCTGGCGTTGTGCTTACGTCACCCAAGCGGGATCAACTCAAGTATGTGTTGCAAATTCACTTCAAGGCATCCAACAATGTAGCCGAGTATGAGGCGGTGGTGCATGGCTTGCGAGTAGCAAAGGAGGTTGGCGTGCAGCGCATTATATGCTATGGTGACTCAGATCTAGTGGTGCAGCAAGTCTCAGGTACCTGGGATGCTTTGGATGCCAACATGGCATCGTATCGCTTCCTGGTGCAGTCAATGACTGGGTTTTTCGAAGGCTGTGAGTTCCAGCACATTCACCGAGCAGAGAACGAAGCTGCAGATGAGCTGTCCAAGTTGGGATCTTCTCGGCAGTCCATCCCGGCAGGGATTGCCTTGGAGCATTTGAGGAAGCCATCCATCAAGCCTTCCCCCAACTCGGAATCTATCTTTGTTCCCTCTCTGCCAAGTGAAGAATCAGACCCAATGGAGATTGACTGGGAGAGTGCTACAGGGAACCCGGGGACTGCCGTCCTGTACTCGGGGACTGCCGTTCCCTACCCGGGGACTGCCGTTCCCTACTCGGGGACTGCCGCTCCCTACTCGGGGACTGCCACTCCCTACCCGGGGACTGCCATTCCTTACTCGGGGACTGCCGCCCTCAACCCAGAAGCTGTTGCATTCATTGAAGAAGTTCTCGCCAATCGATCTGGGCTGCAGAGAAGCGCTCCTACTCCTCCTGTGCAACCACCAGAGCCTGTCCCAATGGAAATGGACGAACCAGTGTTTCCCGTGCGGGAGACACCGAATTGGGCAATGCCCATATTATCCTTTCTAAGGGACGGTACTTTACCCGAAAATGAGGTGACTGCGAGGCAGATTCAGAGAAGATCCAAGGGCTACGCCTTAGTCCGAGACGTGCTGCACAAGAGAAGTGCCACTGGTGTGCTGCAACGCTGTGTGAGCCCAGAGGAAGGAGAAGAAATTCTGGTGGAGATACATCAAGGGGAATGTGGGCATCACGCCTCTTCTCGGGCTTTAGTCAAGAAAGCTTTTCGGCATGGCTTCTACTGGCTCACTGCATTGCAGCAAGCTGAGGACATTGTGAGGAAGTGCGCCGGCTGCCAGATGTTCGCAAGTAAGATTCACATGCCAGCATCCGAGTTGAAAACAATTCCTATCACATGGCCGTTTGCTGTTTGGTGCTTGGATATGGTTGGTCCCTTCAAGCCGGCTAAGGGCAACATGACACATATCTTGGTCATGGTGGACAAGTTCACCAAGTGGATCGAGGTGAAACCTATTCGGAAGTGCGATGGGGTCACAGCTGTGAAATTTGTGAAGGATGTGATCATGAGATATGGCTACCCGCACAGTATCATCACCGACAACGGCACCAACTTTGCAGAGGGGGCAATGGTGCGATTCTGCAGAGATAAGCATATCCGACTAGACGTTGCGTCAGTCGCGCACCCTGCCTCCAATGGGCAAGTTGAGAGAGCAAATGGGATGGTACTGGCAGGCATCAAGCCGAGGCTGATTGAGCCACTGCTGAAAAAACACCTGGGTGTTGGCTAGAAGAGTTGCCAGCGGTGTTGTGGAGTCTAAGGACTACCCCTAACCGGTCAACCGGCTACACGCCATTCTTCTTGGTATACGGGGCTGAGGCCGTGTTGCCAATAGACTTAGAGCATGACTCCCCCCGAGTAGCCCTCTACACTGAGGTGGAGGCGAGAGAAGCTCGAGAAGACGACGTTGACCTGCTTGAAGAAGCAAGAGAGCTGACTCTGTCACGTTCGGCTATCTACCAGCAAAACCTGCGGCGCTATCATAGCCGAAAGGTGAACCCAAGGGTTTTCCGAGAAGGAGACATGGTCCTTAGGCTTGTGCAGCGCACAGCCGGGATGCACAAGTTGTCTCCTCCATGGGAAGGGCCTTTCATTGTCAGCAAAGCGCTGCACAATGACGCGTACTATCTTGTAGATGTGCGCCCGTCGCAGGCGAACAGGGCAGATAAAGCTGGAGAGGAAACCAAGCGTCCCTGGAATGTAGCTCTACTTCGTCGTTTTCATTCGTAAGCAAAGATGTGTATGTACCCTTTCATCCGAGTTGAAATTCTACTCTGCAATCTAAAATTGTTCCCGGGGACTGCCCTCGTCCGAAATTGCTCTAAGTGTTTTTTTTTACTCGGCTTGTTCCTTTGTCTATTCGGTTGCTTCACTTCAGAACTCAAAGGTGCATTGAGTACTGTGTTTAAACCTATATGCCAACTCTTCGACTTTGCTGCTGTCCGAAACCCGGCTTCATGGCAAGCAAGAGAACAAGCAAAAGGTCAATGAGCACACGAAAATCGCTAAGGAAGAAGAAAGTGCAGGAACCGAGTAGATTGTCGATTGCTTTTTATTCCTTGTTTTCGTCTTCTCGGCTAGGTGGTGGGCTGCGTTATCATAATTGTTTTCTAGCGGCTAAGTATTTGCAGTCTTGTTCTTTGATTCTTGTGACTCGAATACCAAACAAGCGACAAGTCGCAGGTAGAGCAGAGATGAAAAGACAGGGTGAATAAGAAAAGCTACTCGGGGACTCGTATGGAAACACAACTCGGCATTAAGCCATTGTCGTGCAAATTGATTAATGTCAACGTAAACCGAGTGGGCATAAAAACTGAGTAGCAAGCAAGATAAAGGTAGTCTGTTACATCTGCTCCCGGCATCCCGGGGATCTGATAAAATGTTCAAGTGAAAGAAAAGATTGCAGGTTGCTTCAAGTTGCAGAGGAGATGTTCTCGGCGCTGGCCTTGGCGGCTGTTTCCTCGGCGGCGGCCTTGGCAGCAGTTTCTTCAGTAGCAGTGGCGGTAGCTGCTTCTTCGGTGCCGGCTTGAGTGGCATCCGCTCCCGTCTGCACGACGGTGGATTCCTCCATCTCGGCATCCTCCTGGGTGGCCGTCTGCTCGGAAGTGGCCGTGGCTACCGAGACGGGTCCTGGAGCCGAGGAGGAGCCTGAAGCGTGGCCAGGAGGAGGCACCGTGTCGTCGAGAGCAGCACCTGAGGAGGTGCCAAAGTCGAGTGGCTCGCTGTCGATGTGCGCCCCTTCGTCTTCATCGCTACTCGCGACGACGGTGGCCTTGCCCTTCCCGGCTTTGCCCTTGGGAGATTCGAAGTACTCCCCAAGTTCCTCCTCATCGTCATCTTCGTCGTCCTCGTACTCGGTGTCGGGTTCGGGGACGCCATCGATGTAGACCTCCGTCTCGGCGCACTCTGCAACATCATATGCAGTCTGCTTGCGCAAGGCCACGCTGTCGGCATCAGTCTCCCACTTGGAGTTATTGCGCTTCCCGCGGATGAGCTGCATGTCCAGGTTCTCATACCAGGACGCAATGCAGAGAAGCATCACATCCGCACCAGCACGGGCTCCGGAGGCTCGCCACTTCTTTAACTCGGCCTTCACGCCTTCCAGCTTGAGGGCGAGCGCCCGCATGCTTTTTGGCTCAGGATCATGGGGCCAGAACAGCCGGTGGAGCTCAATGCCCGCGTGCATCAAATCAGTCCCGCAGCCGGCCAGCTGTTCGAAGTAACCTTTGAGCACCACCAAGCTGTCCTCGATATCAGCCCTGGTGTCAATCGGCTCACCCAGTGAAAGGCGAACTGCTCGGGCCTTGGCTATCGAGGGCGCAGAGGTAGACTCAAGACGAGGCCAAATCTCTGAAATAGCAAGTGGCAAGATCAGAAACCGAGAAAGAAAAGAGGAAGCCGAGAAGGAATAGGACCGAGAAGAAAAGATGCAATGAAGAAAAGAACTTACCGATCAGTTGGCGGCGCAGCTGCTGCAGCTTGGCTCTCCAGGATTCCTCGTTGTTAATCTGCTTTGATTGAACCTGGCGCAGGGTGTCCATCTGAGCGAAAAGATCAGCATTGGTTTTCTTCAGAGTCTCGCACTCAGCCTCGAGGGCCCTCTCCTTGGCCTTGAAAGTGGTCTCGGCCTTGGCTTTCTCGGCGATGGCCGCGTCCCTCTCGGCGCCAATCTTCACGGCGTCTTGGAGCGCGTTCTGAAGCTGGACCTGCAGCTTCTCCATCTCGGTGGTGTGGTCCTTAATCAGAGTAATAGCCTGATCGGACAGCTGCTTTTCCACCGCTGCTGGCTGGACGCAATCTTGGTGCGCCTCAGCAAATGACTTATAATCTTCTGCGAAAAGATAAGATAAGGTCAGCAGATATGCAGAGAAGAAACAAATTCGAGACAGAACCGAGTAAACAACAAGCTCACCTTCAAGTCTCTTTATGGTGGCCTCGGAGTCTGCCACAAAAGCACGGCACTTCTCGTGCTCGTCGACTAGGGCCTTCAGGTTAGCTGCAGAGAAGGGAAGGTTAGTGCCAAAGAAAGCAGGAGCGGGCGTAAAAATAAAACGCAGAAACCGTGTAGCTAAAAGGCCTACCCTGCACTTCAGCTAGCTGCTGGCTGCTCTCATTGGCGTTTTTGCTTGCGGCCTCGGCATCTGCCTTCTCTTTCTCCAGTGCGGTGATGCGTCTCCTGGCGATGGAGTGGTTCCAGAGAAGGATGCGGTACAAGTTGGTCCGCTTGAGAACGCTATCCTGAAAACCGAGAAGAAAATGAGTTAGGCAAAGCAGAGAAGATTCGGCCCGAGTAGGAGGCTACTCGGAGAGTGTCCACCTACTCGACCCAAATCTCGGGGACTGGGAGTGATGGTGAGAAAGAAGGAAGGCGAGTAGAAGAGAAGAAAATTCAACTCGGAAAAGGCAAAAAGACTTACTGCGTAGCTCTGTTCGATATCCTCGGCGTTCTTGCGGTGCAAAAACATCTTGGCTGCGAGGGTGGCGGTGTCGGTGGAGACGGACATGGGCTGGTGTCCCAGGTCGATCTTGTTCCACTCCACGCGGTAGTGGTCGACGGAGCCAAGGGTCAAGCCATGCCACTTATCCTCTCCGAGAACCCCGCTGTCCCACTTGGCGCTGATGTAGCCGACAGTGTCCAGTACCTGCTCAAGACCCTTGGAGGTTATTGGCTTGTCTTGGGGTCCCCGAGAAGCAATATTGACGGGTTTATTCTGGGCTGGATCGAAGGGAGGAGTATTCCTGGCTACTGCTTTCCTCCCCTTCTGAATAGCTACAGCTTTATCTTGGGGAGGGAAGCCGATGCTATGTTGGTGGCTAACCTCAATCATATATTCCGGGTAGCAAGGCTGGCCAGCAGCGCGAGCGCCCGCAGAGAGTGCAGCAGGAATCGGGCCGGAGTCGCGGATCACGAGCGCTCCGCCTGCGGATGCGCCTTGCTCCCTGGCCCTTTTCTTCGTCTGCTCTTTCTCGATCTTCTGCCTCTCGGGATCCTCGGGTTTCTTCCCCTCTGTCTTGGCCTTTGCCTTCTCGGCGACTGCTTCCTCGGCAGCTCGCTTCTCGGCTTTCTTTTGTTCAGCCCTGGCCTTCTTCTGCTCGGCCTTGGCTCTCTCAGCAGTTTCTTTCTCGGCTTTGGCCTTCTCGGCGGCTTCCTCCTTGGCCTTGGCCTCCTCGGCAGCCACCTTATCGGCAGTCTTTTTCTCAGAAGGGCCCTTCTCGGAGCAGTAATCCCTCAGAGCATCAAGGGCCCGTTGCCTGGTTACTCGCCCAGGAGGGCTGGATGTGTCCTTACTCTGTGGCAACAAGGAAGACGTCGGCGGTGTAGGGTCTTGCGCAGTTGGTGGCGCTGCAGACCCGTCGCCCAGTGCAGTCTCTAGCTGGGCGCTACTCGGAGCGCCGCCTGGCAACGGATAAACATCCGTGACGGTGGCGTCCGCAGCGGTGTTGTCTCCTACTTGCTGCTCGGCAGCAAGATTGTCTCGTGCACCAGCCTCTGTGCTGGTTTGCTCTTGTTCTACCTCAGGCCGCTCGGGGGCGGCAGTGTCTTGCATATCCTGGTCTCGGACCTCCTCGGCATTGCTAGCCGGAGGAGAAGGTGGTCTTTCGAGGTGGACGGCAGCGTCCTGAGCTGCCGCTTCTGATCCTGCTCCCTGAGCGGAAGTGATCGGTGCTTTGGCGGCAGTAGCGTGGGCAGTGTTGTCCTCCTCGTCGTCATCGACGTTGATCAGAGGAATTGGAGTTTCCTTGGCTTGGCCGGATGCGCAAGCGGCGTTCACGTCCAGGGGAGCTCTGCGGAAAGAGGAGAAGGGAATCAGGAATTGGAAGAAAATGGGGAAAGTGGTACTGCGCGAGAAGAAAGACGACCGGGAAGGAAGCTTACGCGGTAGTGGAAGAGAGCTGTTTCCTCTTTCTCTTCGTGGTGAGCTTGGTGGGTTTCTTCTTCTCGGGGGTCTCTCCCTCCTCGGCGGGCTTCTTCTTCTTCTTGGCAGGGGGCGCTCGTGCTTCGCCGCCTGTCCGTTTGCGAGTTTCGGGAGGGGCAACCGACAGAGGCTTGACGACAAGGGGCGCATCGCCCTCGTTCTCGTCCTCATCCTCGTCGTCCTTCTCCGCAGCGGCCTCATCTGAGAAATTCAAAGGAAAGAAGAAGTGAATCAGAAATAGCAATACAAGGAGTTGATGCTTCCCGGAAACAAGCAAGATAAGGATGCTATTACCGTCAGAGCCGTCGTCCGCCCAAGTGTTAAGGACGTCGCGCTTCTCGGGAACGGGGCTGCTCTGCTCCGCGTCATCAGAGGGGGGTACATCATCCTCCTCGCGATCCTTGGACCAGTTGTCCTCGAAGACCTCGCTGCTTTCAGTGAGCTGGCGAGTAAGAGTCTGAAAGGCAGAGAAGGATCACAAGTTAGCCGAGTACCAGAAAAGAACTCTACTCGGGTAGGCGTGCACCCACGAAGCACACTAAGCCTAGGCTTTTTTCTAAATTTCCTACTCGACGAGGCGTGCAGGCACAAAGCACACTAAGCCTAAGGCGATTTAGCTAAGTGTCCTACTCGGTGCACGAGGCGATTGCTAGTCGAGGCGAAAAGAGAAGCTATCTACTCGGAAGGCAGAGACGAAAACAGAGTAAGGGAGACGTACCCGTAAGATTGGAGTCCTACGGCTGAACGGGAGGAACCCGTACCGCCACTTCTCGTTGAGGCTGGTCTTCAGGATGTTCCTGGCAAGCCGGGGAACGTCAGCGTCGTCGATCTCGACGGTGGTGGTCCTGGTGCAATCGCGAGGCCCTCCCATGTAACACATGAGGTGGCATCGCTCCTGCAGAGGGAGCACCCGGCGTTTGATCCAGCACGCTACTGGATCGTCATTCCTGAGGCCATGCGTCTTCAGCCAGGCGAGTTGCGTCTCTATCTCGGTGGCGTTCTCGTCGTTGACGGGCTTCTCCTTCCAATTCGACCCGAGTGGAGCACGCTTGCTCCAAGGGGGCAGGTTGATCCGATCGTCGACGGGGGCTCCATCAGCGGCGGCAACGTTCCTCACGTAGAAGAACGTTTGCTGCCACATTCGGCAGGAATCCAGCCCCTGGATGCGGGGGTGGTTCGTCCCGTTCCGCTGCACCATCATGGCGCAGCCGACGTCGGTGGCGCGAGGAACGCCCGCGCTGTCCTTCTTCCCGACGGATTGTTGGCGAAGATGGAAGTAGTGGAGCCACGTCTCCACGGTGGGCCTGATGCCGAGAAAAGCCTCGCACACCACGGCGTGGTATGCGAGGAAAACGACTGCATTGGGCGGCAGATGGTGCATCTGCAGCCCGAAGTGATTCAGGAACTTACGCATGAAGTCCGATGCTGGCAGCCCGAACCCGCGCTCGAAGTGGGACATGAACACCACGCGCTCTCCATCCCTGGGCTTGGGCACGACCTCGTCGTCGGGTGCCCGGCACTCCACGCCGGGGGGAACCCTTCTCTCGTTCACGAGCCAGGCGAGGTTGGCTTGGGTGATGGAGGAACCGGCCCAGCAGGACTTGGCCATGGTTGCGAGTGGAAGAATCGGAAATCAAACGGGGTTGGTGGTGGAGCGAGTCCGCGGCGGCGCAGAGGCTAGCGCGGCGGCGGAGCGCTCGGTGGCGGAGAAGAACGGGAGGAAGAAGAGGAAATGAGCAGGGAAGGGGAAAAGCAAGTTACCGCGGGGGTATTTATACCTCCTCGGCGAGATTACCGTTACCACCACGGTAGTGGGATCGGCTGTGGCGTGTGGTGGGTCCTGTGGCCGGATAGAAACGCACACAAGCGCAGGCTGCGCGCGTAACGGCCGCATTTGATCCCACCTTCAGATCGTGGCCAGTAATTGCGCGTGATGGGACATGACGGCCGGTGGGCCCACGGCGTGAAAACTGGACACGTGGCGTCGTGTCCTGGGCAACCAAACGACAAGGTCGTGGATGCTTGACACGTAGGCAGTGCCTGCGTGAAGGGCTGGATGTTGCTCTGCGCTGCAGAGGCTCAGTTTGCAAAATTTCGCTAAGTCTTTTTACTCGGATACAGAGTAGAAAGCAAGTGATACTCGGAAAGGGGAGACTCAAGATACTTTCCGGATAGCTACTCGGAGGACCTACTCGGCATCTTGAGGTTCGATGGCTGAGATGCAAAGGCTGGTTTTAAGCTGGCAGAGCCTAGTGAACAAGTTCGCAAGACTCAACCAGCTTCGGGGACTGCTGTCGGGGGGTTACCCCCGAGTAGGGTAAAGACAGGTAGTAAAGGCCGCGTACGGAAGAGAGGTTTGGCCGAGTAGCCGACTACCGGGTACTCGCTACCCGGTCGACTGCTACCCGGTCTCACCTCAAGATGGCCAGAAGGAGATATCAATCAGTTTCTACCATGTCGAGTAGAAGGTTTGGCCCGAGTACAATTGGCGGGAACATTTGGCGGGAAACTACTCGGGCAGGAAGTCAAAGGAGCCGTTCTGACACAGGATCCCGCGTATCCTGGGTCCGTACTTGGCAGCATTCGAACTACTGTTCACGTGGGGACGGTCTGTCTGACAGTGACAGCATGGAAGCAGTCGGTGGCAGGATAAGGGGGACCTACTCTGTGACTAGGTACAGTGATACCAGTCTGTCCCCTAGTTTTGCCCAACGACTTTACAGAAGCAGCCAAGACCAACGACCAAAGCTGTCAGCGGGTACTCGGAGGAAGGACAGTGTGGACACTATGTCGACACTTGTCTAGGATTTGGACGTATCCGGCTAGGGCACCATGTATATAAGGTGCCCCGCCGCCTCCTGCGCGAGGCATACTCACAGAGGCTCATATGCTCACGAACGCTCTCACTGGAAACCCTAGAAACCCTAAGTCCTTAACCTAGCTCTACTCGGAGAGGGGCGAGGGGCTACTCGGTAGCATTACTATTTGTACTGTACCTACTCGGAGAGACACCGTAATACAGAGAGAAAGGCAGGAGTAGGGGTTTTACCTCCTCACGAGGGCCCTGAACCTGGGTACATCGTGTTGTTTGTGTTGTGTGGATCTTACCTCACGCGGCTACTCGTCGCGTGATCCCTCCCCGGACACCTCCAGCGTCCATCGTCCCCACATCTTTAGCCATCCCATGGCATCTGCCGTGACACCACCACGACATAGATCGTGGGTTCAATGTTGGTTTAATCGATCCCACCCTTTTCACCAAAAAGGTCGGAGGTGACTTGTTCATATGCCAACTCTATGTGGATGATATCATCTTTGGTTCCACTAACGTTGCTTTCAATGATGAGTTTTGCAAGCTTATGACGGACAAGTTCGAGATGTCTATGATGGGAGAATTGGAGTATTTTCTTGGCTTTGAGATCAAGCAACACCCCGAAGGAACATTCATCAAGCAAGCCAAGTATACTCAAGATATGCTCAAGCGATTCAATATGCATGATGCTAAACCTATGAAGACTCCCATGTCCACGACGGTTGATTTGAAACCCGATCCGAATGGTAAAGAGGTAGATCAAAAGGTATACCGCTCCATGATTGGCTCTTTGCTCTACCTTTGTGCATCTAGACCCGATATTATGTATAGCGTTGGTAAATGTGCAAGGTTTCAAGCCTCCCCAAGACAAAGTCATCTTGAAGCGGTTAAGCGTATCTTTCGATATTTAGTTCATACCCCAAACTTTGGTCTTTGGTATCCCAAGGGTTCAACCTTTCAGCTCATTGGGTATTCGGATGCGGACTATGCGGGAGAGAAGACAGATAGGAAATCTACATCCGGAAGTTGTCAATTTCTTGGCCGCTCATTGGTATGTTGGTCGTCCAAGAAACAAAACTGCATTGCTCTCTCTACCACTGAGGCCGAATACATCTCCGCGGCTAGTTGTTGTGCTCAATTACTTTGGATGAGGCAAACATTGAGAGATTATGGCATCATCTTCGACAACGTTCCTCTCTTGTGCGACAATGAGAGTGCCATCAAGATCGCCTACAATCCCGTTCTTCACTCCAAGACGAAGCACATTGAGATACGGCATCACTTCATTCGGGATCATGTTGAGAAGGGTGATATTGACCTCTCCTATGTTGCGACCAAGGACCAACTCGCGGATATCTTCACGAAGGCCCTTGATGAACCAAGATTTCGGGGTTTGAGGAATGAACTAAATGTGATCGATGCGTCTAACTTCTCTTGAACCCTTGCATGTGTACCTTCACTATATGTGTTATCTAGTCTAGATGTAGGCATGGACATAGGGGGAGCGTAGTTCAACTCATGGATAAACACTCCACCTATCATGCGTAAAACAATCAAAACGTAATGCATATCTAGTCAGTTCGTGACTTATTGTGCTTAAAACGTGAGTGATACTCTTGAGTCCAAGATACATCTTCGCGGCTCCTTGGTGTCACTCAAACACGGTGGCTCCGGCCACCAACCTTTTCTTTTGAATGTGTTTTGTTTGATGTTTTCCTCGTGTTTGTTCGAGTGTTTGTGTCTTTTTGCGTCTTTGGAGGCTCACGATTTGATCCATCTTCCACAAAACTCGGATGGCATTGGCACCCCGGAAATTCCGGCCTAGGACCGGAATATTCCGGCCCTCAGACGTTTGTTCCAGAAAATTTCGCTAACTTCCGATGTGCCCGCTCACAGAAGGCACACCGGAAATTTCAGCGGAAATTTCCGGCACAAATTTCCGGGGGCCCGGAATATTCCGTGTCTTAAGCCACGGAAATTTCCGGAGGGAGATTTGGACTCGAATAATTCCCCAACTATCCAGCGTGCCCGCTCGCAGAAGGCACACCGGATATTTGGGCGGAATATTCCGGCCCAAATCTCCGGGCCCCGGAATATCCGGCATTAAACACCGGAAATTTCCGGTGCTCTTGGCCTGGGGCTATATAAGGGCGACGGGAGGCGACGGTTCCGCACTGTTTTCCTCCCCTCGTCTCTCCACTCGCCCCAGCCAGCCGCCGCCGCCTCCGAGACTTCCAGGAGGCCTCTTTGCCTCCCCTCCTCCGCCTCTCCTCTTCCTTTGCGGATCAAGAGACCGCACGTCCTTTCCTGTGATGGATCCGGGTACGTGTTCGTTTTCTCCGCAAAATTTCGGGTTGAGTAGATGCATTATCACTTTTATCTAGTGTTTCTCCTGTTCTAGCATGGTTCTTTGCCACAAAGTACCATCTATTCCTCCTCGTACTAGATCCCATGTTCTAGATTCGTTATAGGCACAGATTCAGATCTGGAATTCGAAAATCCCGCAGGCCGGAAATTTCCGCCCAGGGCCGGAATTTCCGCACCCCGGAAATTCGCCCTGTGGCCGGAATTTCCGCCCTCCGGAATTTCCGTCTCCATGACCGGAATTTCCGGCCTATACTGACTCTACACCAGAACTCCACAATTCCATTCCTCATTTCGTGAGCCCCTGTTTTTGATGTTTGTTTGCTTTTTCTTTGGCTTTCTTTTGCTTTTCTCGCAGATGGTTCCACCTCTAGGTCTGGCAAGCTGCTCAGTTCCCGCAAACGCCTCCGTCATCTGACAGAAAATGAGGAGGGAACCTTTGTAGAAGACAATGAAACTCGCCGGCGTGAACGAGATGCTCAGCGAGCATATGAGCAACAACGTGAGGCTGATCGGGCTGCTCGCAGAGCTGGTAGGCAGCAAGGCAAGGCACCTCTCAATGTGGGCACTATGCCCATTGCTGACTTTTCGGAATGGCGCAAGAAGGCTTGGTATACGGAGGGTCCTCAGGACCCCACGATTGACTCGTGCTTTTGGCACGTCGAGCAGGAGACTCTCTTCAAGCAGGTCTACACCGTTATGAGCAAACCTGTTTGCCCCATGAAGGTGATCAATTTTGCTCATCTGGCTGCCAACCCCGAGTACTTCAACAACTCTGTTCAGCTTGTGGAGGTCCTTGGTCTGCGTCAACTTATGGAGACTCGTTGCTCATACAACACCACCTACATCCAGCAGTTCTTTGCTACTCTTGTCATTGATGATTCTGAAGATATTGGGATGTCCTGGATGTCTGGCCCTCACCTGCTCACTGCAAACTTCCATGACTTTGCCACTGTACTTGCCTATCCGTTTGCTGGCCTCAACACTCCTCAGGGCCACCGTATGCACATTCATGGGGAAGAGTATCAGAAGAACATGCTTGCTGAGCTTTATGGTCCTCGAGGCACAGTTGGTTCGGCTAAAGGCCTCTTTGCAGTCTATGATATTCTCCTGCGCATGTTCAGGGAGTCCATTGCTCCAAGCGCGGGAAACAATGATGCTATTCGTGGTGGATTGGTCAACCTTATGCACCATGCCTTCTTGACCTTCTCTGAGACTGATATGACTGATATGGAGGCTCACAGGGTTGATGTCATGGACTTCATTTTCAATGAGATCCACTATGCTCTCTTCCATCGCAAGGTGCCACCATATGCCCCCTATATCATGAAGCTCATCAAGGCACGCTATCCTGAGGCGCTCCGAGAAGACTTGGAGTTGGACTGTGAGGATCACAAGGACGTTAACCTCTACAAGAAGTCTGCTCACACTCAGCAGGCCGCTCATGATGTTGGTGGATCTGGACAGGGCCACAGGGATGCTCGCATGCGTCCTCCTACTCCTGGAAAGAAGAAGCGCTCGTGGCTTGCTCGTGCTGTTGAGAAGGTACTCAGCTTGACTGTTTGCCTCCACAAGGAGAACTACGCAACCTATGTGGAACGCCGCACCATCTTAGAGAACCAGCATCACATCATGACTGCACTCAAGACTCCCTCTGTGCCACCACTTCCTCCTCCTCGGGTTGCTTACAGGAACTGGAACAACCGTGATGTTGACTGGGATATTGGTGTTGATGAAGATGAGGACATGGAGACTGCCACCGACAGTGAAGCTGAAGAGGACGACGAGGACACCCAGGCCTAGAGTGTGCTCCATGGGACGTAGCTATCCCTTTTCTCTTTTTGGTGTCTTGATGCCAAAGGGGGAGAAGAATTAGATGATCGTGGGGATTTGCTTGGGAAGGTTTTTTCGTTTGTTCTTCGTTGCCATTTCCGTTTTTCGTGCGTCTTTTTCGAACTTCGTTCTACCGTACTCGTCCTTTATGTTGAACTATTATTATTGGGAGGCATGTCTCCTATATATGCTATCTGTGATGTTTTCATATCATGCATTGTTAGCTTTATTCCCTGCAAATACCCGTGTTGTCATCATTCACCAAAAAGGGGGAGATTGAAAGCTCATGATCCCTCTAATGATTTTGGTGATGATGCTAACACGGATATCTCCTATCTAACAATGAGGTTCAGTCTGTGCAGCTATTGTTCTAGATGATCATCTGTATATCCTTGTCAAAAGATCAAAGAGAAGCTCTCTATTGTGGAAATTCAGCCACCGGATTTTTCAGTATAAAGGGCGGAAATTCCGGGACTTATGGGGCGGATTATCCGGCCATCTCACCGGAATTTTCCGGCCTCCCTTCTGGCTTCCACGAAAACGACCAAGTGTTTGTCTGCCCACGCACAGAAGCCAGGGCGGAAATTTGCCCCGGAAATTTCCGGGCCAAAAATCCGGCCTTCAAGGACTTAGCAGAATTTGGTCTTCTTCACATTGCCCGCGCACAGAGATGGGGGCGGAAATTCAGTCCGGAAATTTCCGGGCCCGGACATTTCAATTATCCGCCCCCCGGATATTTCAATATTCCGGGAATCAAAGTCCTTAGCCATTTTTCCATCATAAGTTGATGCCCGCGCACAGAAGGTAGGGCGGAAATTTGCCCCGGAAATTTCCGCAGCAAAAATCCGGCCCTTGGTCCTTAGAAGTTTTTCATCATCGTGTTGGTGCCTGCGCACAGAGATGGGGGCGGAGTATTGGGGCGGAAAATTCCGCCCCGGATATTTCAATTATCCGCCCCCCGGAGTTTTCAAATTTCCGGCCAACTCAGACCGGAATATTCCGGCCTTTACCCCGGAAATTTCCGGTCCCTCAGGACTGCAACGGTCAGAATTTGGAGGAGCCTATAAATAGCTGTCTTCTTCCTCTAGATAGGCAGCTCGTCCATTCCTCTCTCTCCTCCATTGTTGTAGAGCTCAAATCGCCCCGATCTCCCTCCTCCTCCAACCAAACTCGATGCCCTTCAAGGATCTCATGGAGGAGGTCTAGATCTACCTTTCCACCAAGCCAAAACGTGTGTACCCATACCACAACTCTTGGGATCTTGTAATCTCTTGGTTTCTTTGTCATCCAAGGGAAACCCTAGTGCTTGTAGCTTCCACCTTGTAGCAAGAAGCTTCAATTGTTGAGAGCCTCCATCTCACTTGTGGAGTAGCCTCAACCCCTTGTAAAGGTTTGGTCAACGCCTTCAAGTCGACCTCATAGTGGAAACGAGAATCTCCCTCACCGGAGAAGCTCAAGGAGAACAAGGTGTGCACATCCGTGCTATTGAGGAGCGCCTAGGTGGCTCCCCACCTCTCCAACGTAGACGTACTTCTTTCAAGAAGGAACTACGGGAAACATATCCTTGTCTCCGTGTTTTCACTTGTTGTTATCTTGTACCGTTCCTTTATTTCCGCTGCTACTTGCTTCTTATCACCTAGGGTTTTCACTTAGTTGCACATTTAGGTAATCAAGCATTTACTTTCTTAAAAGCCCCATTAAAAGTGAAAAAGGAGTAAAATTTGTAGGTCACCTATTCACCCCCCCCCCTCTAGTTGACCATATTGCACTTTCAAAGTGTTTGGCTCAAACTATTTGAGAGGACCAAATAAGGAGGAAACTGCTCGGATCCTGGCGACAAATGATGCAAGAGGTTTTCCCGGTATGCTTGGAAGCATTGATTGCATGCACTAGAGCTGGAAGAACTGTCCATTTGGATGGCAATGATTGTACAAAGGGGGCAATCAAGGAGTTTGCTGCATGGTACTTGAGCCAGTGGCAGATCACGAGACTTGGATTTGGCATGCGTTCTTCGGCATGGCAGGATTTCACAATGACATTAGTGTGTTGTAGTGTTCCCCTGTATTCGTGAAACTTGTTGAAGGTCATGCTCTGCTAGTGAACTATGTTGTCAGTGGCCACGAGTACAACAATGGGTACTAGCTAGTGGATGGTATCTATCCAAGATGGTCAATATTTGTGAAGACAATTTTCAATCCTCTAGGTAACAAGAAATTCAGGTTTGTCTCGGTACAAGAGAGCACAAGAAAGGATGTCGAGCGTGCATTTGGAGTGCTTCAGCAGAGGTTTGCCATTGTGCGGTATCTTGCTCTCACTTGGTCGCCCGAGCAGATGGGAGAGATCGTGAATGCATGTGTGATCATGCACAACATGATTATTGAGGGTGAGCATGCCAATCCAGTGCATGATCATCTTCCATATGAGTTTCAGGTTCCTCTCGCCAATGTGGATCACAATCTGTCAGCGGATTGGACCGAGTACATCGCTATGCACATGGAGATTCGAGACGGTGCAACTCATTATCAACTCCAAGATGATCTAGTGGACCATTTGTGGGCTCGCAAAGGATTGGCGGCGGCATTGTGCACTTCGAATTTATTTTTAATTTTATGAATATTTTATTTATATATGTAATCATTCGTGAACTATATATGTAATAATTTAAACCTAGAACATAAGTATTTTTAAGTAATTTTTAGACCCCAAAATAACGAAAATAGGCAAAATCTTGCTTTGGGGTTTTGGTTGGGGGCGCCGAGTGGGCAATCGTGCCCTCCGCTGGCGCCGCGCCCTCCGGACGAGCCCCCAAAGGACCTCGCCGGGCGCCGATCCAGACGGCTATTGGGGGGATGATGTCTACGCACGCTTCTATTCTTGTAGACAATGTTTGGCCTCCAAGTGCAGAGGTTTGTAGAAAAGCAGAAAATTTCCCTTAACTGGATCACCCAATGTTTATCGAACTCAGTGAGGTAGAGGTCAAAGATATCCCTCTCAAGCAACCCTGCAATTAAGATACAAGAAGTCTCTTGTGTCTCCAACACACCCAATATACTTGTCAGGTAGGTGCACTAGTTTGCGAAGAGATAGTGAAATGCGAGTAATATGGATGGTTATAAGTAATAATAGCAATTTGAAATAAATATGGCAGCAAGCAAACATGTAGCAGAATAGGCGGAAAACGGTATTTCAATGCTTGGAAACAAGGCCTAGGGATCCTACTTTCACTAGTGGACACTCTCAACAATGAAAACTAATTAAATTAATAAATTCCATCTCTTCACTATGCTACTCCAAACCACTCTTCGGTCGAATAACAACACCAATCCATGTGTAGGGCTTTAACAGCACTCCTCAGAGTAAGCACTTTCCCAACTAAGTAACCCCCACGCTATCACCATGGGACCCAGATGGTTCCACGCAAACACCTCAATTTCATAGGGTTATCCAACACGAAATATAAATATAATGCTAAACCACAAGGTGCACACATTGTCACCTTTACACCGTGATCAAAGTATTTACGGGGATCTCATAACAAAAACCACTTGAGTAGCATAATAGATGAAGAATAATATCTACGAATTCAACTAGATTACAAAGCTCACGGTCACATATAGATCACACCATGGGAGAGAGAGATGAAGCACATAGCTACCGGTAGAGCCCTCAGCCTCGGGGGAGAACTACGCCCTCCTCATCGTAGGAGACATCAACGGCGATGGAGATGGCGGTAGACTCAAAGGAGATGGCTTCCGGGGGCACTTCCCCGTCCCGACAGGGTGCCAGAACAGAGATCTGTCCCGTGAAACTTGTCGGTGGCGACGGCGGAGCTACGGATGTATTTTGTGGAAACGGTCGATTCTTCTAGGGTTTTTGGGAGGAAGGGTTTAAATAGGCGAAAGGGCAAAGGCGGTGGAACCCTGGGTGCCCACACCACCCCCGACACGGCCAAGGGGGGCGCCACCCTATGGTGTGGGCCCCCTGAGACCCCCCCTCGGGGTCTCTTCGGGACTCCGTGGAACCTTCGGGAATTCTAAGAGTTCCGGGCTTCGAATTTTCCAATTCCGAGAATATTTTCAGAACAACTTTTTTGAAACTAAAAACAACAGAAAACAGGGAACTGGCTCTATGGCATCTTGTCAATAGGTTAGTCCGGAAAATCGATAAAAATGACATAAGAAGGGAGAAAACATGCAGCAATTGGCATAATATCATCATGGAATATCAGAAATTATAGATATGTTGGAGACGTATCAAGCATCCCCAAGCTTAGTTCCTACTCATCCTCGAGTAGGTAAACGATAAAAACACAATAGTTTCTGAGGTGACATGCTACTAACATAAACTTGATCATCAGAATGTAAAAGCATATGTAAGCTGAGATCATAGAACTTTAAACACAAACATGATAATAGAACTTTAATAATAAAGCATAGCAATCACTTTGCATCATGAGAAGTAACTCAAATAAAAGATCATGAATAACAATGCATTGAAAGTTATACGTTTGTTTCAAGTATAAAGAAAAGCATGGCAATGTGGTATTTCCCAAGTCCTTAAGAGTGGGACAAAACATAAATGCCAGGACGCCTTCAAAGTTCATGAGGAAGACTAGAACAAAATAGTTGGATAACAAGCAATAACACTTCATGAATCAATTAATGATGTTTATGGGACAAATGCACATAAAACTCATAATGGCAAAAATGCTCTCTCAACTGTGCATAAACTTAGAAGATGGAGACTCAACATAAAAGTAAAAGAAAGGCCCTTCGTGGAGGGAAGCAGGGATCACTCATGTGCTAGAGTTTTTATTTTATTAAACATAGGTATTAAAAGTTCGACACTCCTCCCATCCATCTTACACAAACATTGTCTAACTGAATCCTCGGGTGCCTGCCAACAATCACATACCATGGAGGAGTGTCTATATTTTAAGAGAGGTGTATTGATGCCTGCGATGGTGTGTTGGAAACCCCAAGAGGAGGGTTTGATGAGAAAGTGATAAGAATTTCCCTCGGTTAAGAACCAAAGTTATCAATCCAGCAGGAGGAAGGGGATCTTGGGAAGGTTGATGCCACTGACGGTGGTGATGGCGCCTCACCGGTGTCAGCAACAACGTGGAACCTGCGCATAACGGAACCAAAATACTTTGTCCCAACGGTAAAGTGAGGTTGTCAATCTTACCGGTCTTGCTAAAAACAAAGATTATACGTATAGTGTGGAAAATGGTGTATGCTTGTAGTAAGTAAAGAAAGAAGGAAATTGTAGTGGTTTGTTTAACAGTGTAAGAAATTTGATCGGGGTTCATAGGTTCACTAGTGGTGTCTCTCCATAAAAGATAGCATGCTGGGCGAACAAATTACATCTGGGCAGTTGACAAATAAAGGTTGCACCGTAGTGCACATGCATGACATGATGACTACTATGATATTTAATGCGGGCATTACAACAATATACATAGATCGTAATCCAACTGCATCTATGACTAATAATCCACCCTCGGGTTATCATCCGAACCCCCTTAGGTATTAAGTTGCAAGCAACAGATAGTTGCATTAAAAAATATGTGTAAAGTAAGCAATGATTGTACACGCGGGCACTCACACCGCAGTTTTCTCCCTAGTGGCAACAACACATCCTCCCCCGTCACGTTTCTGTCACTCGAGCAAAGGCGAAAAGGAGGCATGAACCCGCTATCTAGCATAAATACTCCCTCTCGGAGTCACTAGCAACTACTTGGCCAGAGCAACCACTAGCAACGGAAAGCATGCAAGATCACAAATAACATATGCAATAAAGACTATAATCAACTTGGCATAAGTTCAATATTCACCGGATCCTAGCAAACACGGCATATATAATTACATAAGATCAATCTCGATCATGATAGGCAGCTCATGAGATCTAAACATGGAGGCATATGAGGAGAAGACAACCATCTAGCTACCACTATGGACCCGTAGTCCAAGGATGAACTACTCACGCATCACTCCGGAGGCAGGCAGATGGATGGAGAGGCCTCCGGTGATGATTTCCTCTCCGGCAGGGTGCCGGGAGACAGCTTCAGAACCCCCCTGATCTAGGGTTGACGACGACGGCGGTTGCGGAACTTTTCAGGGATATTTGATCAGGTCCTTAGGGTTTTCCATCCGGGGGAATAAATAGGCGAAAGGGCAAAGGCGTTTGAGCCCTGGGGCCCCACACCACCACCTGGCGCGGCCATGGGGGAGGCCGCGCCACCCCATGGTGTGGCCGCCCTGGTGCCCTTCTTCGACTCGTCTTCGGTCTTCTGGATTCTTCTGAGGAAATAGGCACTTCGGGCTTTGTAGGGTCCAATTCCGAGAATATTTCCAGAACAACTTTTCTGAAATAAAAAATAGCAGAAAACAAGGAACTGGCACTTGGCATCTTGTTAATAGGCTAGTCCAGAAAACGTGTAGAAATGCTATAAACAAGGGAGAAAACATGTAGTAATTGGCATAATATTATCATGGAGCATCAGAAATTGTAGATACGTTGGAGACGTATCATGTATGCTAGTGTCAACGAATGGTAAACATAAAATATAGTACGTTACAAGCCAACTAGATTTCACAAGAGCGGCTCCCATATGAAGGACGCATCTGGGTAGAAAGTCATCCCTCTTTCTCTTTTGTTTACACAATTAAGCTTTGACTGATAAATCAGGGGGGGAAATAGTGAAGAGAATTTGTTGCATTAATTCGGGGCTGGGCACCCCGCTGCCAACTCTTCTATCAATTGGATAAGCGGATGAAGCCACTAGTCCAGGGTGTGAAATCCAATCAACAAGTGAGATAAAGATTCTTTATTTACGTCCTCATGAGCAAAAATAGGAACACAAAACATGAGTAATTTTGAAGGTTTTAAAGGTAGCACACGAGCAATTTACTTTGGAGTGGCGGTTAAATACCACATGTAGATAGGTATGGTGGACACAATGGGAAAACTTTGGTTTTAGGGACTTCGATGCACGAGTAGAGCTCATACTCAGTACAGGTGGAGGCTAGCAAAAGACTAGGAGCGACAAATCAAGAGAGCATAAGAGTCATAATCATGCATAGCGACATAAACATCATTAATGAAAGCATAAGTGGTATCACAAGTTCAAAAAATAAATGGTCATGGAGGATATTAGTGAAAGGTTCATAGTCATAAACATGGCGTGAGCATGCACCAAGTCAACCAAATAAAACATTCAAAGAAATTTATGCTTTAATATGACAAGAACAACTCATCATTCTTGCAATGGCATATTAAAAACTCTCAGCTATTTGAGGCCATTCATGCTACTCAATAACCACAAGACTTTAAAACTAAAATAACATTTAGCATGGCATGAAAAAGTTCTAGCCACAGTCTATACAAGCTTCTACTTGCATTGTTATAAATTCTACTTCAAGCAGTAGTTTCTTTTCCCACCAAGCACCATACAAGATATGTTTTAACAAAAATAATCTTTATGATACATCAACAAAACATGAGAGTACTCATATAACACTACTAAAACTAACAGCTCTGATAAGAGATGCATGCAAAACAAGAGCTAAATAAATGCAGCAGCCAGACAAAGAATAAGAATACAAGATACTCCCATGAAAAATCGGAGCGTGTCACTCTCCAATAAAAGAATGCTGGGGTCCAATCAAGCTTATTGCAAAAATAAAAAATAAACTGAAAGCAAAAATAAAAGACGCTCCAAGTAAAGCAAATAAAATGTGACAGAATAAAAATATAGTTTCACTAGAAGTGATCTAATAATTCGTCGATGAAGAAGGGGATGCCTTGGGCATCCCCCGAGCTTAGATGCTTGACTCTTCTTGGAATTTGCTGAGATGTACCACTGGGACATACCCAAGCTTAGGATCTTCACTCTTCTTGATCACGTCATATCATCCTCTTCTCTTGACCCTTGAAAACTTCCTTCACACCAAATTTCTCACAATCTTCATTAGCAACTGTTAGTGTAATCGAAATAATAAATTCACATGGTTCAGTTTCAACACAATCCTAACACTCAAAAACTCATTAGATACTGTCACAAATTCTTTTAAAACAATTTTTCTCAAAAGAACACCAAAAGAAAGAGGTTAAGACGCAAATGCAATTATTGGCAGAAATCTGTCAAAACAGGACAACAGGTAGAGATGATTTTTTTTTCGAAAATCTTATGTTTCTCGAATAAAAAAAGTTTTCAACTAAGAAAAGTTGCATTTATAGCCCAGGATTATGAACAAAAAAGCTCAGGTCATTTTGAATTTTCTGTCATTTTATACGAATTTAACAGTGGACAACATAAATATGTTTCCTGCGCAGAAATCCGAAATATAGTCTCAACTTTTCACTAGAGGATTTACTTGGCTCAACAAAAACACAAAAAACAAGATACAGAGGGGTTGCTAAGGAAATAGAAAACACCCAGGTGCAAAGCATACAAAAGAAAACAAAGGAAAACTGGTTGAAAACAGAGAAATAAAACGGGTTGTCTCCCGGTAGCGCTTTTCTTTAACGCCTTTCAGCTATGCATAGAAAGCAACTCAAGTATTTTCAAGTGAAGAAGCATCAACATCATAATTTTCTCTAATAATAGAGTCAAAAGTTAGCTTCATCCTATTTCTAGGAAAGTGTTCCATACCTTCTTGAGGGGGAATTAATATTTAATACTCCCCTCTTTCATATCAATAACAACACCAACAGTTCTAAGAAAAGGTCTTTCCAAAACAATAGGACAATAAGCCTTGCATTAAATGTTAATAACAACAAAATAAACATGGACAAGGTTATTGTTAACCATAATAAGAACATCATCAATTCTACCAAGAGGTTTCTTCTTAGCATTATCAGCAAGATGAACATCCAAATAACAGTGCTCCAATGGTGGTAGATCAAGCATATCATAAAGCTTTTGAGGCATAATAGTGATACTAGCACCAAGATCACACAAAGCATTGCAATCAAAATCATTTAATTTTATATTAATGATAGGATCCCAACCATCATCTAATTTTCTAGGGATAGATGTTTCAAGTTTCAGCTTTTCTTCCCTAACTTTCATGAGAGCATTGGTAATATGTTTAGTAAAGGCCATTGTAACATCCCAAGTCTGAAAAATAGCCTTTAGAATGTTTTGCTCTCTGTTATTTTATGTTTTGCATCATGGCATCATGTTGATTGCATTTGTTTTCCTCTGTTGTCATTTGTTTTCCTTTGTTTTCTATTTGAATTTCAAACCAAAATTCAAACCCTTTGTTTCATCCTTGTGATGTTACAATTTCCAAAATGTTATTTCAAATAAAAACAACCAAATTGTTTTCTTTTCTTCCATAATGTTCACCTATGAAATTGTTGGTTTTATTCAATCAATCAAATCCCAAATCACCTTCAATTTCAAATCAAATGCATCAAACAGAACAACTTTGAAACTTGTGAACATCCTCTAATCAAATCAACTACTTTAATCAAATTTAACATAGGGTTCACCCTATTAAGACCTTTGTTTTCAATATTAATCAATCACTTCCCAAAATGCTTTCAAATTCAAACCAACTCACTAAACATCACCTCTTTTGAAATTATAAAAATCCAAACCTTTTTGTGCTCTTTGTTTCCAACTAAATGCTTTGATCACCCTATTCCTAAAACAATATTGTCAATAACCCTTTAATAATAAAATTCAATCACATAATCCAAGTTCAACAGCACCAACTTCCAAGTCCTGAAAACTAACAAACTATTCTAACAATTTTAATCACTTTAATAATAGGGTTCACCCTATTATCCTTGTTGTTTTCTTTATTACTCAATTAAGTTGCAAGTTATTTCAATTCAAACCCAATGACAAAACAGCAAATAGTTTTTAAAATTTATAAAAACCAAGTGACATGGGGTAGATGTTGAGCTAACAAAACCCCCTGATTTTTCTCCCTAAATTTTAAAGCTCAAAATCTTATCTTTTCTTCCATTTGGTTCTCTACAAAAAAAAATATAACGCAAACCGAATTGTAAAAAAAAAAAATGGTTTAGAGGGAGGAGAAAACCCAGCCCATCATCAACCTGTCCAGCCCACCTCCTGTTAGGGCCCAGTACCTCTTTCTTCCTCCTCCCACGTCATCACAGTACGAACACACCCAGCACCACTCGATCCATCCATGCCCTCCCGATGCCATGCCGTACACCTCCTCATGCCCTATAACTACCTACCCTCTCGAGCCATCAACCCTAACCCTTCTCCCCCAGCCGCCATCCCTTCTTCCTCTTCCCCGATCACCTCTCTGCTATTTCTTTTCGTTGTCTGAACCCTGCAACCACTGTACCTCCACCGAGTCCCTCTTCAACCGGTGATCGCCGGAGCTCCGTACCCCCTCCGGCCGCGCCAGCGGCGGGAATGGAGCCGCCGCCCTGCCCTCTACGCCCCTGTGCCCTCGGCCAGGCCGGGGAGGCGACGTAGCGCCGACGCCATCCCTTCCTCGCCGGCCGTAGCTCCCTGCCTCGGCCATGTCCGCCTCGGCCTCCTCCTTTCCTATCCGATCGAGACACCCAGGTGAGGCCCCGATTCCCTTCCCCTCCTCTCGCCTCCTCCATCTACCTAGGCCACACGCCCACGCCGCCCTCCCGTGCTCGCAGCATCGCACATGGCGGACGAGATCGCTGTTTCTTTCGCGGTCACGAGCGCTAACTGAACGAAAAGTTCAGTTTCAGTAACATCCCCTACCGAAACCTTATCCTCCCCGCACTCCTCCTTCTGTCACAACCCGAGATCCATCCCAGTTGGTTCGTTCCATCCGCGCCGCGCAGGAGTCCTGGGTTCGAGTCCCAGCTCCCCACCCCTTTTTGCTGCTATTTTGTTCCGATTTAAGTAGTACATGTTCTGAATCCTTAAGCCCCCGAGATCCCCTGTCCTGTCACAACAGCTGCACCTAGCCCACTGGTTCCACATCCCCTAGCGCAAGCAGGAGATGGGGGGATCAAATCCCACCCCCTGCATAATACAACAACCTTTTTTTTGTTTTATTTACTCAGATCCAAAACAACTGCAAATCACATCCATGCCCCTGGTAATTACATATAGACCCTGTAAAATATTTTCCAAGCCCCTGTTAATCTTTCTAGGTCCCTAAATATTGTAAAAATGGCAGATTTGTATCTTAATTTGTAAAATGCCTAAGAAATTCATCCCAACTCCAATTTTAACTTTCTAAATATGTTTTCAATACCAAATTAAATGTTCTATCCAAATATAAAATTTGTTTACTGTTTTGAATATTTTAAATTGGTGCAAAATTTGAAAACTTGTCAAATTCACTTAAATTTGCAAAATTCATAACTTGGGCATAAAAATTCCAAATTTCACAAACCAAATATGTTTTCCAATCAATTTTTCATGTACTTTCCAAATATAAATTTTGTTTGCTGTTTTGAATAATTTAAATTGCTGAAAACAACTGTTTCTTGTTTATTGCATCTAAAATTGCCAAAATAATAACTTGCTCATTTTAAATCCAATTTCCACAAATGAAATATGTTTTCCATGAAAAATTAAACCCTCTTTCCAAATATAAACTTTGTTTTCTGTTTTGAATAATTAAAATTGGTTAAATAATTTAAACCTTGTTTAATTCATTTAAAATTGGTAATTTCATAACTTGATCAAAACAAATTCTTTTGGGACATATAAAATATGTTTTCCAACCCTAAAAGTATACACTTTTCAAATATAAATTTGGTTTAATGTTTTGCACAAATAAAAATTCAAATAAGTTCATGTTTGAATTAAATCCATTTAATTCTTGTTTAACTTGTTTACTTCCTAAATACTTTATTTGAAATCCTTTTTCAATAAGTGAAACATGTAATCCACCTAAAACCTTGTTTTATTTTCAAATATAAACTTTGTTATTTGTTTTGAACACTTTAACTTGATGAAAACAACAATTGTTTGTGTGACATCTTTAAGTAACCAACTTTTTCCAAACTTAACACATGATTTCCAAACCTTGTTAAATTCCTTTTTCACTTGCATCTATCATTGTTATTTGTTGTTATTTTCTTGTTATCATCATCATGCATGCATCATGTTTAACTACTTACACTTGTTAATCAAATGTAGATCATTGCTTCAACCTAAATCATTTGCATCCATATGCCATTCACTTTGCATATGGGTCCAATTAAATTGTGTTATCATGTCAAGTAGTTTATTCTGATGCATCTATTAACATGACATGCATCATCCCATGATTGTGCACTATGCCATGATATTGATTGTCTACCTTTTCTGCATTGTCTGTTTGCTTCTTCTCGGATACACGACGACGTTGAGACCGACGATACTTACGACACCCCGTCTAAGGAGTTTAGCTCAGTACCAGGCTACTGGGTTTTGCAGGCAAGTTATCACTCACATGAACCACTGAGTTCCTTTCAACATTGATTACCGATACTTTCCGTTGTTCTTTCCTGCTAGCCTTAGTAGTAGTTGTTTCTGTTACGAACCTATCACATGAATCCCTTAAACCTGATATTGCCTCATCTCCCTTCCTACAACCCATTGTTTGAGCCAGTGTCTTACTAGCATGCTTAGGTTGCTTTTGCTCGAGTCTGTTATCCGTTACTTTCTGTTACTACTCTATTACGTTGTGGGGGGCTCGATGTTAATCAATCAATCATGCTAATGTTACTATTAATAATAAATTTGATGATAAGGCACCGGCAGGAGGCCCGTGAGAGGTTTTGGAGCCTGCTAGTGTCGACCCTAATAGGAAAAGGGTCTTGTCTACTGATCCATGATGAGCGCACTACCCGCATTTGGGAAGCGAGTATGGGCGCCCCCCTCAACTTGACCTGATTCGCATCTCGTCCAAATCGCCTCATTTAGTTCGTGTTTTCCATTTGCCGCATCATGTTTTTGCGAGCCCAGGCCAGGGTGGAACTTTTGTAGTCGGCATATAGGGGGACACGTTCTTAGAGTGCTATGAGGGTCCATTTTCTTCTGGGCTCGATTAGCCGTGCGCCCAAGGTTCTTTGGGCTTGATGCGAAGAATGGTTGGTTGTGTTGAGTGCCCCGCTTGGTGGGTGATCTCCCATCTGGCGGGATATTCATGAGTGTACGGCCAAATTGGTGCAACCCTGCAGGGATAATCTTCTCGAGAAGCCGTGTTTTCCGCGGTTATGGATTACTTGGTGAAAGTACTGGCTAACAAGTACTCAGGACAACTTAAACCTAATGATCGAACATGTTACACCCCATGATTAATAACTTGACTAGTAATAGGCTTATTGACACAATAATTTGAACCATCATTATTACCACTGTGTGAGTTATCCTCGGATTGCTTCTTTGGATAAGGGGCGAGATCCAGGATGGGTTTTGGTTGAAGTTATCTTTCAGTTGGTTACAATCCTCGATCTTATCTCCTTTCTGTTAGCCGGAAGTGGTAGAATCTCTGTAGTTGGTTAGCGCAGCCAGTTGCAGCATATTTTATATCCCCTCTCTTCCGTTGAACCCAAGGCATCTGTGCTTGGTGTTGACGGGTTACACTTTGGTGAACTGTGAGTCTTGCTTGCCAGTACGTTTATGTACTGACCCCTTTGGGGCTGTGGTTTCCGCAGACCGACGTTTCCGAGGATCTACATGGTGGCAACTACGTGGAGTATGACGAAACTGCTGGCGAGTAGATAGCGGACCCGGGCAGGATCCGAGACTTCGTGGATGGGCTCCGTCTGTTTGTTCCCGGCCTCTTAGGCCTATTTGGTTCTTGTCTGTACTCAGACATGTTGAATGCTTCCGCTGTATTGTAATGATGTATTGTTGGGGCAGGTGCCCTCTGAATGATTGTATTTGCTATCTCTGCTCTAATGAGAGCCATTTGCAACTTATTTCAATCTTTTGTGTCGTAGAGATCTGTTGTGATATCACTTGTTAAACGCCGTTGACGTACCATGTGTGTATGGTTTGAAGTACGTCGACGGAAGTGCCTTTGATCTCTAGTGGATAGTTTACATCGACGATGGAATAGCAGGGCTTGTGTTGTCGCGCATAAGCGCAGGCCTACCAGGAAGCTGGGACGTGGGAGCAGTTATGCCCCATAATCCAAGCATCTGCTATCCAGTTCGTACGGTGAGTATCCCCTAGAAATCAGGGTGCGACAAATGGTATCAGAGCCTGTCTGCCTGTAGGATCCCTTTTTACTGGTCGCAGTTGAGTCTAGAAACTATTTTGTAGCTATATAGGAAAAATGAAACGTGAGAGTAGGAATTCTGTTCTTTTTCTTCTTTCCCCACCCTCCCACCCTTTTTCTGGTAAGGAAGTGCAACGTTGTTTTCCCTTCTCATCTAAACTTTCAAGTTAGGATTTCACGAATTCTGGTTTCTCTAGGATGGTTATATCTACTAGACCATAGGAATGGAGGTGGTTGTGACATGATTTATCATGTTGCCTACTCATGATTGAGAACGGAGGCGTGTAAGCCCCGGAAGCAGATCCTCTATTCCTTAAGCAGTAGATATTGATCCTTTAGAAGCCCGGATGGGTTTTTCCATAGTACCTCAGGAGTTTTGTTCTCGTTTTTCCCCGATGTTGATATCCTGTTCTTCTCAACATTCTTTTCGTCCGTTGAAATCTTGTTGTTGTTTTCCACTTCAAATCTTCTACCGGCGTCTAATCAAAACTTCCTCGTAAACTCTATTCCAGCTAAAGTGTTGTTTCATACCGGAGCATCACATTCCTTTGTGTCAACAATCTTTTCCACAACATACAACCCAATTCTGGTTCCACTAAGCAATCAAATCACCGTTCACTCTTCGGGATCTCAAATGTTGACTTCCAAGTTCAGTCATAGAAATCAAATTCTAAATGGGAGGCCACATATTCCTCGTTACTCTCATGTTGATGATTCTGACATTGATGTTATTCTTGGTGTTGCATTGATGTCAATAACTCTGTTCCAACCTTATTACAAATAGTCTATTCTCCAAATGAGTCAAATTCTATCCAACTATACACCCTCCATACAAAAACCTCTCCCTTTACTTGAAAATGTTCCGGTGGTTTCCAAATTCCCTGACGTCTATCCACTGTGCACGATGTATTTCACGTGTCACAGTTCAAGAGGATCTTCCCAAGAAGTTTCCGGACCTTTTCTTTTCTCAGTAGGAATCTCGGGGCGCGATTCCTTCAAGGGGGGGCGTTTTGTAACATCCCAAGTCTGAAAAATAGCCTTTAGAATGTTTTGCTCTCTGTTATTTTATGTTTTGCATCATGGCATCATGTTGATTGCATTTGTTTTCCTCTGTTGTCATTTGTTTTCCTTTGTTTTCTATTTGAATTTCAAACCAAAATTCAAACCCTTTGTTTCATCCTTGTGATGTTACAATTTCCAAAATGTTATTTCAAATAAAAACAACCAAATTGTTTTCTTTTCTTCCATAATGTTCACCTATGAAATTGTTGGTTTTATTCAATCAATCAAATCCCAAATCACCTTCAATTTCAAATCAAATGCATCAAACAGAACAACTTTGAAACTTGTGAACATCCTCTAATCAAATCAACTACTTTAATCAAATTTAACATAGGGTTCACCCTATTAAGACCTTTGTTTTCAATATTAATCAATCACTTCCCAAAATGCTTTCAAATTCAAACCAACTCACTAAACATCACCTCTTTTGAAATTATAAAAATCCAAACCTTTTTGTGCTCTTTGTTTCCAACTAAATGCTTTGATCACCCTATTCCTAAAACAATATTGTCAATAACCCTTTAATAATAAAATTCAATCACATAATCCAAGTTCAACAGCACCAACTTCCAAGTCCTGAAAACTAACAAACTATTCTAACAATTTTAATCACTTTAATAATAGGGTTCACCCTATTATCCTTGTTGTTTTCTTTATTACTCAATTAAGTTGCAAGTTATTTCAATTCAAACCCAATGACAAAACAGCAAATAGTTTTTAAAATTTATAAAAACCAAGTGACATGGGGTAGATGTTGAGCTAACAAAACCCCCTGATTTTTCTCCCTAAATTTTAAAGCTCAAAATCTTATCTTTTCTTCCATTTGGTTCTCTACAAAAAAAAATATAACGCAAACCGAATTGTAAAAAAAAAAAAATGGTTTAGAGGGAGGAGAAAACCCAGCCCATCATCAACCTGTCCAGCCCACCTCCTGTTAGGGCCCAGTACCTCTTTCTTCCTCCTCCCACGTCATCACAGTACGAACACACCCAGCACCACTCGATCCATCCATGCCCTCCCGATGCCATGCCGTACACCTCCTCATGCCCTATAACTACCTACCCTCTCGAGCCATCAACCCTAACCCTTCTCCCCCAGCCGCCATCCCTTCTTCCTCTTCCCCGATCACCTCTCTGCTATTTCTTTTCGTTGTCTGAACCCTGCAACCACTGTACCTCCACCGAGTCCCTCTTCAACCGGTGATCGCCGGAGCTCCGTACCCCCTCCGGCCGCGCCAGCGGCGGGAATGGAGCCGCCGCCCTGCCCTCTACGCCCCTGTGCCCTCGGCCAGGCCGGGGAGGCGACGTAGCGCCGGCGCCATCCCTTCCTCGCCGGCCGTAGCTCCCTGCCTCGGCCATGTCCGCCTCGGCCTCCTCCTTTCCTATCCGATCGAGACACCCAGGTGAGGCCCCGATTCCCTTCCCCTCCTCTCGCCTCCTCCATCTACCTAGGCCACACGCCCACGTCGCCCTCCCGTGCTCGCAGCATCGCACATGGCGGACGAGATCGCTGTTTCTTTCGCGGTCACGAGCGCTAACTGAACGAAAAGTTCAGTTTCAGTAACATCCCCTACCGAAACCTTATCCTCCCCGCACTCCTCCTTCTGTCACAACCCGAGATCCATCCCAGTTGGTTCGTTCCATCCGCGCCGCGCAGGAGTCCTGGGTTCGAGTCCCAGCTCCCCACCCCTTTTTGCTGCTATTTTGTTCCGATTTAAGTAGTACATGTTCTGAATCCTTAAGCCCCCGAGATCCCCTGTCCTGTCACAACAGCTGCACCTAGCCCACTGGTTCCACATCCCCTAGCGCAAGCAGGAGATGGGGGGATCAAATCCCACCCCCTGCATAATACAACAACCTTTTTTTTGTTTTATTTACTCAGATCCAAAACAACTGCAAATCACATCCATGCCCCTGGTAATTACATATAGACCCTGTAAAATATTTTCCAAGCCCCTGTTAATCTTTCTAGGTCCCTAAATATTGTAAAAATGGCAGATTTGTATCTTAATTTGTAAAATGCCTAAGAAATTCATCCCAACTCCAATTTTAACTTTCTAAATATGTTTTCAATACCAAATTAAATGTTCTATCCAAATATAAAATTTGTTTACTGTTTTGAATATTTTAAATTGGTGCAAAATTTGAAAACTTGTCAAATTCACTTAAATTTGCAAAATTCATAACTTGGGCATAAAAATTCCAAATTTCACAAACTAAATATGTTTTCCAATCAATTTTTCATGTACTTTCCAAATATAAATTTTGTTTGCTGTTTTGAATAATTTAAATTGCTGAAAACAACTGTTTCTTGTTTATTGCATCTAAAATTGCCAAAATAATAACTTGCTCATTTTAAATCCAATTTCCACAAATGAAATATGTTTTCCATGCAAAATTAAACCCTCTTTCCAAATATAAACTTTGTTTTCTGTTTTGAATAATTAAAATTGGTTAAATAATTTAAACCTTGTTTAATTCATTTAAAATTGGTAATTTCATAACTTGATCAAAACAAATTCTTTTGGGACATATAAAATATGTTTTCCAACCCTAAAAGTATACACTTTTCAAATATAAATTTGGTTTAATGTTTTGCACAAATAAAAATTCAAATAAGTTCATGTTTGAATTAAATCCATTTAATTCTTGTTTAACTTGTTTACTTCCTAAATACTTTATTTGAAATCCTTTTTCAATAAGTGAAACATGTAATCCACCTAAAACCTTGTTTTATTTTCAAATATAAACTTTGTTATTTGTTTTGAACACTTTAACTTGATGAAAACAACAATTGTTTGTGTGACATCTTTAAGTAACCAACTTTTTCCAAACTTAACACATGATTTCCAAACCTTGTTAAATTCCTTTTTCACTTGCATCTATCATTGTTATTTGTTGTTATTTTCTTGTTATCATCATCATGCATGCATCATGTTTAACTACTTACACTTGTTAATCAAATGTAGATCATTGCTTCAACCTAAATCATTTGCATCCATATGCCATTCACTTTGCATATGGGTCCAATTAAATTGTGTTATCATGTCAAGTAGTTTATTCTGATGCATCTATTAACATGACATGCATCATCCCATGATTGTGCACTATGCCATGATATTGATTGTCTACCTTTTCTGCATTGTCTGTTTGCTTCTTCTCGGATACACGACGACGTTGAGACCGACGATACTTACGACACCCCGTCTAAGGAGTTTAGCTCAGTACCAGGCTACTGGGTTTTGCAGGCAAGTTATCACTCACATGAACCACTGAGTTCCTTTCAACATTGATTACCGATACTTTCCGTTGTTCTTTCCTGCTAGCCTTAGTAGTAGTTGTTTCTGTTACGAACCTATCACATGAATCCCTTAAACCTGATATTGCCTCATCTCCCTTCCTACAACCCATTGTTTGAGCCAGTGTCTTACTAGCATGCTTAGGTTGCTTTTGCTCGAGTCTGTTATCCGTTACTTTCTGTTACTACTCTATTACGTTGTGGGGGGCTCGATGTTAATCAATCAATCATGCTAATGTTACTATTAATAATAAATTTGATGATAAGGCACCGGCAGGAGGCCCGTGAGAGGTTTTGGAGCCTGCTAGTGTCGACCCTAATAGGAAAAGGGTCTTGTCTACTGATCCATGATGAGCGCACTACCCGCATTTGGGAAGCGAGTATGGGCGCCCCCCTCAACTTGACCTGATTCGCATCTCGTCCAAATCGCCTCATTTAGTTCGTGTTTTCCATTTGCCGCATCATGTTTTTGCGAGCCCAGGCCAGGGTGGAACTTTTGTAGTCGGCATATAGGGGGACACGTTCTTAGAGTGCTATGAGGGTCCATTTTCTTCTGGGCTCGATTAGCCGTGCGCCCAAGGTTCTTTGGGCTTGATGCGAAGAATGGTTGGTTGTGTTGAGTGCCCCGCTTGGTGGGGTGATCTCCCATCTGGCGGGATATTCATGAGTGTACGGCCAAATTGGTGCAACCCTGCAGGGATAATCTTCTCGAGAAGCCGTGTTTTCCGCGGTTATGGATTACTTGGTGAAAGTACTGGCTAACAAGTACTCAGGACAACTTAAACCTAATGATCGAACATGTTACACCCCATGATTAATAACTTGACTAGTAATAGGCTTATTGACACAATAATTTGAACCATCATTATTACCACTGTGTGAGTTATCCTCGGATTGCTTCTTTGGATAAGGGGCGAGATCCAGGATGGGTTTTGGTTGAAGTTATCTTTCAGTTGGTTACAATCCTCGATCTTATCTCCTTTCTGTTAGCCGGAAGTGGTAGAATCTCTGTAGTTGGTTAGCGCAGCCAGTTGCAGCATATTTTATATCCCCTCTCTTCCGTTGAACCCAAGGCATCTGTGCTTGGTGTTGACGGGTTACACTTTGGTGAACTGTGAGTCTTGCTTGCCAGTACGTTTATGTACTGACCCCTTTGGGGCTGTGGTTTCCGCAGACCGACGTTTCCGAGGATCTACATGGTGGCAACTACGTGGAGTATGACGAAACTGCTGGCGAGTAGATAGCGGACCCGGGCAGGATCCGAGACTTCGTGGATGGGCTCCGTCTGTTTGTTCCCGGCCTCTTAGGCCTATTTGGTTCTTGTCTGTACTCAGACATGTTGAATGCTTCCGCTGTATTGTAATGATGTATTGTTGGGGCAGGTGCCCTCTGAATGATTGTATTTGCTATCTCTGCTCTAATGAGAGCCATTTGCAACTTATTTCAATCTTTTGTGTCGTAGAGATCTGTTGTGATATCACTTGTTAAACGCCGTTGACGTACCATGTGTGTATGGTTTGAAGTACGTCGACGGAAGTGCCTTTGATCTCTAGTGGATAGTTTACATCGACGATGGAATAGCAGGGCTTGTGTTGTCGCGCATAAGCGCAGGCCTACCAGGAAGCTGGGACGTGGGAGCAGTTATGCCCCATAATCCAAGCATCTGCTATCCAGTTCGTACGGTGAGTATCCCCTAGAAATCAGGGTGCGACAGCCATATTCATGGCACTAGCATTGGGACTTCTAGAAAGATTTTGTAGAACCATAATAACTTCAGAGATATTACATTCATCAAAATCAAAATTATTGTCATCAAAAGTAATGGGACCATTATCTCCAACATCTCTAAAAAATTCAGCACTTTTATTAGAAGCAGTTTCAGCAATTTGAGGCAATTTAGCACGTTTCACCGAAGGGGTGGGGACTTTGTTAACACCAACTATTTTACCATTGATAGTAGGAGGTTTACTAGCACTCGGAGGTTCAGTTTTACTAGTGGTGGTGATAGTGCAAACTCTAGCAATATTATTCTTTCTAGCCAATTCATGTTCTCTTTCCCACCTAGCACGTAATTCAGCCATCAACCTAACATTATCATCAATTTGAACTTGAATGGCATTCAAAGTTTTACTTTTGTTAACATCTTGTGGCAAAACCTTTAGTTTTAGAAAATCAACATCAATAGCTAGGTTGTCAACTTTAGAGGCAAGAACATCTATTTTACCAAGCTTTTCCTCAACAGATTTATTAAAAGCAGTTTGTGTGCTAATAAATTCTCTAAGAATGTTTTCAAGATCATATGTAGACCTTTTATTGTTATTGTAGAAATTGCCATAAGAATTACCATAACCATTATTATGAGGATAGGGCTTATAATTGTTTCCACCAAAATTATTTCTATAAGCATTGTTGTTAAAATTATTATTTCTAATAAAGTGCACATCAACATGCTCTTCTTGAGCAACCAAAGAGGCTAAAGTAAAATTATTTGGATCAACTTGAGCTTTACCATTAACAAGCATAGACATAATAGCATCAAGCCTTTCACTCAAAGAGGAGGTTTCCTCAACAGAATTTACCTTCTTACCTTGTGGATCTCTCTGAGTGTGCCACTCTGAATAATTTATCATCGTATCATCAAGAAGCTTTGTTGCATTGCCCAAAGTGATGGACATAAAGGTGCCTCCAGCAGCTGAATCCAATAGGTTCCTTGAGGAGAAATTCAGTCCTGCATAAAAGGTTTGTATAATCATCCAAGTAGTCAGTCCATGAGTGGGACAATTCTTCACCATAGTTTTCATTCTTTCCCAAGCTTTAGCAACATTTTCATTATCAAATTCTTTAAAATTTATTATGTCACTTCTCAGGGATATAATCTTAGCAGGAGGATAATATTTTCCAATGGCATATTAAGCACTCTCAGCTATTTGAGGCTATTCATGCTACTCAATAACCACAAGGCTTTAAAACTAAAATAACATCTAGCATGGCATGAAAAAGTTATAGCCACGGTCTATACAAGCTTCTACGCGCACCGTTAAAAATTCTACCTCAAGCATCAGTTTCTTTTTCCAACAAGCACCATACAAGACATGCTTTAACAAAAATTCTCTACATGCTACAGCAAGAAAACATGAGAGTACTTACATAACACTACTAAAACTAACAGCTATGAATAAGAGATGCATGAAAACAAGGGCTAAACGCAGTACTAGCAAAAAGTGAACACTCACAGAACAATAAGAATGAAAACTAGAGTGTTCTAAGCAATGAAAACGGAGTGTGTCTCTCTCCCACACAAGTATGATAGGTTCCAACCATAAACTAAAGCAAAGAAAACTAAACAATCTGAAAGCAAAAATAAAATACGCTCCAAGTAAAGCACATAAGATGCGACCGAATAAAAATATAGTTTCACTAGAAGTGACCTGATAATTTGTCGATGAAGAAGGGGATGCCTTGGGCATCCCCAAGCTTAGGCGCTTGAATCTTCTTGGAATTCGCTGGTATGTACCTCCGGGGCATCCCCAAGCTTAGGCTCTTCACCCTTCTTGATCATGTCATATCATCCTCTTCTCCTGACCCTTGAAAACTTCCTTCACACCAAACTTCTCACAATCTTCATTAGCAAGGTTAGTGCAAATCGAAATAATAAATTCACATGGTTCAGTTTAAAAACAAGCCTAACACTCATAAACATATTAGATACTGTCACAACTTCTTTTAAAACTCTTTTTCTCAAAAGAACACCTAAAGAAAGAAATTAAGAGGCAAATGTAATTATTAGCAGAAATCTGTCAAAACAGAACAATAGGTAAAGATGATTTTTTTAGAAAATTATCTTTTGCTCAAATAAAAAGTGGTAAACTAAGAAATGTTGCGTATATAGCTCAGGATTACGCACAAAAAAACTCATGTCATTTTGAATTTTCTGTGATTTTATACGAATTTAATAGTGGACAACAGAAATATGTTTCCTACGCAGAAATTCGAAATATAGTCTCAACTTTCCACTAGAGTCTTTACTTGGCTCAAAAAATACACAAAAGAAAAGATACATGGGGGTTGCTAAGGAAGTATAAAACACCCAGGTGAAAAGAACATAGAAAGAAACGACGGAAAACGGGTTGAAAACGGAGAAATAAAACGGGTTGTCTCCCGGAAGCGCTTTTCTTTTAATGCCTTTCAGCTAGGCACAATGATTTTTAAAAGACGCTCACATTAGAATAAGAGTTGAAGCACAATAATACAGAATCAAGAAGAAAATATAAAACACATTTAAGTCTAACACACTTCCTATGAAAAAGAATCTTGTAGAAAAATAAGTCAACGAAGCACAAAATGACTAGCATAGGAAGACAAAATAAGTGCAACTTCAAAAATTTCAACATAAAGAGGAGAAAATTAATATTGTTGAGATGCATAAAAACATGTTTACCTCTCTCATAATAACCTTCAGTAGCATCATGAATAAAATTAACGTCATATCTATCACATAAAACATTCTTATCATGAGCCACATGCGTAAAAGAATTATTACTCTCCACGTAAGCATAGTCATTCTCATTAATAACAACGGGAGTAGGATTATTATAAAGAACTCAAACATGATAGACAAGTTTCATATTAAAGATATGGTTTTGGGTAATCCCACAATAATTATGGCAAGTTTTATGAGGATGATTGTAATTATAGCCTATATTATAACTTTCTTTATAATAATTATCAAAGATTGGAGGCATACTGAAATCATAATTAATCTTCTCCTCGATAGTAGGTGGACTAAAAAAATATCATATTCATCGTAGCAATCATCATCTATTGGAGGCATAGTATCATCACAAGCAATAAAATAGTTTGTCTCCCAAAATGCGTTCATTTGTAAACATATCATCATTTTTACTAGGAGGAGATGTATCAAGCATATAATCATTAATAGCAAAGGGATTTCCAAACACATCATCCACAAGTTTAGAGTTTTCTATATCATCATTGGAAGGAACATGGATGGTAATAATATTACAACAATTATTATCATCATTTTTAGAATTGGTACCAAACAAATTTTCAATATCAAAAGTAGTGTGTTTCTCCCAATCATGACCACTTTCATAAATAACAGGCATAGGAAAACCATCAAGTTCAGACTCATCGGCAAAATCTGTAATATGAGAAACATGCTTACGGGGAGATACCGTTACCTCTCTCTTTTTACTCCTCCTCTTCTTCTTCTTCTTCTTCCTCTTCTTACCCTCTTTAGGAGGGAGAGGCTTAAAAGGGAGCTTCTCCACATACCCTGGTTTATTATCAGAAACAATAGAAAGAACTTTGGAGGATTTGTCCTCTTCATTAATAAGAACAAAACACATATTAGTCCAGTCATATTTTGGTAAAGTCTCCTCTTTTATAATATTTTTTATGTAAGTATTTTCATGGCCATTATCAACACAATAAAGATGGCATCCATGCAAGACACTATTCATATCAAAAGCACTCATATCTATCAAAGAAGTTTTTCTTAATAACTCTTCACACCCCAAAAATAACGTAAGTTCATCATGCTCATTAGGGGTGATCATGTCATCACAATACAAACTTGCAGTACTCATAGGATTCGAAAGGCTACTATCATGGCTTGAGAATTTGAAATTAAAATGACCCACTTTATAGCAAAGTTCACAAATAAAAGGATAGAGGACACCGACTTTTTCACCAAGATCATCTAGAGCCCTACTCCACATTCTACCTTTTTTCATTCCTATGATGGATACAATATTATTATTCAATTTGATTCTTTTCACAAGGTCTAAGTGCTCCACAGAAATTAACATGCTTATAAGAAATATTACTTTTAGAAGTTTGAGCATGTTTAATCATCAATAAAAATTTCATTTTTCGTGCAAGTGTCTTTAAAAGGTTCATGATATATGTACCAATTTTTCGGAAGATTAATATAAGAAGCAAATGATCTATACCAACCGACAACTATTTGAGGATCAAGACCATATTTAGCATTAAGCTCATGAAAATCAGCAGTTTCAGCAAAAGTCTTGATGCAATCATACTCATAGTTTATACATGATTCTTTACCTTTATTGTTATTCCAATCTTCACTATTGATTTGAATTATCTCAAGAAGATACCACTTAGCTTCAACCTTCTTACTACAAAAAGAACCCTCTAAACAGGCATCTAGATAATCCTTCCAATGTCCTGAAAGCCTTGCATAAAAATTAGTAACAATTATTTCCCCAGGAAGCTCATGGTTGGAACATTTGAGTATTAATGTTTTCAGTCTTCCCCAAGCTTGGGCAATGCTTTCTCCATCATGAGGCCAAAAATTATAAATGTAGTTCCTATCTAAATATAGTTCATGAGAAGGATAAAATTTAGAGTAAAAGAGAGATTCAAGTTCCTTCCACTCCAAATGATGAGGATCATCTAGTAGTTCATACCACACCCTTGCTTTTTTCCTTAAGTGACAAAGGGAATAGCCTCCTCCTAACTTGGTCCGTTGAGATACCTGACACTTGAATAACTCGCATAATTCATGCATAAAGTGTAAATGATCACTAGAATGGACAGCTCCATCTCCAAAATAACGGTTATCCATGACAAGTTCAACAATTTTCTTGGGTATTTAAAAGGAATGCTTTTAGTAGGAGGATTTAAAATACCACAAGCATCATTAGGTTTATCACATATGGGAGATAAAGTATCATCAGAGCAAATTTTCTCCTCTAAAGTTGGAAAACTAAAAAGATCGTAAAAACTAGCTTCCCCGAGCTTAGACTTCTCCCTAGCATTAGGAATAATGGTGTTCAAAGAATTCATACTAATAACATTGCCACTAGCATGCAAATAAATCTCCATATGTTTTTTAATTTTCTCTTCAAACACTTCATGTCCTAACTCAAGATAAAGATTATAAAGCTCTCTCATATTTTTGTTGTTTTCCATTAGTATTAACTACTAAATAAAAACAAGGAAGAAGTAGAAATAAGCCTAACTAGTGAAAACAAGAAAAAAAAAGATATACTTGCATAATCTAAAGGAAATAACTTTGAGCACTCACACCCGAGGATGTGAGTACCTTTTACCTTACCTCCCTGGCTATGACGCCAGAAAAGAGCTTGATGTCTACGCACGCTTCTATTCTCGTAGACAGTGTTGGGCCCCCAAGTGCAGAGGTTTGTAGAACAGCAACAAGTTTCCCTTAAGTGGATCACCCAAGGTTTATCGAACTCAGGGAGGTAGAGGTCAAAGATATCCCTGTTAAGCAACCCTGCAATTAAGATACAAGAAGTCTCTTGTGTCCCCAACACACCCAATATACTTCTCAGGTATATATGTGCACTAGTTCGGCGAAGAGATAGTGAAATGCGAGTAATATGGATGGTTATAAATAATAATAGCAATCTGAAATAAATATGGCAGCAAGCAAACATGTAGCAGAACACGCAGAAAACGATATTTCAATGCTTGGAAACAAGGCCTATGGATCCTACTTTCACTAGTGGACACTCTCAACAATGAAAACATAATTAAATTAATAAATACCATCTCTTTGCTATGCTACTCCAATCCACTCTCCGATCGAATAACAACACCAATCCATGCGTAGGGCTTTAACATCACTCCTCAGAGTAAGCAGTTTCCCAACTAAGTAACCCCCACGCTATAACCATGGGACCCAGATGGTTCCACGCAAACACCACAATTTCATAGGGTTATCCAACACAAAATATAAATATAATGCTAAACCACACGTTGCACATACTGTCACCTTTACACCGTGATCAAAGTGTTTACGGAGATCTCATAACAAAAACCACTTGAGTAGCATAATAGATGAAGAATAATATCTATGAATTCAACTAGATTACAAAGCTCACGATCACATATAGATCACACCATGGGAGAGAGAGAGAGATGAAACACATAGCTAGCGGTAGAGCCCTCAGCCCCGGGGGAGAACTACTCCCTCCTCATCGTAGGAGACACCAACGACGATGGACATGGCGGTGGAGTCGATGGAGATGGCTTCCGGGGGCACTTCCCCGTCCCGGGAGGGTGCCAAAATGGAGATATGTCCCTCAAAACTTGTCGGTGGCGGCGATAGAGCTACGGATGTATTTTGTGGAAAAGGTCGATTCTTCTAGGGTTTTCGGGAGGAAGGTTTAAATAGGCGAAAGGGAAAAGGCGGTGGAGCCCTGGGGGGGGGGCACACCACCCCCCGGCGTGGCAAAGGGGGGCGCCGCCTTATGGTGTGGGCCCCTGAGGCCCTCCTCCGGGTCTCTTTGGGACTCTGGGGAACCTTTTGGAATTCTAAGACTCCCGGGCTTCAAATTTTCCAATTTCGAGAATATTTCCAAAACAACTTTTCTGAAACTAAAAATAGCAGTAAACAGGGAACTGGCTCTGTGGCATATTGTCAATAGGTTAGTCCGTAAAATCGATAAAAATGACATAAAGAAGGGAGAAAACATGTAGCAATTGGCATAATATCATCATGGAATATCAGAAATTATAGATACGTTGGAGACGTATCAAGGGCGCGACTGGAGATGCTCTTACGCGGACTTGATCGGGACGCGAGGAGGAGATCTCCAATAGCATTTGTATAGATAGGCGCCCTTCGCCGCGCCGTCTTCATAGTGTGGTTACCATAAATCGGCAGTTTGCCTGATGTTCTTATTGATTTAGTTTGACGAAGTAATTAGCTATAAAGCGATGGAGGGTCTCAGCAGTGTTTACATACGTTTTTTTGCGCCGAGCAGAATTTTGGTTAAACCTACTTCGACTAATCCTTCATCGTGTGTCCTTTGTGCGTTCCAGTTTGATAGGCTTCTTGAGTAAGGATGGACTTGTTGGAGAGCAGCATGGTGGCCGCGATAGAGATCTAGCACGACAACAACTTTTTCGAATAAAGAAGATATATTGATTTAACGAAATAAGACATTAAATACCTTAGATAGCATGGTAATATTCTTTATGCCACAATAAAACAATTTGAAGTGGGATATGTTAGTGGCATGGTTCATTCGTACATAGATAAATACATGGAGTAGAAGCGCGCCTGAACGGTAACAATGCGATTTTATATGTAGTGTAATTTGAATTCGCTAGGTACAATAACACACCGCCAATTGCAGTAAAGAACCAATGATTAGCAAGCTATGAAGTTGATGCCCATCATCATACTACATCAAAGGGTTGTATGGCTAGAACCTTGATGTAAAAAAAATGTACATAAGTGGTCATAATGCAGAATGAAACATGTGTGTTGTAACATTTATTACCATAGACATGTGGTCATATATGGCTAAGAAAACCGAGTAATCATCTTGGCACAATGCAAATAAGGAGTCTAATATTCTTTGATATATGAAAGATTCTACCAATATGAAAATCTATTTAGAACTTCCACTCACTACTGAGACATGTGAGATATCTCTATAAATATTAAAATTGTTGAACTAAAACACCGACATACACACAAACTGCACGAAATGTGAGGTCTTTGGAAGCGAGATAAAATTTTCATATAACCAAATTAGAAAAGATGGCAAATTACACCAACTGAACTAAAGACAATGGTCCAATCCCAAGCCATGTGTTAACATACAAATTTGTGCATTGGTTGCTAAAAACAGAGTGCTTTAAGAGAGAGTGGAGCAAAGTGTTTACAAATATAGAAGAATATATATATATCAGGATGTTGCTACTCTTTTACAAACTGATATAACAGGAAGTGTATCAGTACTATGAGGACTAACCTTCCACATTTAAAGTACCACAATTACCAAGAAAGAGAGGAAAATAATGGATGAACTGTCTTTCCTGATCAACAATTTAAGTATAGCTACCAGCCCTGACGGCGAATGATTTTTCATAAACATACAAATTGAAGGCTAAGCACCATAGAAATCTCAATAGAATACAAAACCAAGAGGATAATACATGAAGGAGAAACTAAACCCATAATTTAAACTACCTATAAAGTATGTAGCTTTTGCTTCCATTTTGAGAGGGAAGACTTTTTCTAATCGCACCCAGACAGTGGAAAACCTAAGCCGCCCCAGCTCGGCCCATGGACACATTTAGTGTGTGTTTGGTTGAGGGGATATCCCTCAAGTGGTTAGGGATAGACACTTTTTAGTGGTTGCCAACCGTTTGGTTCGGTGGAGGAGAGGGATAGCGGTAACCAGATTTTAGGAATATTCCCTCAAAACTTTGGTTCAGCTCGTCCCATGAAAACTGGCGCATGAAGGGAGCAACTTTTGGCTCGCTCGCCGTCGAAACGTTATCTTCTTCTCTCAACCCTTCTTCAAAAGAATGGCTTCTTTTTTGTCCCCAACTATGCGACAATGGCGGCGGCTCCAGAATGCAGATCGGGGCGACGCCCGCAACACATCAAGGATAACGACGTTAGGAACGCTGATTCCTTTCCTCCCCCTATTTCCCTTCTTCCATCCTCCAATTCGAGGCGGATGGCAGCGGGTGGCTGCCTGGTGTTGATGCTCTCACCCGCTCGTGGTTGTCGCCTGCTCCAGGATGCGCGAAGACTCCAGGATTGTGGGTCAATATCGGCGAGCTCGGGAAGTAGGTGTCACACCCCAGTTTTTGGACCACTTGTACTGTAGCTTAGGAATCCAAATTTTTGGGCCAACAATTTTTTTTTGCAATACATTGATGTAACCCAACATATGTATAATACCATGAGTATCTATGCAATGCAAGCAATAATTTCTTCTAAAGAAAATATCATATTTCTCTGATGATTACATGTGTTTCTGTGATGTTTTCCATATGATGTTTTGAATGATATTTGTCCCAAGTGTTGTATAAATGTTGTTTTCAACCTAACAATGTTATTTGAATTCGTTTGAATCAAGAAAACAAAATGGAAAATGAAAATTTGGATGTTTTCCTTTGATGTTTCTATTTAGAATTGTTTATGAAAAACTAGCCAAGTAACAATATTTAGCACTTGTTTTCAATATGTTAGAGGATCACATTTTATGTTTTCTTGGCATGAAAGTGTTCTATGATATATGGACTACAAATCTATAAGCTTGGTTTGGTTCTTGGAATAAGAAAACAATCAAATGCATGATTGTTTTTGTGGAAGAAAAATAAGAAAGAAAAATGATTTTTGAGAAAAATAGAGAAAAACAAAAAGTAGCCCATTTTTTCACTTTGTTTACAAATCCTTCCACAACTCCAATTTTGTTTTCAAAATATGTTTTTGAAAGTAAAGAACACGTTTAACAATCTCATACTTTAAAAAACAACTGCACGAGAGAGAATAAGCGGATCCAACTAAGGAAATGCAGTACCTGTTCTGTTGGAGCTAATCATGCAAAGATAGCGTAGGGCCACCTGCGCCCGCTTACCGGAAAACTAACCAAGGGGAAGATCAAAGGAATCAAGTATGCCAACTTCAGGCTATAAAGATATCCGAGCAGAGGAAAGTCCCGGGGAAATGTGTGAACTATGAATAGGATCTCCTAGGGTTCAAGGAACGACAAAAGTCTGTCTATATGATCCTTTAAGCTAGGTAAATCAGAATATTTGGATTCCAAAAGAAACCTTTTAAAGGTTTATTTGTAATTGCTGGCTCTTGTCTGGTTTCTGAAGTCGGCAAAGTCCAATCAGTAGAGTGCCAGGTAAGTTCCTCAAGTAAGGATATTTGATTCCTCCAATTCGGTAGGTAATCATAATAGTCTCGGCTCGGAATGCGAAGATGATGCTAATCTGTTAAAGGGATCTAGATCGCATTTATTTGATATGTCTCCCTTCTTCGGCAGAAACCTTTACTCATTTGATTTCCTCCCAAAAGAAGGAGGGGCAAGGATGATGTGGTAGGCGCCTTTGATAACTGAAACAACTCATGCTGTAGGTTGGCATCGCGTGAATGACTTCCTTTATTAGCGTCTCTTTTTGCTCCTGCGAGACACGACTCAACTACTTTTTACAATTGATAGGGTAGCTCGGAGGTCAGATCAAGGGTCTTCCCCATAAACATAGATTAGTACTGGAAGGTTCGGATGAAGGAAGGTACCCATTAGTGAAGGGGTCTAGGTAGAGCCGTCGCCCGCATTTTTATGCGCCCTTATAGCGACCTTTCTCTCCTTTCCTCCCATGACAAGATCGACGCATTGCCGGGCTATCAATAATTCAATTTGAATCATCTCGTTTTTCGTTCATTTCAGAACGCATTTGATTTAGCCAACTTTTGTTTAGAAAGTGGTGTGAGTACCGTGGGGACCAAATGGATGGTTCAGAAAACTAGTGAAACGACACGTTATAATCATATAGATGACCATAACGGTATGGTTCCATAGAAAACTACAGGAGGCCATTACCGCCACCGAAATGGTTTCCATGCTCCATTGGATGATTTTCCGATATCGCAGTATAAAGCTAGAACGGTTTCCATTTGTAGGACGGGAAAGAAACTCGGGAAGGACTTTCAAGCCCCCTGTGCCCATGGTCGCACATCGCTCCTGCCCCCTCCAGGAAGCTACCATTTCTTCTCTAAGTGTCAAATTCATTTTAAGTCAAAGCAAAAGTATATCGCATAGAAGAGGGGCTCTCATGAAAATGAGAGAATCGTGTAATCATGTCCCAAAAGGAAGTACTAGCTCTCCAGAAAATGAGAGAAACTTTCGTATCCAGAAAATTAGTGAGTCACGGCTGAAAGATCATCTTCCGTTTTGGTAATTATATGACAACATATCTATTTGATCTAATGTTTGTTCGATAGATGAAAATGCCCAGGTTAAAACAGGTTTACTAACTATATGGGGCGAGTGTTCGTTTTATATGAAAAGAGCAAGGAGAAAGAAATCCAGGAAGCCATTTTGTGCAGGAGCGGAGGCTCCGGTGGGGGTCCGGTGTGGGCTCCGCCAAAATCACTCTCTGGAGCAAACGAGCGGATCCTCGAGTTGAACTTCCGGTGGAGCTCCGGTGGGCGGAACCTCCGCCACTTCCACCGGAGGCTCCGCCACCCTCCAATACTGGGCCTGCACACACATGGGGTCCGGTGCGCCTCCGGTGGAGGCTCAGCCCAAATGTCGTTCTGTTGGATAAGAGCGGAGGTTCCACCGGAGCCTCCGGTGGACATCCGGTGGCCTCGCCTGGCCCCAGTGCAAATGGGCTCCGGTGCACATCCGGTGGGGGCTCCGCCTAAACACCGTTCTGTTGGATAAGAGCGGAGGTTCCACCGGAGCCTCCGGTGCACCTCCGGTGGGCGGAACCTCCGCTACGGCCACCGGAGCCTCCGCCCCGTGGCTCAACAAAGGTGAGCTGGTGCGCTGCGCCAGCGCCCAACAGAGTGAAGCCCACCGGAGGCTCCGGTGCTCCTGGATTGCAATGGCTCTTAAATGAAAGGGGTATAAATACCCCTTCCCCTACCTCTTAAATGCCAAGCTTTTCCCCATTCTCTCTCCTAGCCATTAATGAAAGCTTCAACCACCTAGATCTCCTACTCCGTCCACCCAATCACTCCCATACTTGGTGGAGAGCTAGAGGAGGCCTAGATCCACACTTCCACCAAAGGAATCTCAAATCCATCCACCACAACCTAGTAGATCTAGAATCCTACTTGAGGCCTAGAAACCTTAGTAGATCTCGTGCTTGTAGATTCCACCTTGTTGCAAGAAGCTACGGATTACTTGAGAGCCTCCATCCATCCTGTGGAGTGACCTCGAGCCCTTGTAAAGGTTTGGTCAACGCCTTCAAGTCGACCTCATAGTGGAAACAGGAATCTCCCTCACCGGAGAAGCTCAAGGAGAACAAGGTGTGCACAACCGTGCTATTGAGGAGTGCCTAGGTGGCTCCCCACCTCTCCAACGTAGACGTACTTCTCTTTGACAAGGAACTACGGGAATCATATCCTTGTCTCCTTGTTTACACTTGTTGTTTGCTTTACTACCTTACGCTTTACTTCCGTTGTGCATATTACTTTGTCCACATAGGTTGCTCACCTAGTTGCACATCTAGAGAACCTTATCTTATCTTGCCTAGCCCCACTAAAAGGAAAAGAAAAAAAAATTGGTAGTCAACCTATTCACCCTCCCCTCTAGTTGACCATAGTGCACTTTCAATTGGTATCAGAGCCTTGGCTCTTACTAAGGGCTTAACCGCCTAAGAGTACAATGGTCGATGAAAATGCCCCCGGTAGTTCTAGTGCGGAAATCTCCAAGATGACTGACAATATATCTAACCTACAAGACACGGTTCGAACTCTCCAAACCGAATTATCTAAGGTTAGCTCTACTGTCAGTACGGAGGTTTCTAGCATCAAGAAAATGATGGAGGTATTGATGGGGAGAACCAAGGAGTCCACGGAAACACCTCTCACCACCAACGATGTTAGCTCGGACAAAGAGTCCATTCCGGACATCGACGAAATGGAAGCTAACATCGCTTTAGCTAAGGCGAAAGCCAAAGCAAAAGCCGATAAAAAGGCTAAGGGAGGTGGGAGCTCCGAGGGCTCCAAGTCTCAATCGGCTAACGGTTCGGGGTCTAACTCTAAAGTTCCACCACCTCCCAATTACGATTCTATCCACCCCATTGCCACAATGCCACACATGGTTAATGTTGGAGTTCCTCCCATGCTTAACACTAACGAATTCTCTTCTTGGAAGTTTGATATGGAGTTTCACATTTCAGGTTCTTGCACCGCTTTATGGAGAAGCATTCTCCATGGATTCCATCCTCATGATCCAAGCAACTTGACTCCAAGAGAGGATGTGGAATTTCAACTCAACAAGACCGCTCTCGTGACTATCCAAAAGGCTCTCCCAAGAGAACATCTCGAACACATTTGCGGGTTGAAGACCGCAAGGAAGCTTGGTATAAGCTTGACTCTTTGTTCCAAGGAAATGCTAGAATTCAATCATCCAAATATGATGTTGCTCTCGACAAATCCGAGAACTTTGTCATGCTTGAAGACGACAGTCCCGAGGAACTATACAGAAGAGTTGTCACCCTTGGCAATCAACTAAGGGATTTTGGAAAAGAGGAAATCTCCGATGAGTGGATCAAGAGGAAGTTTGTCAAGGCCATAACCCCATTCGAGAAGAACCTCTCCACTAGCATTCGAACAAGATCCGACTACAACTCTCTCAACTCCATTGGCGTGCTTAGTGAGTTCATAGCCATATCCTTATCTCACAAGAGCGCGGATGATGTCCTTGCTCGCTCAAGAGGACATGGAAAGTCTCCCAACCTCGCCTTGAAGTCTAAAGCAATGGCCAAGATAGAAGAAGTGGATGATGATGATGATGATGATGAGGACTATGAAGATACATACAAGGGTGCCCATAAATGTATTGCTCTTGCCATGCAAGGGTATTGGAAGAGATGGGAGGCTCACAAAGCCGGTGCCCCTAGACCTTCAAGGAACAAGATCTTTAGGAAGAAAGGGGAGAGGCCAAGGACATGCTACAATTGTGGAAGTGCAAACCACTTCGTCAAAGAGTGTCCCTTTGAGCCACGAGAAGAGAATGAAGGGAAGCTTGTTCGCAAGGACAAGAACAAAGCTCCACAAAACAAGAACCTCGCTAGAAGAGTCCCAAGGGATCTATATGGTCAAGAAGGCCACACATTGGAAACATACTACTCCGGAGATGAAGGAGAAGATGAAGTCGTAGGTGTTTCCCACGTCTCCATAGCTACGACTTCCTCTTCATCGGTCTCTCTATTTGAATCTCCCAATGAGAAGGCATCTATCCGACCTACATGTCTCATGGCAAAAGCCACCGCGGTAATATCTTCCACCTCCAAGTCTATTATCACTAGATCTCCCTCATTATTGGATTGTGTTGAAAACATTGTTGATGATGAGGAGGCCAAGAACCTAGGATCTTGGTTGTGTAGTCTTGAAGGTGAAACTAAAGAAAAGGTAAAATCTCTCCTAAGGCAACTTGATGATGCCAACTCTCTCATTGATGAGAAGGAGGAGATCATCATGACCTTGGAGAACCATGGCGGTAGCAATGAGAATCATGATGACGAACTCGTCAAGGCTCTTGAAAAGGAGAGATCCGTGAGAGCCTCTCTTGAAGAGAAACTATCTAGTCTACAAGAGACTTATGTTCTTAGTGTTTCTAAGCTTAGAAAAGATAACGAAAAATCTCTCGCCAAGCTTAAGAAAGAACATGCCAAATCTCTTGTTTTACTTAAAGAATTTGAAGAGGAAGAGTTGAAGCTAGGAATAGCTCACCAAAAACTTGACGAGGAGCATGACAAACTATAAAAGGAGTTTAAATCTCTTAAAGAAATTCATGACAAACTTGCCAAGTCTCGAATCAAGATCCTAGCTCAACAATATAATAAGCATGTTGCATCTTCATCAAATAGCATTGTTATTGTGCCTACCTCTTCTACTACGACTAACAATGTAGGGAAGGAAAGAATTCTCAATGATGCAATAAGATCTCAAGGTGCCAAGAAAGGAAAAGAGGGACTTGGTTTTGTTTCCAAGTCAAAGAAGATATCCAAGAATGTCACCTCTCCCTCTCAAAATGTTGTCTTTGTGAAAGAGGGTGAGGTGACCAAAGAGAAGGACACCAACGCCATTATGGGTGGTGAGCATCACTCATAATGATTTTGCCGGAAAATATAACCCATCTTATGTTCTTATGAAATCTAGAGATGGACATGTTTATGCTAAATACGTTGGTACTTCTTATGGTGATGATTATCATTGGACTATTTGGGTTCCTAAGACCCTTGTGACTAACAAAAGAGGACCCATTGAAGGATGGGTACCTAAATCAAGAAATTGATTTCTTGTAGGGAAATGCTTCCGGGTCTAACAAATGGACAGTGGATAGTGGTGCATCCCAACATATGACCGGAAGCCGTGACGCAATAATTGACCTTGAACCTCCTCTACCTCATCTCAATTGCTTCACTATTGGTGATAAGTCCGAGCTTAAGGTATTGGGACGAGGCAAGGTGGCAATCTCAAATGATTTATCAATTGAGAATGTTCTCCTTGTTGAGTCCCTTGGCTATAATTTGATGTCCGTTCTTCAACTTGCCAATTATGGTTTTACCTCGTTCTTTAATAAAGAGAGTGTGATTGTCACTTGGGAGACATCTCTTAAAGTAGCCTTTGTTGGGTTTGTCGAGAACGGCATGTATGTAGTGGACTTCTCTAAAGAAGACACGTGTGCCGCGACATGCCTAATGGCTAAAGTTGATGTGGGGTGGCTTTGGCATCGCCGACTAGCCCACACCAATATGAGAATGTTGCATGATCTCCAAAGTGGCAATCACGTTCCAGGACTAACCAAAGCTAAGTTTGCTAAAGATCGTGTGTGTAGCTCTTGTACCTTTGGGAAGCAACATGGGGAACTACACCCAACCAAGACAACTATGTCCACCACAAGAATTGTCGAGCTCATTCACTTAGATCTCTTTGGTCCACTATCCTATGATAGCCTCGGAGGAAAGAAGTATTGCTTGGTGATTGTGGATGACTATTCAAGATATTGTTGGGTGTATTTCTTCAAGAGGAAAAGTGAAACTCAAAATAGAGTCATCGAGTTCATCACTCTAGTGGAGCGCCAACACAATGCTACCATATTGGCGATTCAGAGTGATAATGGCTCGGGGTTCAAGAACTACACCTTTGAGGGTTTCCTTAGTGAAGAAGGCATTGCTCATCAATATTCCACTCCTTATACCCCTCAACAAAATGGCGTTGCGGAGAGAAAGAACCGGACTTTGATGGATGCGGCTATAACTATGATTGCGGAGTTCTCTCCTCCCTATAACTTTTGGGCCGAAGCCGTCTCCACCGCATGTCATGCTACCAACCGGTTATATCTTCGCAAGATCTTGAACAAGACCCCCTATGAGATTCTCACGGGTAAGAAACCGGATGTATCTTATTTCAAGGTCTTCGGTTGCAAGTGCTTCATTCGCAAGAAAGGTAAACGGTTGTCAAAATTTGAGACTATATCTTATGAGGGTATCTTTGTTGGCTATGCCACAAACGCTCACGCCTATAGAGTCTACAACAAGTCCACCGGACAAGTTGAAGAAGCTATAGACGTGGTGTTTGATGAGGATAATGGCTCCCAAGGGGGGGGCGTATAGATCATGGTGTTGTAGGAGATGCAATTCCTCCCATCGTCATAAGAAGAATGGGGATTGGTGAAATAATCCCCATTGAGGGACACCGGATGACAGAGGGAGAAGGACTATGCCCCACTCAAGTGGAGCCATTGACTACACCCATTGATGATCAAGCTACTCAACAAGATGCACCAAGCCCCCAAGCTAACAATCAAGGCCAAGCTAATGACCAAGGCCAAGCAATTCATCTCAATCATGATCAAGATTCTATCATTGTTGAGAATGCTCAACCTAGTGGTGATTCATCACCCATTATTGATCAAGGACAAAATGAAGATGGACATGCCTCCGATGAAGAAGGTGATTCTCAATCCATACCCAAGGAATCTTTGGAGGAGATACTAGCACGAAGAGCAAAGAGAAGGCTAGAGAATCTTGAACGAGCGGTTCATACGGAGGACAAGATTCTTGGACAAGTTCGTGGGAGAGTGGTCACTAGAAGGCAATTGGCGGATTTTAGCAAGGCTCATGCTTTTGTCTCCTTCATTGAACCCAAGAAGGTATATGAAGCTCTCGAAGATCAAGATTGGCTTGAAGCCATGCATGATGAACTCAATAACTTCGAGCGCAACAAAGTGTGGAAATTAGTGCCAAGACCCAAAGATTGCAAAAATGTTATTGGCACCAAATGGGTGTTCAAGAACAAACAAGACAAAGATGGCATTGTCATTCGCAACAAGGCAAGATTGGTAGCTCAAGGTTTTTCTCAAGTCGAAGTTTTGCAAGCTTATGACCGATAGGTTTGAAATGTCTATGATGGGAGAGTTGGAGTTCTTCGTTGGCTTTGAAGTGAATCAATATTATGAAGGGACTTTCATCAAACAAGCCAAATACACTCAAGACATGCTCAAGAGATTTAATATGAATGATGCCAAACCTATGAAGACCCCTATGTCCACGACCACCGACTTGAAACCCGACCCTAACGGGAAAGAGGTAGATCAAAAGGTATACCGCTCCATGATTGGCTCCTTGATCTACCTTTGTGCATCTAGACCCGATATTATGTATAGCGTAGGTAAATGTGCAAGGTTTCAAGCCTCTCCAAGGCAAAGTCATTTGGAAGCCGTGAAACGAATCTTTCGATATCTAGTTCATACCCCAAACTTTGGTATTTGGTACCCCAAGGGTTCAAGCTTCCAACTCATTGGATACTCGGATGCGGATTATGCGGGAGAGAAGACGGATAGGAAGTCCACATCCGGGGGTTGTCAATTTCTTGGCCTCTCCTTGGTATGTTGGTCTTCTAAGAAGCAAAATTGCATTTCTCTCTCCACCACCGAGGCCGAGTATATCTCCGCGGCGAGTTGTTGTGCCCAATTGCTATGGATGAGGCAAACCTTGAAGGACTATGGTATTCATTTTGACAAGGTGCCTCTTCTTTGTGACAATGAGAGTGCTATCAAGATCGCCTACAACCCGGTTCTTCACTCCAAGACGAAGCACATTGAGATCCGTCATCATTTCATTCGAGATCATGTTGAGAAAGGTGATATTGATCTCTCATATGTCTCCACAACGGATCAACTTGCCGATATGTTCACGAAGGCCCCTGATGAACCAAGATTTCGAGCTTTGAGGAATGAACTAAATGTCATCGACTCTTCCAACTTCACTTGAAACCTTGCATATCTACCTTCATTATACATGCTATCAAGTCTAGGTGTAGGCATGGAAATAGGGGGAGCGCTACTCAACTCATGAGTATGCACTCCTTTTATTATGCGAAAATCAATTAATCATTGCATATCTAGTCAATTTGTGACTTATTGTGCTTAATAGTGAGTAGTAATTTTGGACCCAAGATATATCTTCGCGGTGCCAAGTTACACACTCAAACATGGTGGCTTCGGCCACCGACCTTTAGTGTGTTTTGAATCTTTCACGCGTATCATATCTTCGTCTTGACAACTCGTACGAGTTCGGTTTTCACTTTTTTATGCTTCTTGCGAACTCCTCCGAGTAATGTCTCTCGTATATCAGTGACGATTTTCCAACCCAAGCCCCCCTTTGCCCAAAACATTGATTCTATCTTAATGCTCGTGTTTTTACAATCGTGGTGCGCGAAAAATTGGCTGGGCGGAGGCTCCGGTGAAACCACCGGAGGCTCCGCTACCCCTGTCCACCGGAACACCACCGGAGGCTCCGCTGGCTCACAGTGGTTTAGCGGGCCTAAACTTAGCAGTTTTGTGGACAAGGGGCGGAGGCTCCGGTGCGAACCACCGGAGGCTCCGGTGCGAACCACCGGAGGCTCCGGTGCGAACCACCGGAGGCTCCGGTGGAACCACCGGAGGCTCCGCCGGTGGCAGTTTTTTTGGATAAAGACTAGGGCGTGTGGGGGTAAGTGAGATCCAATCTCATTTCCCCCCACCCGCCCTCATCTTCCTCCTCACGAACCGCCGCCGCCCCCAAGCTTTTCGCCGCCGGATTAGGGATCTCCACCGCGGGGAGGCCTCCTCCTTGCCTTGGGACGCCCCGGGAACCTTCCTCTTCTTCCTTTTTCACCATGGACGATGCGGGTATGTGCTCTCTCTCTCTCATCTAGTTGATGGATGAGATGCATATGAGTTCATGTTCTTGATCTCTAGACTTGTGGATTTCGAGTTTTAGGAGTGGAATCTCTCGAGTACAAACCCTAGCAACCTAGATAATGCGTGTTAGGCTTGAATCGTTGCGGTTGTAGGGAAGATCCGTTTGCCCTAACCCTAGATTATTCAACCCTAACGCCGTGTGTATCTTGGTTTCTTGGATTTGTGCGTGCTTTATCAACTCGAGCATTACTCTTTCTTCACGATCTTCTTGCTTTCTCCTCTTAGATGCTTCCGGTTCCAAGGGAAAGGGGCAACGTTACAAGACCACCGGCCGCCGCAAGACTCCACAAGTGGATGAGATTGAAGCGGAACTTGACAACTCTCAAGGCAAGCGCAAGCGATACCCGGCTCCCGAGAAGACTTTGCCCAAGAAGAACACCACACCAACAGCCTCCAAGATGTCCGATGCTATGTTCTTGAAGGAAAGGCGTGAGAACCCCTATGTGATTGCCCGTGAGCGCTTGATGCCACAATTCCGGGGTAAGGATCAACGCTTTCACACCGTTTTCCAAGGGCAAATTTATAGTGAGATCTTGATGAGGAAGCCGAAGGAAAATATCGTCCCTCAACACGCCATCAGCTTTGGGCACGTGGAAAGGAACCACAAGTACTTTGGGGAGGCTCTTGAGCTCATTGAGAAGTTTGGCCTTGGTCCCATTATCAGTCTTCAACAAGATTTCGATGAAGAACTTGTCTGTCAGTTTCTAGCCACGGTTCATCTCTCCAATGAGACTAACCGCAACCTTATTTGGATGACTCAGGGGAGACAACTTGACATCAAATGGAAAGATGTTGGCACTATTCTTGGTGGCTACCCGGATTTTGGTCCTTTTGCTGAGGGAGAAGAATTTGCTAACGGATGGTTCCGGGTTCACGCCATGAACACCGCATCACTTCCCAAGGATGAACTTACTCCTCTCCATCATTGGAAGAAGTACGCCGTTGGGTTCGTCAAGGGTCTCTACCCCACATATGATATCATGTTGCGCATCTATAGAGAGACTATCAACCCAAAGGCGGGGAATGTGGACGAGATCCAAGGTTTCTTGAAGAACCTAATGCTTCTTACTCATCAACACCGGATGGCCGACACTCCTCGCAAGCTTGATGTGCTTGACTATATTTGGAATGAGTTGTGGCACGCCATAGTCAACCGCAAGAATGCTTGCTTTGGGCCGTTCATCATGAAGATCATCTTACACGTGTGGAATGAAAAGTTTCCGCATGAACCATTTGATGATGAGCATTGGATCTCTCACACGGAAAAGAGACTCCTCATCAAGGATCACACGAAACCCATTGTGCATCCCACTCCCGCCGTTCGCAAGCACAAGGCTAGGCCTCGCATCATTGTTGATGAGGAAGAAGAAGAGGGCGGTCCATCTCAACCTCCTCCCTCTAGCAATGCTTTTAAATGGATGGCAAGAGCTCTCAAGAAAGTGTTTCATTTGAACAAGAAGATCGAGCAACATCAATGGGAAGCTCATTATGATAGGGAGCTCAAGAACCGCAACAAAGCTCAAGCCTCTCGTCAACGTCTTCGTGAGGAAGGCCTCTCCATTGACTCCCAGGTTCTTGATAGCATCACAGATTGGGAAAAATGGCAAACAAAGGACTCCAAGGGCAAGCTCATTGAGTGGTCCGAGGAAGAAGGGGACGAAGCTACTAGCTCTCACCGCCGTGCCCCCTCTCCGGACCCGGAAGCCTCCTTCGAGTGATCTTCGGGGCGTTAGCGTCTTGATCTCCCTCTTTTGGTATCTTGATGCCAAAGGGGGAGAGATATATATTAGGAACGGGCATTTGCATGGGTCTCCCTCAAGCTTCTTCGATTTGCATCTTTTATTTGCTTGAGGGAGTTTGGCTTCTTATTTGATCATTTGGAACTTCGGTTTGTTTACATTATTCCTATCTATCGTTAACCTCGTTATATTATGCTTGTGTGAACCTCGTATCATATTATTTATGTGTTATGTGTGTTATGTGATATCATTGTCATATTACGCTTATATATCATGCCTAGATGGAATCAACATGAAAGGAGCATACCTTTAGGGGGAGCTCCGTTCATATTGGGCTCTTAATCATGCAAATAGTTATGTTGTCATCAATTACCAAAAAGGGGGAGAATGAAAGATCATCGTCCATTTTGGTAATTATATGACAACATATCTATTTGATCTAATGTTTGTTCGATAGATGAAAATGCCCAGGTTAAAACAGGTTTACTAACTATATGGGGCGAGTGTTCGTTTTATATGAAAAGAGCAAGGAGAAAGAAATCCAGGAAGCTATTTTGTGCCGGAGCGGAGGCTCCGGTGAATCCACCGGAGGCTCCGGTGGGGGTCCGGTGTGGGCTCCACCCAAATCAATCTCTGGAGCAAACGAGCGGATCCTCGAGCTGAACTTCCGGTGGAGCTCCGGTGGGCGGAACCTCCGCCACTTCCACCGGAGGCTCCGCCACCCTCCAATACTGGGCCTGCGCACACATGGGGTCCGGTGCGCCTCCGGTGGAGGCTCCGCCCAAATGCCGTTATGTTGGATAAGAGCGGAGGTTCCACCGGAGCCTCCGGTGGACATCTGGTGGCCTCGCCTGGCCCCAGTGCAAATGGGCTCCGGTGCACATCCGGTTGGGGCTCCGCCTAAACACCGTTCTGTTGGATAAGAGCGGAGGTTCCACCGGAGCCTCCGGTGCACCTCCGGTGGGCGGAACCTCCGCTACGGCCACCGGAGCCTCCGCCCCGTGGCTCAACAAAGGTGAGCTGGTGCGCTGCGCCAGCGCGCAACAGAGTGAAGCCCATCGGAGCCTCCGGTGAAACCACCGGAGGCTCCGGTGCTCCTGGACTGCAACGACCCTTAAATGAAAGGGGTATAAATACCCCTTCCCTACCTCTTAAATGCCAAGCTTTCCCCATTCTCTCTCCTAGCCATTAATGAAAGCTTCAACCACCTAGATCTCCTACTCCGTCCACCCAATCACTCCCATACTTGGTGGAGAGCTAGAGGAGGCCTAGATCCACACTTCCACCAAAGGAATCTCAAATCCATCCACCACAACCTAGTAGATCTAGAATCCTACTTGAGGCCTAGAAACCTTAGTAGATCTCGTGCTTGTAGTTTCCACCTTGTTGCAAGAAGTTACGGATTGCTTGAGAGCCTCCATCCATCTTGTGGAGTGACCTCGAGCCCTTGTAAAAGTTTGGTCAACGCCTTCAAGTCGACCTCATAGTGGAAACGAGAATCTCCCTCACCGGAGAAGCTCAAGGAGAACAAGGTGTGCACAACCGTGCTATTGAGGAGCGCCTAGGTGGCTCCCCACCTCTCCAACGTAGACGTACTTCTCTTTGAGAAGGAACTACGGGAATCATATCCTTGTCTCCTTGTTTACACTTGTTGTTTGCTTTACTACCCTACACTTTACTTCCGTTGCGCATATTACTTTGTCCACATAGGTTGCTCACCTAGTTGCACATCTAGAGAACCTTATCTTATCTTGCCTAGCCCCACTAAAAGGAAAAGAAAAGAAAAATTGGTAGTCAACCTATTCACCCCCCTCTAGTTGACCATAGTGCACTTTCAACGGCTTCACAAGTGATTCCTCAAGGGGGCCGGGCAGCTAAGTGGTATGGAAGAATTGTTGCGCCGCGGGAAATCCTTCTCTATACAAGTTCTCGTACGAATTCACTGACTTCTATGCAAGGCGAGGAATACTTTCTTCAGGGAAGAGAGGATTTAGAGGAACGAAAGCATAGAAAATAGATAAATAGAATGGAAGGAAACATAAAAACTACGCTAAAACCGAGTGAATGTATGTCTTTTTATCCCTTTCTTTAATCGATACCTTCATACAATAGCAACAACTCTCCTTTAAAGTGAGTTGTTGACAGGCTAGAATGTAAGCCAAAATTTGGAATTCATTTGAGCGTTGAAAACAATTTGAACATTTTGATGTTTTAACTGAATTTTTCTGAATTTGCTTTGGCCAGAAGTTTGGATGTTGTTTTTGATTGTTTGTGTACAATTTGAGCAGTACCATTTTCCCTAAACCTTAGCCCATAGTTTCTACTCACTTTTACATGTCTTTGTGTCGTTTGGTTTGGATCAGAGAGGGAGTGAGAAGAGAGAAAACAGAGGGGAGACATAGAGAGGGATTTGGGGAGGGGACAACCGTGGGCACACAGTGCATGGTCACTGTGGCCACGCCACGCCTCCACCTCGCCTCTCCTAGACGCCGTTGCACGCCTCTGCCCCCCAGACATCGCAACCGCCCATTGTATCTCGTGCCATCACCCAGGAGCACGCGCCCGTGCTCACCGCGGTGAGGCCGAGCGCACACACGCCGCACCGACCAAGGCGCCATGGCTATAAAGCCACGGGCACACAGCCACTTCCCCACACCGCTTTCCTCACCCACCGCAACCGCCCGACCTGATCCTAAAACCATGCGGGCTCACAGTGAGCGCCACAGATAGATTTCTTGCCGCCGGCCACCGCGGACTGCACACCGAGGTGGAGCTCAGCCCGAGCGTCACCACCCCTCCCTTTCGCCTCCATTGAGTTCTTCGTACACTGTAAACGTGCCCTGACCACCTACGGTGCCCTTTCATTTGCAGGAGCTGTGCCACCGTCGCCGGAGCCACCGCGGCCGTGCTGCTTCACGCCGTCGATTGGAGCCGCCGGGGACGCCATCAATCGTACCCCTACACTACACCGAGCCCACGTGACCTCCTCGACCCTTCGCCACTGCCCCGCAAGCCCCCACGATGAGCAATCGCCGGATTCCCGCCTCCGTCGTGTTTCCGTTGAGAACGAGAGAGAGAGAGAGAGAGAGAGAGAGAGAGAGAGAGAGAGAGGAGACGCAAGAGGAGCGTCGATCTCTAGATCGACTGCTCTGTTTGAATGCGGGCGTTGCCGCACTGTGCGCGCACGCGCGAGTGAAGTTGGTCCCGTCGCGCGCTTAGTTGGGCCGCACCGTTTGAAAACCCAGCCTGCGCCTGTGTAGTTTATTCTTTTAAAAATAATAGAGAAATTAGTGTTTTACTTTTGTCGCGTGAAAAATAGAAATAGTAGAAACAAAATTCAACCAAAAATCGTGGCAGTAGCTAGAAATTTTCCAAACCACATGCAACTTGTAGATCTAGATTTGGTGCAGTATTTTTGCTGTAGTATTTAAAATGCCAGAGAGTGTCTATTAGTTTGTTCTGTGCATAACTTTAAGAATATGTGTTGTTTTTCCTAGCTCCTAAGTAGATCTATCAGTAGCACTTGACCTTGTATCAAGTAGAGTTGTCTATGGAAAATGTCATCCATTTTGGTAAATGTCCTGTAGGCATTTCTAGGATGTTTAGAGAGTGTTTAATAACGATTTTTGATGTGGATCCAATTGAATGAGTTTGTGTATGATTAGATATATCTAATCCTATCTTGGTGTAATTTTTAGAACTCTATATTATTTATTGTAACGCCCGGGGGTTTTCCCCCCAAAATAAAAAAAATTGTCTGTTTTTTTTATTTTTCGTATCATAGCATCATGCATCCTCATGCATCATCATCCGTTTAAAACTTGCAAACTATTTGAAATTAATCAAATCATGTTTTCACAAATTCACTGTAATTTATTTGATGTTTAAATCCATTTTTTTATTGCCTAAACAAGTTCTGGAAAATAAATAAATAAGCAAACACGAAAAAAAAAATTTGTTTGGGGCAGCCAAGCCAGGCCAGCCCAGCCAAATTCGGCCCAGCCAGGCCCAGCCGGCCATCCCAGCCCCTAAACCCTAAATCTTCCTCTCCCTCTCCATCTACCCCCCTGCCGTTTCTGTTAATTACCGATAGGTCCTCCCACCTCTCTCTCTCACCCACACAGCACAACTCACGCATGCTCAACTCACGAAAGAAGAAAAAAAAAGGGAACCCACCCCTCCAGGAACCGCACACGCACGCCTCGCACGGGAGGAACCTCCCTTCGCTCGATCCCCTCCTTCCTCCCGTGCGTGCCCTCGCCTGCGTCCTCCTCCTAGCTCCTCTCCTCCCGTCGCTCCCCACCCCGACCTCTCCTCCCAAGCCCAGCTCGAGCTCCCCTCCGCCTCCCTCTCCCTGTCCTGGCCGGCGAGCCCTGCCTCGCCGCCGGCCTCTTCCTCGCGTGCGCCGCCAACCTCGTCCTCTACCCGTCCCCCTCCGCACCTCCATGGTCGGCTGTCGCCTCCATGGCCGGCCGCCGCGTCCCGTCGCCGGCGTCCTCTCCCATGGGAACCCGCAGAGCCGCCCTGCTGCTCCTCGCGGCCGTGCTGCTGCAGGCACTCCTCCCGGCGTCGGAGGCGGGAGGCCTGGTGCGGATCGCGCTCAAGAAGCGCCCCATCGACCAGAACAACCGCGTCGCCACGCGCCTCTCCGGCGACGAGTCGGCCGCGCGCCCCCTCCTCCGCCGCGACTACCTCGGCGGCTCCGGGGACGAAGGCGACATCGTGGGGCTCAAGAACTACATGAACACGCAGTACTTCGGGGAGATCGACATCGGCACCCCGGCGCAGACCTTCACCGTTATCTTCGACACCGGCAGTTCCAACCTCTGGGTGCCCTCCGCAAAGTGCTACTTCTCGATCGCGTGCTACCTGCACTCACGCTACAAGGCGGGGGCGTCCAACACCTACAAAAAGAATGGCGCTGCTCGGCGGGGTTGCGGCCGGGGTCATCGCGCTCTTCCTGTACAATTTTGCTACCACCATCGAGGCCTCGCTCAACCGGCAGACCATCTCCGCCAATTTCTCGTTGACGTCGGAAGGAATAATCAAGAACAACCCTGAAGGAAGAGGCACGGCCTGCTGCCTCTACTTCTGACGCCATGTAGCTGCACGCTGGTTCTCTTCCCACACGACGTGTTCGACCACGATCCCGACCTGTAGGGCAAGATGGTCCGTACACCGCCGAGCTCTATCCATGTCCATTTTTGTTTGTGTTGGACGCCTTCGTGCGCGCCCGAAGATCGGAACCACCAAGATCTTCTATGCGGACGCGGCGAGTACCTCGACCTCGACCACGTCTACTTCCTCTTCGGACCTTGATGAAAAGATCGACAACGACCACCGACGACGTGAACGACTACCTCGGCTACGGAACGAGAACGACTACTTCGACTACTTCCTCTACGTCGACTACTTCCACTACCACGCCTACGTTGACTACTTCTTCTATGACCCGAAGACCTCGACTTCGACTACATCGACAATGGAATGTCTACTTCCCCTGCTACGACGACTTCGTCTACTTCCTCCTCTTCGTCTACTTCCTCCACGTTCCGGAGTTTCCGGCGTTGACCCCGGCGATCCTCTTTCCAACGTGCGAACCCAAACCCTAAAACCCCTATACCTATGCCCTATTTTCTATAACATATCAACTATATTTAAAATGTCATCGCATCATGTTTGCATTGCATTTTGTGGGTGCGGGTAATAGTATGTCGCCTAATAATTAAATATGGAATGTGTTGGGGTATTTAATTCAACTATTGCCCTATTCCATTTAATCTTGTCTCACTCACCTATCGATTGTTTTCCATGCTAAACAACATTTAACTTGATGGTTAGATAAACAACTTGAACCAATTTCTATTTCTCTGGACTCCGGTTCCGATTAAATTGCTTAAGTTGTTTCCACTGTTGCATCTTGCCATGTCATGCATATAAAATAGGATCATGCTGGATCTTTTGCCGTAGAAGTAATTGTTGCATCCGGTGTTTCTGTTAGTTCGTTGCTTCTTCCCGGATAGGACGTTGAGATGATGTGAGCAACGACAAGTTCTGCTACCTTGCGGGATCTCAGGCAAGTATACTCACTTGCTGCCAAATGGCTGCCTTTCATCACTTGTTACCGATACTTTCTGTTGCTCTTTTCTGCTAGCCTTAGTAGTAGTTGTTTCTGTTACGAACCTATCACATGAATCCTTTAACCCTGATATTGCCTCACCTCCACACCTATAACCATTGCTTGTGCCCGTGTCTTACTAGCATGCTTAGGTTGTTTTGCTCGAGTCTGCTACCCGTTACTTTCTGTTATTACTTCTTTATCGTTCTGGGGGGCTCGATGTTTAATCAATCAATCATGCTACTGTTATTATCAATAATAAATTTGATGATAAGGCACCGGCAGGAGGCCCTTGTGGTTTTGAGGCCTGCTAGTGTCGACCCTAATAGGAAAAGGGTCTTGTCTACTGATCCATGATGAGCGCACTACCCGCATGTGGGAAGCGAGTATGGGCGCCCCCCTCAATTTGACTCGATTCGCATCTCGTCCAAATCGCCTCATTTAGTTCGGGTTTTCCATTTGCTGCATGCATGATCTTGCGAGCCCTTGGTACCCGGGTGGAACTTTCGTAGTCGGCATATAGGGGGACACGTTCTTAGAGTGCTATGAGGGTCCATTTTCTTCTGGGCTCGATTAGCCGTGCGCCCAAGGTGCTTTGGGCTTGATGCGAAGAAGGGTTGGATTGTGTAGAGTACCTCGCTTGGTGGGGTGATCTCCCATCTGGCGGGTTATTCTTGCGTGTACGGCTAAATTGGTGCAACCCTGCAGGGATAATCTTCTCGAGAAGCCGTGTTTTCCGCGGTTATGGATTACTTGGTGAAAGTACTGGCTAACAAGTACTCAGGACAACTTAAACCTAATGATTAACAATCTTACACCCAATGATTAACAACTTGACTAGTAATAGGCTTATTGACACAATAATCTGAACCATCACTAATCCAACTGTGTGAGTTATCCTCGGATTGCTTCTTTGGATAAGGGGCGAGATCCAGGATGGGTTTGTTTGAAGTTATCTTTCAGTTGGTTACAATACTCGATCTTATCCCCTTTCTGTTAGCCGGAAGTTGTAGTATCCCTCTGTAGTTGGTTAGTGCAGCCCGCTGTCGCTTATTTGCAATAACCCCTTCCTTTCCGTTGATCCTAAAGTATTTGTATCTTGTGATGACTGGCTACGCCGGTATTCTTGTGAGTATGGGTTTTATCCCCCTTGCCAGTACTTAACCGTACTGACCCACGAATCTCTTTCGTGGCTGCAAATTCCAAATTGCAGTCAACAGGTTTGAAGTCTGACGACGTTAGCTTGGGAATCCCTCCGGCTTGGCCTGGGCAGGGATTGGACGCTCTCGGTTATCTTCAGGACTCTTAGTCCAATTTGGATCTTGTCCGTAGACGGACGATATGTTGTTTCTTCCGCTGTTATTTGGATCTTTGTATTGTATCAGTTGTATCCCTGGCTCGTTTGAGACATCTTGTATCTATCTGTTTCTGTTGTAATTGTGGAATATTCGTGAACTATTGTAATGTTATCATAAATGGCAACCTGGAATCGGTTATTATGCGGATTTGGCGGAAATGCCGAAATCTGCATAGTGCCCGATCTCAGGGCGTCACAAATGGTATCAGAGCCTTGGTTCCGATTCCCGATATTGTTTCGATACGAATGGTTATCGAAGCAACGGGTCCGCAAAGCCTGTAGGATAACCTCGCTAACGGTCGTTGTTTCTAGAGTGTCAAAACTATTTCTGCTAAACTATTTTGGAAAAACATCTCAATAGGATTCTTGTTTTCTCCTTATCCCTATTCTATTTCCCCTCCCATGTTATTTGTTTTGGTGTCTCTTCCCCCCTTGTCTATCTTTCAAAGTGTTAGGATCCTACGTGGGTGGACGTTTTCTGAGCCGTTAACCTAATAGGTTCGATCATCGGAAGATTCCTGGTGGAAGAACATCGTCGTCACTCCGAGCAAGAATCTCTTGTTAGTGGTGTCGAGGAGTTCAGCTGGAAGCATGAAGAATCGATAGTCGAACTTCTTTCCCCTCCCGGGTTAGCAGGTGGATTGCGAGGGCGCAATCCCTTGTTAGTGGTGTCGTCTGTAACGCCCGGGGGTTTTCCCCCCAAAATAAAAAAATTGTCTGTTTTTTTTATTTTTCGTATCATAGCATCATGCATCCTCATGCATCATCATCCGTTTAAAACTTGCAAACTATTTGAAATTAATCAAATCATGTTTTCACAAATTCACTGTAATTTATTTGATGTTTAAATCCATTTTTTATTGCCTAAACAAGTTCTGGAAAATAAATAAATAAGCAAACACGAAAAAAAAAATTGTTTGGGGCAGCCAAGCCAGGCCAGCCCAGCCAAATTCGGCCCAGCCAGGCCCAGCCGGCCATCCCAGCCCCTAAACCCTAAATCTTCCTCTCCCTCTCCATCTACCCCCCTGCCGTTTCTGTTAATTACCGATAGGTCCTCCCACCTCTCTCTCTCACCCACACAGCACAACTCACGCACGCTCAACTCACGAAAGAAGAAAAAAAAGGGAACGCACCCCTCCAGGAACCGCACACGCACGCCTCGCACGGGAGGAACCTCCCTTCGCTCGATCCCCTCCTTCCTCCCGTGCGTGCCCTCGCCTGCGTCCTCCTCCTAGCTCCTCTCCTCCCGTCGCTCCCCACCCCGACCTCTCCTCCCAAGCCCAGCTCGAGCTCCACTCCGCCTCCCTCTCCCTGTCCTGGCCGGCGAGCCCTGCCTCGCCGCCGGCCTCTTCCTCGCGTGCGCCGCCAACCTCGTCCTCTACCCGTCCCCCTCCGCACCTCCATGGTCGGCTGTCGCCTCCATGGCCGGCCGCCGCGTCCCGTCGCCGGCGTCCTCTCCCATGGGAACCCGCAGAGCCGCCCTGCTGCTCCTCGCGGCCGTGCTGCTGCAGGCACTCCTCCCGGCGTCGGAGGCGGGAGGCCTGGTGCGGATCGCGCTCAAGAAGCGCCCCATCGACCAGAACAGCCGCGTCGCCACGCGCCTCTCCGGCGACGAGTCGGCCGCGCGCCCCCTCCTCCGCCGCGACTACCTCGGCGGCTCCGGGGACGAAGGCGACATCGTGGGGCTCAAGAACTACATGAACACGCAGTACTTCGGGGAGATCGACATCGGCACCCCGGCGCAGACCTTCACCGTTATCTTCGACACCGGCAGCTCCAACCTCTGGGTGCCCTCCGCAAAGTGCTACTTCTCGATCGAGTGCTACCTGCACTCACGCTACAAGGCGGGGGCGTCCAACACCTACAAAAAGAATGGCGCTGCTCGGCGGGGTTGCGGCCGGGGTCATCGCGCTCTTCCTGTACAATTTCGCTACCACCATCGAGGCCTCGCTCAACCGGCAGACCATCTCCGCCAATTTCTCGTTGACGTCGGAAGGAATAATCAAGAACAACCCTGAAGGAAGAGGCACGGCCTGCTGCCTCTACTTCTGACGCCATGTAGCTGCACGCTGGTTCTCTTCCCACACGACGTGTTCGACCACGATCCCGACCTGTAGGGCAAGATGGTCCGTACACCGCCGAGCTCTATCCATGTCCATTTTTGTTTGTGTTGGACGCCTTCGTGCGCGCCCGAAGATCGGAACCACCAAGATCTTCTATGCGGACGCGGCGAGTACCTCGACCTCGACCACGTCTACTTCCTCTTCGGACCTTGATGAAAAGATCGACAACGACCACCGACGACGTGAACGACTACCTCGGCTACGGAACGAGAACGACTACTTCGACTACTTCCTCTACGTCGACTACTTCCACTACCACGCCTACGTTGACTACTTCTTCTATGACCCGAAGACCTCGACTTCGACTACATCGACAACGGAATGTCTACTTCCCCTGCTACGACGACTTCGTCTACTTCCTCCTCTTCGTCTACTTCCTCCACGTTCCGGAGTTTCCGGCGTTGACCCCGGCGATCCTCTTTCCAACGTGCGAACCCAAACCCTAAAACCCCTATACCTATGCCCTATTTTCTATAACATATCAACTATATTTAAAATGTCATCGCATCATGTTTGCATTGCATTTTGTGGGTGCGGGTAATAGTATGTCGCCTAATAATTAAATATGGAATGTGTTGGGGTATTTAATTCAACTATTGCCCTATTCCATTTAATCTTGTCTCACTCACCTATCGATTGTTTTCCATGCTAAACAACATTTAACTTGATGGTTAGATAAACAACTTGAACCAATTTCTATTTCTCCGGACTCCGGTTCCGATTAAATTGCTTAAGTTGTTTCCACTGTTGCATCTTGCCATGTCATGCATATAAAATAGGATCATGCTGGATCTTTTGCCGTAGAAGTAATTGTTGCATCCGGTGTTTCTGTTAGTTCGTTGCTTCTTCCCGGATAGGACGTTGAGATGATGTGAGCAACGACAAGTTCTGCTACCTTGCGGGATCTCAGGCAAGTATACTCACTTGCTGCCAAATGGCTGCCTTTCATCACTTGTTACCGATACTTTCCGTTGCTCTTTTCTGCTAGCCTTAGTAGTAGTTGTTTCTGTTACGAACCTATCACATGAATCCTTTAACCCTGATATTGCCTCACCTCCACACCTATAACCATTGCTTGTGCCCGTGTCTTACTAGCATGCTTAGGTTGTTTTGCTCGAGTCTGCTACCCGTTACTTTCTGTTATTACTTCTTTATCGTTCTGGGGGGCTCGATGTTTAATCAATCAATCATGCTACTGTTATTATCAATAATAAATTTGATGATAAGGCACCGGCAGGAGGCCCTTGTGGTTTTGAGGCCTGCTAGTGTCGACCCTAATAGGAAAAGGGTCTTGTCTACTGATCCATGATGAGCGCACTACCCGCATGTGGGAAGCGAGTATGGGCGCCCCCCTCAATTTGACTCAATTCGCATCTCGTCCAAATCGCCTCATTTAGTTCGGGTTTTCCATTTGCTGCATGCATGATCTTGCGAGCCCTTGGTACCCGGGTGGAACTTTCGTAGTCGGCATATAGGGGGACACGTTCTTAGAGTGCTATGAGGGTCCATTTTCTTCTGGGCTCGATTAGCCGTGCGCCCAAGGTGCTTTGGGCTTGATGCGAAGAAGGGTTGGATTGTGTAGAGTACCTCGCTTGGTGGGGTGATCTCCCATCTGGCGGGTTATTCTTGCGTGTACGGCTAAATTGGTGCAACCCTGCAGGGATAATCTTCTCGAGAAGCCGTGTTTTCCGCGGTTATGGATTACTTGGTGAAAGTACTGGCTAACAAGTACTCAGGACAACTTAAACCTAATGATTAACAATCTTACACCCAATGATTAACAACTTGACTAGTAATAGGCTTATTGACACAATAATCTGAACCATCACTAATCCAACTGTGTGAGTTATCCTCGGATTGCTTCTTTGGATAAGGGGCGAGATCCAGGATGGGTTTGTTTGAAGTTATCTTTCAGTTGGTTACAATACTCGATCTTATCCCCTTTCTGTTAGCCGGAAGTTGTAGTATCCCTCTGTAGTTGGTTAGTGCAGCCCGCTGTCGCTTATTTGCAATAACCCCTTCCTTTCCGTTGATCCTAAAGTATTTGTATCTTGTGATGACTGGCTACGCCAGTATTCTTGTGAGTATGGGTTTTATCCCCCTTGCCAGTACTTAACCGTACTGACCCACGAATCTCTTTCGTGGCTGCAAATTCCAAATTGCAGTCAACAGGTTTGAAGTCTGACGACGTTAGCTTGGGAATCCCTCCGGCTTGGCCTGGGCAGGGATTGGACGCTCTCGGTTATCTTCAGGACTCTTAGTCCAATTTGGATCTTGTCCGTAGACGGACGATATGTTGTTTCTTCCGCTGTTATTTGGATCTTTGTATTGTATCAGTTGTATCCCTGGCTCGTTTGAGACATCTTGTATCTATCTGTTTCTGTTGTAATTGTGGAATATTCGTGAACTATTGTAATGTTATCATAAATGGCAACCTGGAATCGGTTATTATGCGGATTTGGCGGAAATGCCGAAATCTGCATAGTGCCCGATCTCGGGGCGTCACATTTATGGCATGCATTTCTAGATTTAGCACTTTTCTGTTAATATTATATCTTGTGTATTTAGTTTTGAATAAATGTTTGCATGTTTAAATTTTGTTTTCTAGCATGTGTAGATGTTTTTCTCTCTGTTAAAATGATATTTTTCTTGCAGTACTAGTATGTTAGAAAGTTTGTTCATGTTTGGAAAACAAATAGAAATAGAAATAGTCTAGTTTTGTTTTCTAGTATTTATTTTGAATAGTTATGTGAGCAAAGTATTAGTACGTTTCTTACCTAGATTTGTGATGTTGTTTTATTGAGTCTAGTACCATGTTGGTACTGATTATAGGATGTTATCACCTCTGTTAGCCTGCACTTTATTTTATAAAAATCAAGAGTAGCATTGTTTGTTTTATTTTGATATAATGTTTTTCACTAGTATGAGTAGTTTGCAATATTTGTTTGGTGGAATATTATTTTCCACAAGTGTGACCATATGCATTTTGACCTCTAAATTCGCTGGTAGGATAGTAGAACACCCACCGATGCCATTGCATTTTGGTGAGAAATAGCATTTCTTCACCCTAGTAGTGTTAGTAATAACATTGATTATTTTTTGTGTCCATGTGAAGTGTTATTTTTGCAAACTTGATTGATGTTTTTTTTGTGAATTGCTTGCTGTATGTATTACCTACTACCATTGTTTGACTTAGTTGGTTCTGATTTTGTGTCCTTTATTTTATTTTACGATAGAAAACGAAAAAGAAGTGATTGGTGAAGAGGGATATTATCATTCTAGTTATTATGAAGAGCAAGATCCCAACTAATATCAAGGCAAGCCATCCTAAAGCTTCCTATAATTACACTTATCATTATCTATCATGTATGTTTACTTTTTAAGTTTTCCAAATATATGATTACCAAAACTATTTTTGTTGTGGCTATTATTACTATTAATATTATATTTATCTATCACATTGCCAATAGTGAAACTTGCTGTTACCAAGCCTTTAGCCACCATATGGTATATAAATACCACCAAAGATAATATCTTGAGTCCCTAAATGGACACTTAAAAATGTATTTTTGTAAACAAAGGTTTTATGAAAAGTCCACGGTGAAAGGCGGGACCTTGTTCACCGGAGGAGGCAAAGAGGAAAGTTTTTAAAATGGTTTACAAAAGACACATAACCTAGTCTTCGCTGGACAACCAAGACGTACTGCCACTCTACCTCAACATGGGCAAGGGGCCTATCTAAAAACTTGTTCTTGTTAGTGTGTGTTCTATCCGAAAAGCCATAGAGAATATGATGTCCGTAGACGACTTGTGGTGTTCTTGGGAGCCTCCAATTGAGTTGTGGATGTGTGTCCCAAGATTGTGGTTACACCGAGAGCCTCCAATTAAGTTGTGGATGTGTGCCTCGGGTTTGAAGGTTGCCAATAGTGGAAGGTGAACTAGGCCTTTGTGCCGAGGTTCATCGGAGAATAGGGTGAGGCCTTTGTGGCGTTGAGTAGGCCTCTTGTGGTGAGCTCACACCCCTCCAACGAGACATACTCCCCTTGTGGGAGGAACTCGGGAATACATCATCGTCTCCGTGTGCCTCGGTTATTTCTATACCCGAGCTTTTTTACTTATGCAATTTAAATTGTGATAGCCTTAGAGCTTGAAGTCATATATCTTGCTATCACCTTGTTACTTGTCTTGCTTAGCATAAGTTGTTGGTGCACCTAGTTGACCCTAGAATATTTAGGTTGTATGCTTATTAATTTATACACCTAGTTTAGTTCCGCATTTAGCAAGCCTTAACCGGAAACGTTTTAATCGCCTATTCACCCCCATCTAGGCGACGTCGTTGTCCGTTCAACACCAAATGTACGTTTGGTCGGGTTCAGCTTCAACCAGAATCTCCTCAGATTTGCAGATGTTTCTCGGAGATCTTCCAAGAGAGTGTTCTACTCCTTGGTCTTGATGACTATGTCATCCATATACACCTGCACATTCTTGCCAATTTGCTCATGCAAGCATTTATGCATGCATCTTTGATAAGTAGCACCGGTATTTCTCAAACCGAATGTCATAACACGATAGCAATAAGCCCCATATGGGGTAATAAAAGAAGTCTTTATTTGATCAGCCGGGTTCAAAGGTATCTGGTGGAAACCAGAATAAGCATCTACAAATGACAACAACTCACACCAGGCCGTGGAATCGATCACACGATCTATCCGGGGCAGCGGGAATGAATCTTTGGGACATGCCTTGTTCAGGTTCGTGTAATCAATACACATGCGCCACACTATGGCCACATTTGAGTCATCCTTCTTCTTCTCTACCAGGACTAGGTTAGCCAACAAGTCCGGGTGCAACACCTCCATGATAAATCCGCTTGCGAGTAACCTTGTTATGTCATCACCATGGCTTTTCTTCTCTCTGCAGGAAAGCACCACATAGGTTTGTTAACCGGCTTAGCATTTGGCCTCACATGCAGCGAGTGCTCAACCAACTCCCTAGGAACACCTGGAAGGTCCTGATTTGACCATGCAAAGATATCCCGATTGTCATGGAGGAAGTGGATGAGCTCGTTTTCCTATTTATCCTCTAACCCGACACCAATGATGGCCACACGCTCGGGGTATTCCGGGTCAATCTGCACCTTCTTGATCTCCTTGGAGGCTTGAAACATGGCACTCTCATGCGGGTTAGTCATACGTGGCATACCGAGTTGAGAAGACTGAGCCAAGGCCACCACCTCATGGATCTTCTTCTTCTCTGCAGCAATGACCAGAGACTCGGCCAGACGAGAACCAGCTGAAGCACACTCCATAGAGCGCTTTTAATCACCTGAGATAGTGATTATGCCATTAGGACCCAGAAGCTTCATCTTCAAATAAGCCACGCGAGTTGAGGCCATGAAATTTGGCCAATGCAGGCCTGCCTAGTAAGGCATGGTAAGGGCTCTCGAGGTGCCAAACAACACATCAACCGAGATTTTTCCATGGGTGCGCAAGACACACCCGACACAATACCGTGAAAGGTAGTCCGACTAGGCTGAAGCATGTTCTCAGTGAGGCCAAACTTCACCATTGTATCCCGGTACATGATATTGATGCTGCTCCCATTAGCAATGAGAACCCGGGTGAACTTGATATTGATGTCGGGCCCAATGAATGTCGGGTCAAGCACTAGTGCATAACCTCCCGCGTTAGGCATGATCTTGGGATGATCCGCCAAGGACCAAATGAAAGTGCATGCGCGCTTAAATCATCTTGTTTTGGTGTTTGTTAACAACACATGTATCCTTAAGTGTGTTGATGCTTTTCAGGGCCTAAACAACATATTTGATACGGTGGTAGTGAGTTAAAAAAGGATGCAAAGCTAAAGGAATTATTTCTACTGGAATGTATTCCAGACCAGATTGGTACCCGGGTGGAACTTTCGTAGTCGGCATATAGGGGGACACGTTCTTAGAGTGCTATGAGGGTCCATTTTCTTCTGGGCTCGATTAGCCGTGCGCCCAAGGTGCTTTGGGCTTGATGCGAAGAAGGGTTGGATTGTGTAGAGTACCTCGCTTGGTGGGGTGATCTCCCATCTGGCGGGTTATTCTTGCGTGTACGGCTAAATTGGTGCAACCCTGCAGGGATAATCTTCTCGAGAAGCCGTGTTTTCCGCGGTTATGGATTACTTGGTGAAAGTACTGGCTAACAAGTACTCAGGACAACTTAAACCTAATGATTAACAATCTTACACCCAATGATTAACAACTTGACTAGTAATAGGCTTATTGACACAATAATCTGAACCATCACTAATCCAACTGTGTGAGTTATCCTCGGATTGCTTCTTTGGATAAGGGGCGAGATCCAGGATGGGTTTGTTTGAAGTTATCTTTCAGTTGGTTACAATACTCGATCTTATCCCCTTTCTGTTAGCCGGAAGTTGTAGTATCCCTCTGTAGTTGGTTAGTGCAGCCCGCTGTCGCTTATTTGCAATAACCCCTTCCTTTCCGTTGATCCTAAAGTATTTGTATCTTGTGATGACTGGCTACGCCAGTATTCTTGTGAGTATGGGTTTTATCCCCCTTGCCAGTACTTAACCGTACTGACCCACGAATCTCTTTCGTGGCTGCAAATTCCAAATTGCAGTCAACAGGTTTGAAGTCTGACGACGTTAGCTTGGGAATCCCTCCGGCTTGGCCTGGGCAGGGATTGGACGCTCTCGGTTATCTTCAGGACTCTTAGTCCAATTTGGATCTTGTCCGTAGACGGACGATATGTTGTTTCTTCCGCTGTTATTTGGATCTTTGTATTGTATCAGTTGTATCCCTGGCTCGTTTGAGACATCTTGTATCTATCTGTTTCTGTTGTAATTGTGGAATATTCGTGAACTATTGTAATGTTATCATAAATGGCAACCTGGAATCGGTTATTATGCGGATTTGGCGGAAATGCCGAAATCTGCATAGTGCCCGATCTCGGGGCGTCACATTTATGGCATGCATTTCTAGATTTAGCACTTTTCTGTTAATATTATATCTTGTGTATTTAGTTTTGAATAAATGTTTGCATGTTTAAATTTTGTTTTCTAGCATGTGTAGATGTTTTTCTCTCTGTTAAAATGATATTTTTCTTGCAGTACTAGTATGTTAGAAAGTTTGTTCATGTTTGGAAAACAAATAGAAATAGAAATAGTCTAGTTTTGTTTTCTAGTATTTATTTTGAATAGTTATGTGAGCAAAGTATTAGTACGTTTCTTACCTAGATTTGTGATGTTGTTTTATTGAGTCTAGTACCATGTTGGTACTGATTATAGGATGTTATCACCTCTGTTAGCCTGCACTTTATTTTATAAAAATCAAGAGTAGCATTGTTTGTTTTATTTTGATATAATGTTTTTCACTAGTATGAGTAGTTTGCAATATTTGTTTGGTGGAATATTATTTTCCACAAGTGTGACCATATGCATTTTGACCTCTAAATTCGCTGGTAGGATAGTAGAACACCCACCGATGCCATTGCATTTTGGTGAGAAATAGCATTTCTTCACCCTAGTAGTGTTAGTAATAACATTGATTATTTTTTGTGTCCATGTGAAGTGTTATTTTTGCAAACTTGATTGATGTTTTTTTTGTGAATTGCTTGCTGTATGTATTACCTACTACCATTGTTTGACTTAGTTGGTTCTGATTTTGTGTCCTTTATTTTATTTTACGATAGAAAACGAAAAAGAAGTGATTGGTGAAGAGGGATATTATCATTCTAGTTATTATGAAGAGCAAGATCCCAACTAATATCAAGGCAAGCCATCCTAAAGCTTCCTATAATTACACTTATCATTATCTATCATGTATGTTTACTTTTTAAGTTTTCCAAATATATGATTACCAAAACTATTTTTGTTGTGGCTATTATTACTATTAATATTATATTTATCTATCACATTGCCAATAGTGAAACTTGCTGTTACCAAGCCTTTAGCCACCATATGGTATATAAATACCACCAAAGATAATATCTTGAGTCCCTAAATGGACACTTAAAAATGTATTTTTGTAAACAAAGGTTTTATGAAAAGTCCACGGTGAAAGGCGGGACCTTGTTCACCGGAGGAGGCAAAGAGGAAAGTTTTTAAAATGGTTTACAAAAGACACATAACCTAGTCTTCGCTGGACAACCAAGACGTACTGCCACTCTACCTCAACATGGGCAAGGGGCCTATCTAAAAACTTGTTCTTGTTAGTGTGTGTTCTATCCGAAAAGCCATAGAGAATATGATGTCCGTAGACGACTTGTGGTGTTCTTGGGAGCCTCCAATTGAGTTGTGGATGTGTGTCCCAAGATTGTGGTTACACCGAGAGCCTCCAATTAAGTTGTGGATGTGTGCCTCGGGTTTGAAGGTTGCCAATAGTGGAAGGTGAACTAGGCCTTTGTGCCGAGGTTCATCGGAGAATAGGGTGAGGCCTTTGTGGCGTTGAGTAGGCCTCTTGTGGTGAGCTCACACCCCTCCAACGAGACATACTCCCCTTGTGGGAGGAACTCGGGAATACATCATCGTCTCCGTGTGCCTCGGTTATTTCTATACCCGAGCTTTTTTACTTATGCAATTTAAATTGTGATAGCCTTAGAGCTTGAAGTCATATATCTTGCTATCACCTTGTTACTTGTCTTGCTTAGCATAAGTTGTTGGTGCACCTAGTTGACCCTAGAATATTTAGGTTGTATGCTTATTAATTTATACACCTAGTTTAGTTCCGCATTTAGCAAGCCTTAACCGGAAACGTTTTAATCGCCTATTCACCCCCATCTAGGCGACGTCGTTGTCCGTTCAACACCAAATGTACGTTTGGTCGGGTTCAGCTTCAACCAGAATCTCCTCAGATTTGCAGATGTTTCTCGGAGATCTTCCAAGAGAGTGTTCTACTCCTTGGTCTTGATGACTATGTCATCCATATACACCTGCACATTCTTGCCAATTTGCTCATGCAAGCATTTATGCATGCATCTTTGATAAGTAGCACCGGTATTTCTCAAACCGAATGTCATAACACGATAGCAATAAGCCCCATATGGGGTAATAAAAGAAGTCTTTATTTGATCAGCCGGGTTCAAAGGTATCTGGTGGAAACCAGAATAAGCATCTACAAATGACAACAACTCACACCAGGCCGTGGAATCGATCACACGATCTATCCGGGGCAGCGGGAATGAATCTTTGGGACATGCCTTGTTCAGGTTCGTGTAATCAATACACATGCGCCACACTATGGCCACATTTGAGTCATCCTTCTTCTTCTCTACCAGGACTAGGTTAGCCAACAAGTCCGGGTGCAACACCTCCATGATAAATCCGCTTGCGAGTAACCTTGTTATGTCATCACCATGGCTTTTCTTCTCTCTGCAGGAAAGCACCACATAGGTTTGTTAACCGGCTTAGCATTTGGCCTCACATGCAGCGAGTGCTCAACCAACTCCCTAGGAACACCTGGAAGGTCCTGATTTGACCATGCAAAGATATCCCGATTGTCATGGAGGAAGTGGATGAGCTCGTTTTCCTATTTATCCTCTAACCCGACACCAATGATGGCCACACGCTCGGGGTATTCCGGGTCAATCTGCACCTTCTTGATCTCCTTGGAGGCTTGAAACATGGCACTCTCATGCGGGTTAGTCATACGTGGCATACCGAGTTGAGAAGACTGAGCCAAGGCCACCACCTCATGGATCTTCTTCTTCTCTGCAGCAATGACCAGAGACTCGGCCAGACGAGAACCAGCTGAAGCACACTCCATAGAGCGCTTTTAATCACCTGAGATAGTGATTATGCCATTAGGACCCAGAAGCTTCATCTTCAAATAAGCCACGCGAGTTGAGGCCATGAAATTTGGCCAATGCAGGCCTGCCTAGTAAGGCATGGTAAGGGCTCTCGAGGTGCCAAACAACACATCAACCGAGATTTTTCCATGGGTGCGCAAGACACACCCGACACAATACCGTGAAAGGTAGTCCGACTAGGCTGAAGCATGTTCTCAGTGAGGCCAAACTTCACCATTGTATCCCGGTACATGATATTGATGCTGCTCCCATTAGCAATGAGAACCCGGGTGAACTTGATATTGATGTCGGGCCCAATGAATGTCGGGTCAAGCACTAGTGCATAACCTCCCGCGTTAGGCATGATCTTGGGATGATCCGCCAAGGACCAAATGAAAGTGCATGCGCGCTTAAATCATCTTGTTTTGGTGTTTGTTAACAACACATGTATCCTTAAGTGTGTTGATGCTTTTCAGGGCCTAAACAACATATTTGATACGGTGGTAGTGAGTTAAAAAAGGATGCAAAGCTAAAGGAATTATTTCTACTGGAATGTATTCCAGACCAGAGTCTCCGGTCTACCAGACCGGAGTCTCCGGTGTGAAGAAATTCACAAGGCATTGTTCTCTGGTTCATCTGGTGTCGCCCACTGTACCCAGACCGGAGACTTACCAGAGATACACCAGAGTCTCCGGTGTGGGCATGAACTTTGAAGCATTTGGCTGGAGTACATCTGGTGTCGCCCGCTGTACCCAGTACGGAGACTTACCGGAAACTATCCGGAGTCTCCGGACTGGCTACTCTCGAAGTCCCTAGCCATACTCTGGTCTCAGGCGAGAAGGCTCAAGATGGACTAGACCGGAGTCTCCGGTCCCTCTGACCAGAGTCTCCGGACTGATGCTTTTTTCTGAAGAAAGTGAAGGTGGAGAAAGTCGTGTCCTCCACTACATCGTCACCGGAGACTTACCAGAGAGTGTCCGGAGTCTCCGGACTAGGGCTCTGCAAAAAACTTCAGAGTGGAGTCTCCGTCCTTTACACCTGAGTCTCCGGTGTAAGTTTGGCAGAAATGCCCCAACCGGCTCCAAACTTTATGAGGGGTATAAATACCCCCTCCCATCCACCTACCTCCAGCTAGCTCGTCCAGAATAGATCTCACCATTGCTAGAGCTCACCCACCTTGATAGATCTCCCAATCCCTCCACCCCAAAGCCTTGATCTTTGGAGGATTGAAGGAGAAGGCCACGATCTACGTCTTCACCAACCGGATTTCATTTCCCCTCTCATTTGCTTGAGGGATCTTTGCCTAGGGTTTCCTCTTGTGGAGAACCTAGGATTCTTGCTACTCTTGGTGATTTGTGATTGTTGGGAGCCCCCAATTTGGTTGTGGGTGTGTGCCAGAAACTTGTTTGTAAAGGACTCGATTCCCTCCTCTAAGGGGATCACTAGTGGAAGGTGAACTAGACTTTTGTGGCGGGGTTCATCGGAGAATAGGATGAGGCCTTTGTGGCGTTGAGTAGGCCTTCGTGGCGAGCTCACACCCCTCCAACGAGATGTACTCCCTTTACAAGGAGGAACTCGGGAATACATCGTGTCTCCGCGTGCTTCCTATCGGTTATCTCGTTCCCTTATCCTTTACTCACTTGTGTTGCATTTATTGTTGTACTAGTTGCATTTATTGTTGTACTAGTTGCATTAATTGCTATCCTTGTCATATAGGTAAATTCACCTTAGTTGCACTATCTAGAGAATTTACCTTTGTGTCAAGCCTAAACTCTAAGAAAAATTAAAATTGGTCGTATCACCTGTTCACCCCCTCTAGGTGCCCATACTACACTTTCAATTGGTATCAGAGCCTCGGCTCTTCTATCGGTCTTAATTGCCTAAGAGTTTAAGTATGGTTGATAAGACGGATACCGAAGGTTCCATGGCACCGGTCTCTATGAATGATCTTGACGAGTTAAAAAATTCATTGACCTCATCCATAGACACCAAAATCGATGAGTTGCGTCAGGTCTTGATGCAACTCTTGAAAGCCAAAGGACCGGAGGTCACCGGCTCATCTCCTCCGGACAAAATTCCGGAGGGCGCCAAGAAAGGGGTAGATGGTGAAACTCCTAAAGATGCTTCCGCTGAAAAATCCACCGAAAAGGGTACGAAAGGAGATGAAGAATTTCACTCCGTCAAAGGACGTTATTCTCCCGATCCTCCCGTCCCACATCCTCATATAATTCCTAGGGGAGATCCACCTAAAATTGATGCCTTTTCTTTTCGTGAATGGAAATATTACATGGAGACTCACTTGAACTCTTCTTGTATAGAACTTTGGAGAGTCACTCGTGATGGATACAAGCCTCATGACCCCAAGAACTTGAAAACAAGAGAACCCGTAGATTGTAAACTCAACTACACCGCCTTATCTATTCTTCAAATAGCCGTGGGTCCCAATCACATGCCGCATCTACAACAATATTCCACCGCCAAGGAAATATGGGACGCTCTTGTCTTCATGTTTGTGGGAAATGAGAGCATTCAAAGGAATATGTATGATTCCTTGACCAATGAGGCCGAAGGGTTATATATGTATGACGGAGAGAACCATGAAGACATGTACCAAAGGCTTAAGACTCTTGCCACCGTGTTCTCCAATGTTGGTGCCAAGTACATTGATGATGCTTGGATCAAGAGGAAGTACATGATTGCTCTCATGCCGTTTGAGCCCACGGACTTGAAGAGAATTCAAGGAAGACATGAATTTTCGTCTTTAACCTCAACACAAGTTATGCAAGAGATGTGCTCCTATCAAGTGCAAACCAAGAATGCTCTTGACAACCGTGCTAGGCCCATAGGAATGCACAAAGGGGAATCAGTTTCTTTGAAGGCAAAGGTTGTGTCAAGAGAGGTTGAGTATGAAGAAGAAGGCCATGAGGTGTTGTCTCCATTGAAGGATCAAGAATATGATCCCATGCTCAAGGATATCATTGCTCTCACCATACAAAAGTTTTGGAGGAATCCTCCCAAGCCCAAGGCATATATTGAGGAGAAGACCAAGTCTCGCTATGGCAATGATGGGACTCAACGAGTGAGGTCTTGCTTTTATAGACGGTCACATTACCATCAGCACCAGTTTTCTTTTTAAATATCCGTTTGTTCTCAACGGCCTTGCGGTCATCGGGTAAGTCCACCAAAGTCCAAACTAGGTTTTCATACATGGATCCTATTTCGGATTTCATGGCTTCAAGCCATTTTTTGGAATCTGGGCTCATCGTCGCTTCTTCATACGTCGCAGGGTCATCACCTCCATCTACCATGAATTTTAAGACGGGATTCCCATACAGTTCAGGAGCTGTACGATCCCAACTTGACCTGCGAGGCATGGTAGTTTCCTCTTCTGGAGTTTCATGATCTTTATCATTAGCTCTCTCTTCAACTGACGGGGTCGACACCGAAACAATTTTCGGCGCTGCGCTACTCGCCATTTCAAGAAGAGAAGGTTCAGTAACCTCGTCAAGTTCTACCTTCCTAATATTCACACCTTTCGAGAGAAACCCCTTCTCCAAAAAGGATCCATTCTTGTCAACGAAAATATTGCCTTTAGATGTGTGATAGAAGGTGTACCCTATAGTTTCCTTAGGGTATCCTATGAAGACGCATTTTTCCGCTTTGGGTTCGAGTTTATCAGGTTGAAGTTTCTTCACATAAACATCGCATCCCCAAACTTTTAGAAATGACAGCTTAGGTTTGTTTCCAAACCATAATTCATACAATGTTGTTTCAACAGATTTAGATGGTGCCCTATTTAAAGTAAATGCAGCGGTATCTAGTGCATAACCCCAAAACGATAGTGGCAAATGTGTAAGAGATATCATAGATCGAACCATATCTAATAAAGTACGGTTACGACGTTCAAAAACACCATTACGCTGTGGTGTTCCGTCAGGTGTGAGTTTTGAAACTATTCCACATTGTTTCATATGCATGCCAAACTCGTAACTTAAATATTCACCTCCACGATCAGATCGTAGAAATTTAATCTTTCTGTTATGATGATTTTCAACTTCACACTGAAATTCTTTGAACTTTGCAAATGTCTCAGATTTGTGTTTCATTAAGTAAATATACCCATATCTACTCAAATCATATGTGGGAGTGACAAAATAACGATATCCACCGCGTGCCGATACACTCATTGGTCCACACACATCAGTATGTATGATTTCCAGCAAGTCTATCGCCCGTTCCATAGTTCCAGAAAATGGGGTTCTAGTCATCTTGCCCATAAGGCATGGTTCACATGTTTCAAATGATTCATAATCAAGTGATTCTAAGAGTCCATCAGAATGGAGCTTCTTCATGCATTTAACACCAATATGACCTAAGCGGCAATGCCACATGTAAGTAGCAATATCATCATTTAACTTAATTATTTTGGCATGCACATTATGAACATGTGTATGAATACTATCAAGATTCAAAAGAAATAAACCATTCTTCTCAGGTGCGTGACCATAAAAGATATTATTCATATAAATCGAACAATCATTGTTCTCATACTTAAAGGAATAGCCATTCTGCATCAAGCAAGATCCAGAAATGATATCCATGCTTAATGCAGGCACCAAATAACAATTATCCAGGTTTATAACTAATCCAGATGGTAAACGTAGAGGTAGCGCCCCGACGGAAATCACATCAACTCTTGATCCATTGCCGACGCGCATCGTCACCTCATCCTTTATTAGTGGTCGCTTATTCTACAGCTCCTGTTTCGAGTTACATATGCGAGCAACCGAACCAGTATTAAATACCTAGGCGTTACTGCGAGTACTAGTAAGGTACACATCAATAATAAGTATATCATATATACCTTTGTTCACTTTGACGGTCTTCTTATCTGCCAGGTATTTGGGGCAATTGCGCTTCCAGTGGCCAGTGCCCTTGAAATAATGGCACTCAATCTCAGGCTTAGGGCCATACTTGGTTTTATTCTCAGGTGCAGCAACAGATTTGCCACCCTTCTTGAAGTTTACCCTTGGCTTGCATTTCTTTCCTTTCTTGAAACTAGTGGTCTTATTGATCATCAACACTTGATGTTCTTTCTTGATCTCTACTTCAGCAGTTTTAAGCATCGAGAGAAGCTCAGGAAGAGTCTTCTTCATGCCTTTCATATTATAGTTCATCTCAAAGTTCTTGTAACTTGGTGACAGAGATTGGAGAACATGATGTATCCATAGCTCATTGAAAATCGTTATTTCCAAGGCTACGAGTTTATCAGCGTACGCATACATCTTGAGTACGTGCTCACTAACGGAGCTGTCCTCTTCCATCATGCAGCTAAAGAACTTTTCTGAAGCATCATAGCTCTCAACTGCGGCATGGGTATCGAAAATCATTTTCAATTTTCCCATTGTAGCAAAGGCAGTGTTGTTCTCGAAACATTTTTGTAGCTCTGGCTCTAATCCATAGAGGATGCCGCAATGAACTATATTGTGGTCTTCTTGTTGAGTCAGATAAACATTTTTATCTTCATAAGAAGCATCATTAGCGGGCGGGTCACCTAGCGGTGCATCAAGAACATATTGCTTCTTGCAAGAGGTGAGGAGAATCCTTAGGTTAAGTGCACAGTTGGTAAAGTTGCTTCCATTGTTTGCTAGTTTTTCTCTCTCCATGAACATATTGAAATTGAAGGTAGGTTGTGCCATGATCTAAAACATATTTGCAAAGACTATTTAGACTAGGTTTATGATAAATTAAGTTCAAGTTAATTATAAAATTATCCCATGAACTCCCACTCAAAAACAACATCCCTCTTAGTCGTCTTTAGTGATTACACAAACCAAATTCCCTACACCGAAACCGATCATCACGTGAGATGGTGTAGTTGCAAAGGCGAACATCAACATGTTCATCATATCATCCATATGACTCATGCTTTACCTTTCGGTTACGTGTTCAAAGGCCAGGTCTGTACTTGCTAGGATCGCCAAGTAGAACTGTAGTATAGTGTGTGTTTCAATGCCACGTCTGTACATGCTAGGCTTGAAAACACCCGTTGTATGCGAACATTGAGTCTATCACACCCGATCATCACGTGGTGTCTCGGAACGACGAACTTTCTTAAGGGTACATACTTAAGGAAGAACGCATTATTATCTTGATATTAAGTGAGATGGATCATCTTATAATGCAACCGTCGCGATCTAAGCAAAGTAAGATGCATAAAAGGATTAACATCACATGCATGGATAATGTGATACGATATGGTCCTTCTTGCACTTGATCTTCATCTTGTGCATCATGGTATGATCTCCATAATTCCACCGGCGTGGCAGCAAGGTCCGTGGCACCTCCATCTTGATTGTCCATTACAACATATCACATGGATATGATATACAACACGCATGCCATAAAAATAAGACAACCATATGACTCCTGCCGGTATGTCAATAATTTACCAAAGATATCATCTCATACATAAAGTTTGTAACATTTACCATATCACATCACATGCCTTGCAAAAACAAGTTAGACGCCTCTAATTTATATTTGCATATTTTACGTGGCTTGGGCTTACGAGGATAGAACCGTTCAAACCTACGTACAAAAGCCACAACGTTGATAAAACCTATTTTAACAACCCTTTGTACATTAGATCTTAACTATAGTAGGAGAAACGGACACCCCCTCAGTCACAAGTGAGACAATTCTCGCGTACATAGTACACGTAAACTTAGTCTAGGGATGCTTCATCCTACTATGCCACTAAGATCATAAAATACTCAAGGAGGCAAAAACATGATCATCAACGCCCACATACTCCTATGTGTTCTACCCGTACAAATCATCTACGCATAGATCTGGCTCGGATACCACTGAAGGGTACATTGCATAGAAAACAAAAACATTCCTACGCGTGATAAACCCGAAGGGACAAGATCTAATCTAGGATATGAAAGGTAACAGGGAGAAAGAGTCTTAGGATAACATACCATCAAAGAATCTAAGTGGTACAAGACAATATCTCGTTGTTGGCGTAGTCGTACTCACGCCGATCCCGAGACCGAGAAGATGTGCACCGCAATCCGGTGGTGCCTCTGTAATCGGTCACATGTTTAGCGTGATGAAGACCTTCGTTCCCTCGATCCAGCGGGGCAACGGAAGTAGAGGATCCTCCGAAACTCCAGCATGAAGACGGCGTGGTGGTGGTGAAGAATTCCACGGTCAGGACATCGCCAAGACGGAGACCATGGAATGGAGCAACAGGTGGAGTGGAAGGGAGGTGGGACAAGATTGTGAGGAAGAGGAGCTCTCACCCTCCTTTTATAGGGGAGGGGGAGGCATCCCAGGGGGGTGTGGCCAGCCACGGTGTGCCCCCACCTCTTCCCTCTTCATGCGAGTGGAAGCTCCACTCACACCCACTCATGATCTCTTAATTTCCCACTTAGAAAATCCAAAGGTTTTTCCTTAATAAATAAATAAAACATTTTTATATCTTTATTTATATTTTTAAATTCCATTAACAAACATTTGCATATATAACCTCGAATCATTTCTTAATTCTATTTACATCCATTCGACAAAAAACCCTTGAACTATTTAAATTTCCCCCGAAACAATTTTGGTGCTGCACAAAATATTCTTCGGTATTCCGTATCCTCTCAAATGCTTCATCGAACCTTAAGTGTGTCACCCTACGGTTCGCGAATAATATAGACATGATCGAGACTCCTCTCCGATCAATAATTAACAGCGGGATCTGGAGATCCGTGATTACTCCTATATATTCAACGATGATTCTCGTGATCGTGTGAACCTTCAACGTCGTAACTAATTCCCTTTGTCTCGCGATATTTTACTTCCGAGATCCGATCATCGGTATCAACCATACCTTGTTCGATCACATTGTTATACCTAGTTAGGGTCTAAGTTCATCAGATCATTCTCCTAATGACATGACCCCGTTATTAACAACATCCAATGTCCATGATCAGGAAACCTTGATCATGTTAATCAACGAGCTAGTTAAAAGAGTGGCTTTACTGGGAATGTTTGTTTGTTTATTAATCACACATGTATTAACATTTCCGGTTAATACAATTCTATCATGAGAAATAAACATCTATCATAAACAAGGAAGAACATAATAACACTTTATTATTGCCTCTCGGGCATATTCCCTTCAGTTACTTAGAATTTTCCCACAACATCAAGTAAAACATTTTTTTGTAGCAAGTCTAATAATCAACTAAGTACCAAGGCTTCAAAGTAACAAGGTATAAGGATGGCTACAAACTACTAGGATATAGCATAGCATAATATAACTTAGTAAAATTTCCTATCATGCATACTACTCAAAGTCAACTAATGCATATAGAAAATAATGGGTAGTTGAATGGTGTGTTACTTGCCTTGTTGAAGTTCGTGAAGAAATCACACTCTATTCACAAAAGATTGTTGCTCTCTGTACAATCTATACATTGGAAACACAATAACAAAATAAACAAGCATGCTAGCAAACAAACACACAAGTGAAGAAAACATACAAAGCAATTGACATATCAAAAGGGGTTTAACCAATTTGGCTAGGACAAGGTCTATGTTTGAGTTTGAAAGATTCATTCTCTAATGGTATCATACTTGTTAAGGATATTCCAAGGGTTTACCTGAGATGGACTAGGTTGAGTTTGATGTGATCTAACTTTATTATAACCATACCTGTATAGGAAGTTCCAAGAGTTCACTAAGGCGATCTGACTATCTCAACTAAAGTAACTACACTTAGTCATTTTCATCAAGACTTTTGAGTGATCTAAGTTAGTCTTTCCATTTTGGGTTAAGGTAGGTCTAGGTTCAACTAAGTTATATGAAAAGAGAGAAAATAAGATAGTCTTGGGATTTTCCATTTGGGTTAAGTGATGGACAAAAAAAACTTTATTAATCTTCAACTTGTATGGATTTATCCAAGTCTTTAGATGCTTGTTTTCTTGAAGATCATCTCAATGATTCTATTGTAGTCTTGTTCCTTGGATGGATTCTTCTCTTAGTCTTGATAGATTCTTCATGGCTTTCTCAGTAGTTGGTCCAAGGTGGGACGGGCACAAAAATACCACTAAGTCAAAGTAGAAAAGAAGAGGAAATAGTAAGAAAGATAGAAAGAGAAAGGGGTTGGTATTCTTATTGACCTCTTCATGAATTTGCACTTCCTTGAGTTGCTTCTAGTTGTGGAGTCCAAGTACTTTTCTTCAAAATTTCTTCATTGATCTTCCTTGTAGCTCTTCATGTTGCGACCAAGTTGAAAGTGAAGTGCCTTCTATTGCTTGAGTCTTGTTTTCCATTTGTTAACTTGATGAATTCTTGAAGCAAGAATAGGGGAGTGTATAAGTAGATAGAAAACAATGCACTAGTGTTAAGGTTCAATAGTTGGTATTATATGTGATTGACACATACTAGGGACGTGGTTTTGGCTCCAAAATAGCCACCAGAACAAAGGTAAAAAAGGATAGAAACAAACTCTAAGACATAAGCTACTTGGTGGACTACTATGATGGAAGTTTGGCTAAAATTACATGGTCATGGTCCAGGGGTGTCAAAAATGTTTAGGAACTGATGTGTTTGGTTCAAGGTTATCAAATGGAGCAATTTTTTCTTAAGGGAACATATTCTAATTATTTATAGAATTAAATCTATGTCAAAATACTCAATTAGACAACTTAATTCCAAATTCAAATTTAATTTGACCAAAACTTATTTTGGGATAGAGGAAATGAAAGTTGTAACACCTGGGGTGTTACCCTAAATAGGAAGTTGTTGTTTTCTTTTGCTTGCATCACATGCATCACATGAGCATTGCATTCTGTTTTCAAAAAAAAACTCAAATTTCAAACCAAATTAAACTTTCAAACATTGTCCCAATTTTCCAATTTAAAAATTGCAAACTAAAACAACTCAATTGTTTCCATAGTTTTGAAGTTGAGCTATTTAAATTTTGCTTGTTAATAAAATCCCTTTTTATCAACACACTAATGACCCATTCAAATTCAAATCAACTCAATCCTATATGGCATATTTCAAATGTGGGTTTAAAAAAAAAATTAAAATCTTGTAAACAAATTAAATTCAATATTTTTTTCATAATTGCTTGGGCTTATTAAATAAATCTTGTTTATTCCCAAAAATTTCCAAATCAAACTAATTTTTCAAATTTTGAAATCAATACTAGCCTTGCTTTTACTCACTGTTTTGCAATTAATAAAACTTTAATTATAAACCCCCCCCCCAAATTCTATTCCTACCTCTCTTTCATTCTTTACAAAAAAAAAAATAATAGGGAAAAAATAAAAGGAAAAGCAAAGGAAGGATCAGCCCTTCTCTTCTCGGCCCATCACCACCCAACCCACCACTTCCCTCTCTGGCCCAACTACCCTTCTCCTCCGTACGACAGTCACGCTGGAGGGGAGAAACATCCTGTCGTTTTCTTCCGTCCACCACCACACCGATGCCACCACTGCACCCACTACTCCTCTCATCCTTTTAATCCCCCCACCGAGGCTTCCTCCTGAACCCTAGACCCTCTCCTCTTCCATCCGCCGCCGCCACCAGCCCTCTCCTTCTTCTCCTCTGTCCTTCTTCTTCTTCAACCACCACCGAATCATGGCCGGAGAAGGAGCACCTCGAGCGAGCGGTGTGGTTGCCGCGAAGGTCCTACCTATGCGGGAATGGAACCAGGAAAGCTTCCACGTCAAGATCGCCGTAGGAGCCGTACCAAGAAGCGCCCTGGATCGTCGTCCTTGTCCGCGTTTTCAGACAGGCGGCAACGTATTCGTCTACACGGTTGTCGACCACCTCCGCACGGTCGCGTCGCGCCCCAAGCATCCCACGGTGAGCACCGCATCTGGGACTAGCTCCCCTGCCCTCCCTTTCTCTGTGTGCATGCTTTCGCGTTGCACAATCACGACACATGCATCTGATTGTCGTTGCAGGTTCCGTTCGTTCGCCTGCAGTATCCAAGACCGAACCTTCTCCATTCAGTTTTTTTTATTCGTCAGTTAACACTGCCTCGGCTGCCTCTTGTGTAGTCAATCCCGTATCCCATCACAAACACTAGAGCATCCAATTGGTGAAGTCCTGCCTATCGAATCTGAAGATCCCGGGATCAATTCCTGTCTTAGGCAATGCCAATCCTTTTTTATGTTTTACCCTGACGCGTATCTCTGAAGCCTGAAATTTTCGTTTCTGAAATTCAGTTACGTCTGTTTTCTGCTCCTTATACTGTCAGATCTACAACCCAACACAAACTCATCGCCAGCCCAGTGGCCAGCACCCTTGTCTCGCACGCAGCAGGTCTTGAGTTCAATTCCCATCGGAGGCGTGAGCCTTTTCTTTTATTTATTTTGTTTCTGTACAACCTGAAGGTGTCATGTGAAATTCAGTTACTAGGGTTGTCCATTCATATTCAGTCATCGCCACAATCAAACGCAACTCGATGCTAGTCCACTGGCTAGCACCTTGGCCCTCCCCCGCACAGTCCTAGGTTCAAATCACACAAACCACATTTATTTTGCAATACCATGCCTTATTTTGCTAGGCCATATCTTGGTCCATTCTAATTCGTTTTGAACAAACAAAATATGAATCCATGTTAGAAAAATGTGTCCTCCCTGAATATGCAACTTGTTCCCTGTTTTAAACAATGTAATATGTGCCAACTATTAAATGCTTTTATACCAAAATACAACTTGTTTAATGCATAACTTTCATTTTATATTTCCAAAAATTACAAACTTTATGTCTATTTTTATCAGAAAAACATGTAGATTATGAATATGCCATCCATGCCCTTGTTTGCATCTTGTATCTTGCATGTGTAGTAGTGTTATGCATGTCACCTAATATTTAAACATGGAATGTGTTGGGGTATTAAATTCAAATCAGGCCCTATTCCATTTAATATTGAATAGATCACCTCTACCTTGTTTAAATCTGTTAATCAATATTTAATATTGATGGTTAGCTAAACAACTTGAACCAATTCCTATTTCTCCGGACTCCGGTTCCGATTAAATTGATTAAGTTGTTTCCTCTCCGTTGCATCTTGCCATGCCATGCATATAAAATAGGATCATGCTGGATCTTTTGCCGTAGTAGTAATTGTTGCATCCGGTGTTTCTGTTAGCTCTTTGCTTCTTCGCGGATAGGACGTTGAGATGATGTGAGCAACGACAAGTTCTGCTACCTTGCGGGATCTCAGGCAAGTATACTCACTTGCTGCCATATGGCTACCTTTCATCACTTGTTACCGATTCTTTCGTTGTTCTTATTCTAGCCTGTTGTTCGATGCTTGAGTCTCGATCCTATTATATGTTTACCTTGCAGCCATGATATAGTTTTCCCTTCCACTTCCTATCAACTGTTGTTTGTTTACCCTGTTGGCCCTCGTGTCGTAGTTGCATGCTTAGGTTTTTTTGTGCTCGAGTCTTGCTATCCTTTGTCGTATCACCTGTTTAGTTGATAGTTGGGTTTCAATTCAATCAACAACATGTTAATGTTTTGGGTAATAATAATTTGATGATAAGGCACCGGCAGGAGGCCCGGGTTAGGGTTTTGAAGCCTGCTAGTGTCGACCCTAATTAGGAAAAGGGTCTTGTCTACTGATCCATGATGAGCGTGCTCACCGCATCCGGGTGGTAGTATGGGACCCCCCTCGACTTAGACCTGATCTGCAGCTTGTCCGAAGAGCCACACTTAGTTCGGGTGTTCCATTTGCTCCTTGCATAATGGGAGGGCCCCCCATGGTCACTGGTTATGATGATGATGATGATGCATATAGGGCGAGGCCTGTAGTGCCGGGGTGTTGTGTCCTGCGGGAGTTTTGCACACCTGCGCTGAGTATTCGGCTGCGTGGCTGGGACCTTATAGCTCCGTGGCTCCGAGGATGGGTTGTAGAGATGGTTTGGGTCGTGTCAAGCCAACCTGAGTTTTTGTTGGTGGCTTGAGTGTGTACGGGTACTGGAGCACACCCTGCAGGGATGAATCTTCTCGAGAAGCCGTGTTGTCCGCGGTTATGTGACGACTTGGTGAAAGTACCGGCTAACAAGTACTCAGACAACTTACACCTAATGATAATAACTTGACTAGTAATAGTCTTATTGACACAATAACTTGATCCATCATTAATCAACCGTGTGAGTTATCCTTGGGTTGCTTCCTTAGTAGGGGGTGACATTGGATGGGTATTGTTTGGTGAGTAGTTGTAGTTGGTTCCGCTAAGCTATCTTATTCCCCTCTTTTAGCCGGATGTTGTAGTGAGTCTCTGTAGTTGGTTAGTACAGCCCGCTGCCGCTTATTTGCAATAATCCCTTCCTTTCCGTTGAACCCAAAGTATTTGTATCTTGTGATGACTGGCTACGCCGGTATCTTGTGAGTATGGTTTATCCACTTGCCAGTACTTAACCGTACTGACCCACGAATCCTTTTTCGTGGCTGCATATTCAACATTGCAGTCAACAGGTTTGAAGTCTGACGACGTTAGCTTGGGAATCCCTCCGGCTTGGCCTGGGCAGGGATTGGACGCTCTCGGTTATCTTCAGGACTCTTAGTCCAATTTGTATCTTGTCCGTAGCCGGACGCTATGTTGTTTCTTCCGCTGTTATTTGGATCTTTGTATTGTATCAGTTGTATCCTTGGCTCGTTTGAGTCCTCTTGTATATATCTCATTCTGTTGTTGTCGCGGAATATTCGTGAACTGTTGTAATGTTATCACAAGTGGCAACCTGGAATCGGTTATTATGCGGATTTGGCGGGAATGCTGAAATCTGCATAGTGCCCGATCTCGGGGCGTCACAAATGGTATCAGAGCATGGTTTCCGATTCCCGATATTGTTTCGATACGAATGGTTATCGAAGCAACGGGTCCGCAAAGCCTGTAGGATAACCTCGCTAACGGTCGTTGTTTCTAGAGTGTCAAAAACTATTTCTGCTAAACTATTTTGGAAACATCTCAATAGGATTCTTGTTTTCTCCTTACCTCTATTCTATTTCCCCTCCCATCTTATTTGTTTTGGAGTCTCCCCTCTTGTCTATCTTTCAAAGTGTTAGGATCCTACGTGGGTGGACGTTTTCTGAGCCTTTAACCTAATAGGTTCGATCATCGGAAGATTCCTGGTGGAAGAACATCGTCGTCACTCCGAGCAAGAATCTCTTGTTAGTGGTGTCGAGAATCTCTTGTTAGTGGTGTCGATGAGATCAACTGGAAGCATGAAGAATCAATAGTCGAACTTCTTTCCCCTCCCGGGTTAGCAGGTGGATTGCGAGGGCGCAATCCCTTGTTAGTGGTCTCGTCTGTAACACCTGGGGTGTTACCCTAAATAGGAAGTTGTTGTTTTCTTTTGCTTGCATCACATGCATCACATGAGCATTGCATTCTGTTTTCAAAAAAAAAAACAACTCAAATTTCAAACCAAATTAAACTTTCAAACATTGTCCCAATTTTCCAATTTAAAAATTGCAAACTAAAACAACTCAATTGTTTCCATAGTTTTGAAGTTGAGCTATTTAAATTTTGCTTGTTAATAAAATCCCTTTTTATCAACACACTAATGACCAATTCAAATTCAAATCAACTTAATCCTATATGGCATATTTCAAATGTGGGTTTAAAAAAAAAATTAAAATCTTGTAAACAAATTAAATTCAATATTTTTTTCATAATTGCTTGGGCTTATTAAATAAATCTTGTTTATTCCCAAAAATTTCCAAATCAAACTAATTTTTCAAATTTTGAAATCAATACTAGCCTTGCTTTTACTCACTGTTTTGCAATTAATAAAACTTTAATTATAAAAAAAACCCCCCCCAAATTCTATTCCTACCTCTCTTTCATTCTTTACAAAAAAATAAAATAATAATAGGGAAAAAATAAAAGGAAAAGCAAAGGAAGGATCAGCCCTTCTCTTCTCGGCCTATCACCACCCAACCCACCACTTCCCTCTCTGGCCCAACTACCCTTCTCCTCCGTACGACAGTCACGCTGGAGGGGAGAAACATCCTGTCGTTTTCTTCCGTCCACCACCACACCGATGCCACCACTGCACCCACTACTCCTCTCATCCTTTTAATCCCCCCACCGAGGCTTCCTCCTGAACCCTAGACCCTCTCCTCTTCCATCCGCCGCCGCCACCAGCCCTCTCCTTCTTCTCCTCTGTCCTTCTTCTTCTTCAACCACCACCGAATCATGGCCGGAGAAGGAGCACCTCGAGCGAGCGGTGTGGTTGCCGCGAAGGTCCTACCTATGCGGGAATGGAACCAGGAAAGCTTCCACGTCAAGATCTCCGTAGGAGCCGTACCAAGAAGCGCCCTGGATCGTCGTCCTTGTCCGCGTTTTCAGACAGGCGGCAACATATTCGTCTACACGGTTGTCGACCACCTCCGCACGGTCGCGTCGCGCCCCAAGCATCCCACGGTGAGCACCGCATCTGGGACTAGCTCCCCTGCCCTCCCTTTCTCTGTGTGCATGCTTTCGCGTTGCACAATCACGACGCATGCATCTGATCGTCGTTGCAGGTTCCGTTCGTTCGCCTGCAGTATCCAAGACCGAACCTTCTCCATTCAGTTTTTTTATTCGTCAGTTAACACTGCCTCGGCTGCCTCTTGTGTAGTCAATCCCGTATCCCATCACAAACACTAGAGCATCCAATTGGTGAAGTCCTGCCTATCGAATCTGAAGATCCCGGGATCAATTCCTGTCTTAGGCAATGCCAATCCTTTTTTATGTTTTACCCTGACGCGTATCTCTGAAGCCTGAAATTTTCGTTTCTGAAATTCAGTTACGTCTGTTTTCTGCTCCTTATACTGTCAGATCTACAACCCAACACAAACTCATCGCCAGCCCAGTGGCCAGCACCCTTGTCTCGCACGCAGCAGGTCTTGAGTTCAATTCCCATCGGAGGCGTGAGCCTTTTCTTTTATTTATTTTGTTTCTGTACAACCTGAAGGTGTCATGTGAAATTCAGTTACTAGGGTTGTCCATTCATATTCAGTCATCGCCACAATCAAACGCAACTCGATGCTAGTCCACTGGCTAGCACCTTGGCCCTCCCCCGCAAAGTCCTAGGTTCAAATCCCACAAACCACATTTATTTTGCAATACCATGCCTTATTTTGCTAGGCCATATCTTGGTCCATTCTAATTCGTTTTGAACAAAAAAAATATGAATCCATGTTAGAAAAATGTGTCCTCCCTGAATATGCAACTTGTTCCCTGTTTTAAACAATGTAATATGTGCCAACTATTAAATGCTTTTATACCAAAATACAACTTGTTTAATGCATAACTTTCATTTTATATTTCCAAAAATTACAAACTTTATGTCTATTTTTATCAGAAAAACATGTAGATTATGAATATGCCATCCATGCCCTTGTTTGCATCTTGTATCTTGCATGTGTAGTAGTGTTATGCATGTCACCTAATATTTAAACATGGAATGTGTTGGGGTATTAAATTCAAATCAGGCCCTATTCCATTTAATATTGAATAGATCACCTCTACCTTGTTTAAATCTGTTAATCAACATTTAATATTGATGGTTAGCTAAACAACTTGAACCAATTCCTATTTCTCCGGACTCCGGTTCCGATTAAATTGATTAAGTTGTTTCCTCTCCGTTGCATCTTGCCATGCCATGCATATAAAATAGGATCATGCTGGATCTTTTTCCGTAGTAGTAATTGTTGCATCCGGTGTTTCTGTTAGCTCTTTGCTTCTTCGCGGATAGGACGTTGAGATGATGTGAGCAACGACAAGTTCTGCTACCTTGCGGGATCTCAGGCAAGTATACTCACTTGCTGCCATATGGCTACCTTTCATCACTTGTTACCGATTCTTTCGTTGTTCTTATTCTAGCCTGTTGTTCGATGCTTGAGTCTCGATCCTATTATATGTTTACCTTGCAGCCATGATATAGTTTTCCCTTCCACTTCCTATCAACTGTTGTTTGTTTACCCTGTTGGCCCTCGTGTCGTAGTTGCATGCTTAGGTTTGTTTGTGCTCGAGTCTTGCTATCCTTTGTCGTATCACCTGTTTAGTTGATAGTTGGGTTTCAATTCAATCAACAACATGTTAATGTTTTGGGTAATAATAATTTGATGATAAGGCACCGGCAGGAGGCCCGGGTTAGGGTTTTGAAGCCTGCTAGTGTCGACCCTAATTAGGAAAAGGGTCTTGTCTACTGATCCATGATGAGCGTGCTCACCGCATCCGGGTGGTAGTATGGGACCCCCCTCGACTTAGACCTGATCTGCAGCTTGTCCGAAGAGCCACACTTAGTTCGGGTGTTCCATTTGCTCCTTGCATAATGGGAGGGCCCCCCATGGTCACTGGTTATGATGATGATGATGATGCATATAGGGCGAGGCCTGTAGTGCCGGGGTGTTGTGTCCTGCGGGAGTTTTGCACACCTGCGCTGAGTATTTGGCTGCATGGCTGGGACCTTATAGCTCCGTGGCTCCGAGGATGGGTTGTAGAGATGGTTTGGGTCGTGTCAAGCCAACCTGAGTTTTAGTTGGTGGCTTGAGTGTGTACGGGTACTGGAGCACACCCTGCAGGGATGAATCTTCTCGAGAAGCCGTGTTGTCCGCGGTTATGTGACGACTTGGTGAAAGTACTGGCTAACAAGTACTCAGACAACTTACACCTAATGATAATAACTTGACTAGTAATAGTCTTATTGACACAATAACTTGATCCATCATTAATCAACCGTGTGAGTTATCCTTGGGTTGCTTCCTTAGTAGGGGGTGACATTGGATGGGTATTGTTTGGTGAGTAGTTGTAGTTGGTTCCGCTAAGCTATCTTATTCCCCTCTTTTAGCCGGATGTTGTAGTGAGTCTCTGTAGTTGGTTAGTACAGCCCGCTGCCGCTTATTTGCAATAATCCCTTCCTTTCCGTTGAACCCAAAGTATTTGTATCTTGTGATGACTGGCTACGCCGGTATCTTGTGAGTATGGTTTATCCACTTGCCAGTACTTAACCGTACTGACCCACGAATCCTTTTTCGTGGCTGCATATTCAACATTGCAGTCAACAGGTTTGAAGTCTGACGACGTTAGCTTGGGAATCCCTCCGGCTTGGCCTGGGCAGGGATTGGACGCTCTCGGTTATCTTCAGGACTCTTAGTCCAATTTGTATCTTGTCCGTAGCCGGACGCTATGTTGTTTCTTCCGCTGTTATTTGGATCTTTGTATTGTATCAGTTGTATCCTTGGCTCGTTTGAGTCCTCTTGTATATATCTCATTCTGTTGTTGTCGCGGAATATTCGTGAACTGTTGTAATGTTATCACAAGTGGCAACCTGGAATCGGTTATTATGCGGATTTGGCGGGAATGCTGAAATCTGCATAGTGCCCGATCTCGGGGCGTCACAAATGGTATCAGAGCATGGTTTCCGATTCCCGATATTGTTTCGATACGAATGGTTATCGAAGCAACGGGTCCGCAAAGCCTGTAGGATAACCTCGCTAACGGTCGTTGTTTCTAGAGTGTCAAAAACTATTTCTGCTAAACTATTTTGGAAACATCTCAATAGGATTCTTGTTTTCTCCTTACCTCTATTCTATTTCCCCTCCCATCTTATTTGTTTTGGAGTCTCCCCTCTTGTCTATCTTTCAAAGTGTTAGGATCCTACGTGGGTGGACGTTTTCTGAGCCTTTAACCTAATAGGTTCGATCATCGGAAGATTCCTGGTGGAAGAACATCGTCGTCACTCCGAGCAAGAATCTCTTGTTAGTGGTGTCGAGAATCTCTTGTTAGTGGTGTCGATGAGATCAACTGGAAGCATGAAGAATCAATAGTCGAACTTCTTTCCCCTCCCGGGTTAGCAGGTGGATTGCGAGGGCGCAATCCCTTGTTAGTGGTCTCGTCTGTAACACCTGGGGTGTTACCCTAAATAGGAAGTTGTTGTTTTCTTTTGCTTGCATCACATGCATCACATGAGCATTGCATTCTGTTTTCAAAAAAAAAAACAACTCAAATTTCAAACCAAATTAAACTTTCAAACATTGTCCCAATTTTCCAATTTAAAAATTGCAAACTAAAACAACTCAATTGTTTCCATAGTTTTGAAGTTGAGCTATTTAAATTTTGCTTGTTAATAAAATCCCTTTTTATCAACACACTAATGACCAATTCAAATTCAAATCAACTTAATCCTATATGGCATATTTCAAATGTGGGTTTAAAAAAAAAATTAAAATCTTGTAAACAAATTAAATTCAATATTTTTTTCATAATTGCTTGGGCTTATTAAATAAATCTTGTTTATTCCCAAAAATTTCCAAATCAAACTAATTTTTCAAATTTTGAAATCAATACTAGCCTTGCTTTTACTCACTGTTTTGCAATTAATAAAACTTTAATTATAAAAAAAACCCCCCCAAATTCTATTCCTACCTCTCTTTCATTCTTTACAAAAAAAATAAAATAATAATAGGGAAAAAATAAAAGGAAAAGCAAAGGAAGGATCAGCCCTTCTCTTCTCGGCCTATCACCACCCAACCCACCACTTCCCTCTCTGGCCCAACTACCCTTCTCCTCCGTACGACAGTCACGCTGGAGGGGAGAAACATCCTGTCGTTTTCTTCCGTCCACCACCACACCGATGCCACCACTGCACCCACTACTCCTCTCATCCTTTTAATCCCCCCACCGAGGCTTCCTCCTGAACCCTAGACCCTCTCCTCTTCCATCCGCCGCCGCCACCAGCCCTCTCCTTCTTCTCCTCTGTCCTTCTTCTTCTTCAACCACCACCGAATCATGGCCGGAGAAGGAGCACCTCGAGCGAGCGGTGTGGTTGCCGCGAAGGTCCTACCTATGCGGGAATGGAACCAGGAAAGCTTCCACGTCAAGATCTCCGTAGGAGCCGTACCAAGAAGCGCCCTGGATCGTCGTCCTTGTCCGCGTTTTCAGACAGGCGGCAACATATTCGTCTACACGGTTGTCGACCACCTCCGCACGGTCGCGTCGCGCCCCAAGCATCCCACGGTGAGCACCGCATCTGGGACTAGCTCCCCTGCCCTCCCTTTCTCTGTGTGCATGCTTTCGCGTTGCACAATCACGACGCATGCATCTGATCGTCGTTGCAGGTTCCGTTCGTTCGCCTGCAGTATCCAAGACCGAACCTTCTCCATTCAGTTTTTTTATTCGTCAGTTAACACTGCCTCGGCTGCCTCTTGTGTAGTCAATCCCGTATCCCATCACAAACACTAGAGCATCCAATTGGTGAAGTCCTGCCTATCGAATCTGAAGATCCCGGGATCAATTCCTGTCTTAGGCAATGCCAATCCTTTTTTATGTTTTACCCTGACGCGTATCTCTGAAGCCTGAAATTTTCGTTTCTGAAATTCAGTTACGTCTGTTTTCTGCTCCTTATACTGTCAGATCTACAACCCAACACAAACTCATCGCCAGCCCAGTGGCCAGCACCCTTGTCTCGCACGCAGCAGGTCTTGAGTTCAATTCCCATCGGAGGCGTGAGCCTTTTCTTTTATTTATTTTGTTTCTGTACAACCTGAAGGTGTCATGTGAAATTCAGTTACTAGGGTTGTCCATTCATATTCAGTCATCGCCACAATCAAACGCAACTCGATGCTAGTCCACTGGCTAGCACCTTGGCCCTCCCCCGCAAAGTCCTAGGTTCAAATCCCACAAACCACATTTATTTTGCAATACCATGCCTTATTTTGCTAGGCCATATCTTGGTCCATTCTAATTCGTTTTGAACAAAAAAAATATGAATCCATGTTAGAAAAATGTGTCCTCCCTGAATATGCAACTTGTTCCCTGTTTTAAACAATGTAATATGTGCCAACTATTAAATGCTTTTATACCAAAATACAACTTGTTTAATGCATAACTTTCATTTTATATTTCCAAAAATTACAAACTTTATGTCTATTTTTATCAGAAAAACATGTAGATTATGAATATGCCATCCATGCCCTTGTTTGCATCTTGTATCTTGCATGTGTAGTAGTGTTATGCATGTCACCTAATATTTAAACATGGAATGTGTTGGGGTATTAAATTCAAATCAGGCCCTATTCCATTTAATATTGAATAGATCACCTCTACCTTGTTTAAATCTGTTAATCAACATTTAATATTGATGGTTAGCTAAACAACTTGAACCAATTCCTATTTCTCCGGACTCCGGTTCCGATTAAATTGATTAAGTTGTTTCCTCTCCGTTGCATCTTGCCATGCCATGCATATAAAATAGGATCATGCTGGATCTTTTTCCGTAGTAGTAATTGTTGCATCCGGTGTTTCTGTTAGCTCTTTGCTTCTTCGCGGATAGGACGTTGAGATGATGTGAGCAACGACAAGTTCTGCTACCTTGCGGGATCTCAGGCAAGTATACTCACTTGCTGCCATATGGCTACCTTTCATCACTTGTTACCGATTCTTTCGTTGTTCTTATTCTAGCCTGTTGTTCGATGCTTGAGTCTCGATCCTATTATATGTTTACCTTGCAGCCATGATATAGTTTTCCCTTCCACTTCCTATCAACTGTTGTTTGTTTACCCTGTTGGCCCTCGTGTCGTAGTTGCATGCTTAGGTTTGTTTGTGCTCGAGTCTTGCTATCCTTTGTCGTATCACCTGTTTAGTTGATAGTTGGGTTTCAATTCAATCAACAACATGTTAATGTTTTGGGTAATAATAATTTGATGATAAGGCACCGGCAGGAGGCCCGGGTTAGGGTTTTGAAGCCTGCTAGTGTCGACCCTAATTAGGAAAAGGGTCTTGTCTACTGATCCATGATGAGCGTGCTCACCGCATCCGGGTGGTAGTATGGGACCCCCCTCGACTTAGACCTGATCTGCAGCTTGTCCGAAGAGCCACACTTAGTTCGGGTGTTCCATTTGCTCCTTGCATAATGGGAGGGCCCCCCATGGTCACTGGTTATGATGATGATGATGCATATAGGGCGAGGCCTGTAGTGCCGGGGTGTTGTGTCCTGCGGGAGTTTTGCACACCTGCGCTGAGTATTTGGCTGCATGGCTGGGACCTTATAGCTCCGTGGCTCCGAGGATGGGTTGTAGAGATGGTTTGGGTCGTGTCAAGCCAACCTGAGTTTTAGTTGGTGGCTTGAGTGTGTACGGGTACTGGAGCACACCCTGCAGGGATGAATCTTCTCGAGAAGCCGTGTTGTCCGCGGTTATGTGACGACTTGGTGAAAGTACTGGCTAACAAGTACTCAGACAACTTACACCTAATGATAATAACTTGACTAGTAATAGTCTTATTGACACAATAACTTGATCCATCATTAATCAACCGTGTGAGTTATCCTTGGGTTGCTTCCTTAGTAGGGGGTGACATTGGATGGGTATTGTTTGGTGAGTAGTTGTAGTTGGTTCCGCTAAGCTATCTTATTCCCCTCTTTTAGCCGGATGTTGTAGTGAGTCTCTGTAGTTGGTTAGTACAGCCCGCTGCCGCTTATTTGCAATAATCCCTTCCTTTCCGTTGAACCCAAAGTATTTGTATCTTGTGATGACTGGCTACGCCGGTATCTTGTGAGTATGGTTTATCCACTTGCCAGTACTTAACCGTACTGACCCACGAATCCTTTTTCGTGGCTGCATATTCAACATTGCAGTCAACAGGTTTGAAGTCTGACGACGTTAGCTTGGGAATCCCTCCGGCTTGGCCTGGGCAGGGATTGGACGCTCTCGGTTATCTTCAGGACTCTTAGTCCAATTTGTATCTTGTCCGTAGCCGGACGCTATGTTGTTTCTTCCGCTGTTATTTGGATCTTTGTATTGTATCAGTTGTATCCTTGGCTCGTTTGAGTCCTCTTGTATATATCTCATTCTGTTGTTGTCGCGGAATATTCGTGAACTGTTGTAATGTTATCACAAGTGGCAACCTGGAATCGGTTATTATGCGGATTTGGCGGGAATGCTGAAATCTGCATAGTGCCCGATCTCGGGGCGTCACAAAAGTACACATCCCAAGGTTTCGAAAAATATTTATTTACAATTTTTGGGTTTGTAGAATTTGTATTATGCCAAAATTCATCAAACAAGCATATTTGAAAATTAACAATTTTTAAATGGTCAAATTTAAGTTTGGCTAGTGCTGAAAGTTTATACATGTAGTGATGATTTCAAAAAGTCCAAGTTTGTTTACTTTGGACGTATGGTTGAAAAGTTGGTGATTCTAAGGTGTAGGGGCATTTCTGCAAAAGTTACAGAAGATTTTCTATTCTCTGGATAATTAGAAAAATACAGGCCTACGTGGCATCTTATGATTGGCTACGGATGCTGACTGTGCGCTGATGCAACGCTGACTAGGTAGGCTGATAGGGCATACAAGTGGCTAGCTATTTAAATCTAGGACATTGATTCTAGATCTTACGGCCGCGTACGTGTTCAACTAACAAGATCTAATCCCTTCCATTCTCCCCAATCCAACTAACATGCTTTATGTTATAATTATGTTGTTGAGTTTGTTCATGATGCTACTGAAAATTATTATGCGAGATAAAAATATGGTTGTAGGAATTTTCATGTTACTAAAACACCTCTCTTTTTGCTGAAAGTTTTGAAATTGCTCTTGTTCTACCTTGCCATGATTTCTAGTTTGAGCTCCTTTATTTTTTTTATAAGATTAGTATGCATAGGAAGTGGGTTAGACTTAAATTTGTTATATACTTTCTTCTTGATGCTCTATTTTTCTTAATTGATATTTCTTATGTGAGCATCTTCTTGCTTTCTGTGCCTAGCTGAAGGGTGTTAAAGAAAAGCACTCTTGGTAGATAACCCGTGTTTTATTTTTGTAAATTTTCTTTTGTTTTCTTTGAGTCAAGGTGTTGTTTATTTCTATAAGAACTCCTTTGTATCTTTACTTTTTCGAATTGTTGTGCCAAGTAAAATCTCTAGTGGAAAGTTGATGCTAGATTTGGATTTCTGCGCAGGAACATATTTTTGTTGTCCATAGTTGAATTCGTAATAATTTGCAGAAAAATCGAAACATCCTGAAAATGTTTCTGTGTTATCCTTCTATATTTACGCAACTTATCTTAGTTCCGAGTTTTCTGATTTGAGAAACGTAAGTGCCTAATTTTTTTTCGTATTTACAGACTGCTCTGGTTTTGACATATTCTACTTTTTTACTTTGCATTCTCTCTTTTACTATGTTGAGTGGATTTCTTTCCTCCAGAAAACATTAGTGGCTGTAGATAATGTTTAGAAAGTATTGATAATGCTTGTGTCCATGCAGAACATGTGCGTTTTTTTATTGTGCACTAACCCTCTAATGGGAATTACTTCGAGTTTGGTGTGAAGGAAGTTTTCAAGGGTCAAGCAAAGATGATGATATAATGTGATCAAGAAGAGTGAAAATCCTAAGATTTGGGATGCCCCTGTGGATCATCCTAGAAAATTCAAGAAGAATCAAGCGTCTAAGCTTGGGGATGCCCAATGCATCCCCTTCTTCATCAACAACTTATCATGTCACTTCTAGTGAAACTATATTTTTATTCGGTCACATCTTATGTACTTTACTTGGAGCATTTGTTTCCTTTTATTTTATTTTATTTTATTTTATGTAATAAACTTGGTTGGATCCTAGCATTCTTGTGTGGGAGAGAAACATGCTCCGCTTTTTCATATGAATACTCGTATTCTTCATTTATTTTCTAGATGTTGCAGCTCTTTTAGATCATGTTTTACATGCATCTCTTATTCACGACTATTAGTTCTTATAGAGTAGTACTCTCTTGTTTCATTGATAAATTATTTGGAGAGTTTTTGTTGAAATAAAGTGATTGGTGTTGGAAAACAAGAAATATTTCATGCTTATAACGGTGCAAAGAGAAGCTTGTTTAGACTGTGGCTTAGACTTTAAAATGCCATGCTAGATATTATTTTAATACTTAGTAGTTATTGATGTAGCATGACTTGTCTCAAATATCTAAGAGTGCTTAATGTGCCAATGAAATAAATCATGAGTTGTTTTTACCATATCGAAGAATCATATTGTGGTATTCTCCTTCGAATGCTTTATTTTGGTTGACTTGGCGCATGCTTACACCATGTTATGACTACAAACCAGTCACCTATATCCTCTATGAGCATTTATTTTTTGACTTGCAATATCATTTATGCTTTGATTAATAATGTTTTGTCGCTATGCACGATTATGGCCATTATTGCTCTCTTAATTGGTCGCTCCCAGTCTCTTGCTAGCCTTCACCTATACTAAGTATGAGCTCTACTCGTGCATCCAACTCCCAAAAATCCAAAGTTTGCCAAATGTGTCCACCATACCTACCTATATGTGGTATTTAACCACCACTCCAAGTAAATTGCTCGTGTGCTACCTTTAAAACCATCAAAATTATACCTGTTTTGTGCCCCTGTTTTAGGTCATGAGGAAGTAGTTTAAATTTTATTGTGTCTTATGTAAAGAAAAGATCATCGTTCTCATTTCACCCGATGAGGATGGAATCTGTGCTCATCTACATTTGGAGAGAGGTGGTGCCAATTAATATAACCAAAAAGGCACTTCCCCATGGTTTGATGAAAGCTGGAGAGTACCCGTGAACATGCCTACCCCTGGTTTGTGAAAGAATGGTGGGGAAAGTGCCAAACTAAAGAAACAACGGAATCCGCTCTCAAAAGTCTAAACACTTTGCTTGGCATGAGTCATGATAAGTTTTTCATTACCATTCGTTGACATGGACATACACCTCTCTCAAAATTGTTTTCAATACCTCTGTTTATCATATAAAAATATCTAGCACAAGAGTTAATCACTGCTATCCTCCATGAAGGTCCTTTCTTTTACTTTTATGCTTAGTCTTCATCTTCTAACTTTATGCACCAATTAAGAGAGAATAGTTGTCATTCTGAGTATAATGTGCATCAGTCCCAAAATTTATTATTGATTAGTTCATGATTATGTTATTACTTGTTCTCAAACTCTTGTATCTAGTCACCACTTGAACTTTGAAGGTGTCCTCGCATTTATGTTTTGCTATCCTTTAAGGACCAGCGGAATACCACTTTGCTATGTTTTCTTTATGCTCAAAACAAACATATACCTTTTAGTGCATTATTATTCAAGATCTTTTGTTTCTGTTACTTTTCATGTTGCAACATAGTTGCTAAGTTACATTGTCGGCATTATATCTATCATGCCAATGTTTAGAGTACTTTGATCTCAGCTTGCAATGCTTTTACAATAATTATGATCAAGATTATGTTGATAGCATGTCTCCTCAGATTTTTTTTTATCATTTTACCTACTCGAGGATGAGTCGAACTAAGCTTGGGATGTTTGATACATATCTAACGTATCTATAATTTCTGATGTTCCATGTTCTTATTATGCCAATTGCTACATGTTTTCTATACACTTCATAGCATTTTTATGCATTTTCTGAGACTAACCTATTGACAAGATGCCACCGTGCCTGTTCTTGGTTTCTGGTATTTTCGTTTCAGAAAAGTTGTTCTAGAATTAGTATCGGAATTGGATGAAACAAAATCCCAGGGACCTATTTTTCTGTCTCGTACACGGAGTCCAGAGGAGACCCGGAGGGGGCAGGGGAGCAGCCACACCATATGGCGGCACGCCCCTCCCCCTTGGCCACGCCACCATGTGGTATGGGCCCCCTGGCCACCCACCGACATCGCCCTTTCTCTTATAAATAGTCTTCCTCGGGAAAACCCTAAGTACCCGAGCCTCCATCAACGAAAAGTTCTATAGCCGCCGCCATCGTTAACCCTAGTTCGGGAGGATTCTGAAGCTCTCCCGGGCACCCTGTCGGGAGGGGAAATCATCACCGAAGGGCTCTTCATCACCATGCCTGCCTCCGAAGTGATGCGTGAGTAGTTCATCCTTGGACTATGGTCCATAGTAGTATCTAGATGGTTGTCTTCTCATCTTTTATGCCATCATGTTTAGATCTTGTGAGCTGCCTAACATAATCAAGATCATCTATTTGTAATGCTACATGTTGTCTTTGCTGCGATCCGATGAATACTGAATACTATGTCAATCTGATTATAGATCTATCATATTTATGTTAATTCTGATCTTGCATGCTCTCCGTTACTAGTAGATGCTCTGGCCAAGTTTATGCTTATAACTCCAAGAGGGGGTATATATGCTAGATAGTGGGTTCGTGCCTCCAGTAGCCTAGGAGAGTGATAATAACTTCTAAGATTGTGGATGTGCTATTGCCACTAGGGATAAAAGAACAATGCTTTGTCTAAGGATAATTCTATTGTTTACATTACGCACTTTACTTAATGCAATAATCTGTTTCTTGCAACTTAATACCCATAGTTTCTGGGATGACATCCTGATGGTGGATTATTAGTCATAGATGCATTTGGATTACAGTCTATGTATCATGTTGTAATTCCCAAATGAATCTCATAGTAGTCATCATGTCATTTATGTGCACTACGGTGCAGCATCTATTTTTTCAATCTCCAACTTTAATTTGTTTACCCAACATGTTATTTATCTGTTAGGGAGAAACACTACTAGTGAGCTCTGGACCCTGATCCATTCTTTTACACTGTTAATACAACCTACTGCAAACACTATTGTTTCTACTGCAACCCCTATTCTCATTTCATTCACTGCAAACAAATACCATTTTCCACACTATACATCTAATCCTTTGTTTCCAGCAAGACCTGTGAGATTGACAACCTCACTGTTTCGTTGGGGGGCAAAGTATATTGGTTGTGTTGTGTGCAGATTCCACTTTGCTGTTGAGCCCGATAGTGCGCCCTGCCAACATCAGTTGTCAATAACTTTCAGAAGTGATTTCTTTCTCCTACTGGTACGATTAAACCTTGGTTTCTTTTTGAGGGAAAATCTTGTTGCCGTACTTTCATACCTTCCTCTTGGGGTCTCCCAACGAACGTGTGTCCACACACCATCGGACACCACTAGTGAACCTATGCCCCCCGTCCTATTTTCCTCATATTGCAACTTTCTTTAAAGCACTTTTCATCATTATTTTATCGTTGTTCCGTTCTTACTTTTATCACTCTACAAAACTCTATACGTTTAAATCTCTTGTTTTCAGCAAGACCGGAATATTTCCAACCTTCCGAAAAGTTGGGGAAAGAGAGAGTTTGGGCTTGTGTGCAGGTTCCATGCTTGGTCAACATCAATAAGCGATGTCGTTGATAAAAGTAACCTTCTTAAAGAATACGAAGTCCTACTAGTTCGGAAAACTTTGGTTTCACACTAGGGGAAAATTTACGCTAGACTACATCATACCTTCCGCTTGGGGTCTCCCAACAAGCGCATGATCACGTCAGCATCATGTACCGACCGCATCACTCATCGTTCCGGGGTGCGTTTAACATGTTTTAGCCAACATACTAACCGAATGATCTCAAATTGGAGAGAAGAGGCATACTAGAAACACACCATAGAAAAAAAACAAAAATCCACCAAACCCTAGCCTCCAGAAGGTGTCCGGAGGGGGAATTCGCATAAGGGAATCCATCTACATCAACTCCATCATCGTGAAGGCCTCTGCATCGATCTTCGTCACCATCACCACCATCTACATCTACGTGATAGCATCTCCATCCCATCTCACTATAATTCTAGAACATCTTGTTGTGGATTTGCACATGTATTCGCTCATACATTCATCTTACATTTTCAATACAATCATTATGATGTTTATAGCCTTTATGTGTCAGTAGTTCCATCAGTTCTTGGGGAGATGGGAAACCCTAGTACTAATATGAATAATATGCAATGTTTTCTCTTGACTAGTTTGTGGTAACAATCCCCATGATATTGTGTCAAGTCGACACACCAATATTGTGCCATAGAGGCATGATGTTTTTTTTGTGTTGGTTTGAGGACTACTGACGAGTGAGTATGACTGGACAGAAAGTCACTCCTCCTTCTGCGCTAATCTCCAATGTGGGATCAACGGAGAACTCACCATACCAATACCACCTCCACGGGGAAAACCTTAATCACTAGTGCCAGTAGGCGTATCGCTCATCATCTGGATACATGGTTGTTCCTATGCTAATAATTTGTATCCTAGGACGGTTCCATCATCCGGCTCAAACTTTAATTTCGGAATCTCCCATGTTGAGATTGTTCTCTGTGACGAAGTCTTCCCATTCTTTGTCGTGCAACCGGGTTTTGTTCCGTCCTTTTGACACATCAATATTGTACGTGTTCCCGAGCGTATGAAATAACACATACGTGCCTACTACCTCATTGAAGGAATGGTGAATGTTGCATGGTACAAACTGTGAAAGAAATAGAAAAATAAGTAGAAAGAGCATAATTGTAAACACGCTATATATATTCTATAAAGCACACTAATCAGATGTGTTTTCTTATGTTGAGAGTCTTGTAGAAAGACACTAAAACTGGACCCGATATAGTTCCTAGTTGTGTAATCAATTTTGCATACTTGGCATGCCATCTCCTGTTGTATGTATACTTTAAAAATGAAGCAGAAAAGAATACAAATTACTCATGGTCGAAAAGATATCAAATATAGCCTATATTAACATGCCATATCTTGTTAAATAATTTTAAAAATAAAGTATACACACAAAATATATATCCTAACATGCTAATAACACTACAAAATTTACTTGCACTACCAGATTTATAACATGCTAGGAATACTGCATAATAAACATGGCCTAAATCCTATGAAAATCCTATCTTAGCATGCTAATTAATTAATAACACTACCAAATTTCTAACAGGCTTACATGACTCCGAAATTAACACTTGGCTAATTCCTATGCTAATAAAGTTTACACTACCAAAATCAACAGACTACCAAATTTACAAGTTGAAACATACAAACTTCCTTTATAAGTCGTATGAATCACAGGGGCGTAAATCCATATGGCTATCTCCTAAATCCACGTGTATATGTCCTAATTCCTAAATCCATGTGCATAAATTCATGTGCATAAATCCATGTGGAGATCCTACAGTCGATGATAGAGCAAGAAATACCTCATCGGATGAGGCGTAGATCGAAGATGTCAGGCTTAGAGATGCAGGGTCGATCACCGGCGGATGGGAGGAGATTTGGCGAGGAAGAAAGGCGGTGAAGGCGCGGCGTGGAGCGGCGCAGGGGGTCGACGACGACGAAGGATGGGAGGATCTGTCGAGGAAAGAAGGAGCAGCAGCAGAGAGGAGCACGCTGGTATATGCCCGCGAGGAGCTAAGCGATGAGGATTTGTAGATAGTCAAATGGGGGAAATCTCTGTCTCCTTCAAGAAATCTTGAGCAACGAAAATTTTATTTTCTCGTCGAACAACAAATTTACGGACCGTCCGTTATATGTCATGATTTAAAAAACATCTTTTTCTAAACATAAAATGAAAAAGGCACATCCAATCTTTTGAAATCCATATGAAGTTGTATAACATGTATTTTGCACAAAATAACCACAAATTAAATGAAGTTAGCGCAGATGAGTTGTTTGATTGGAGTGTGCGGTAAGATGTGAGACGTTTGTGCGATGATGCACTTTTCCCAATGATAACTTCAACGCCAAAATTTCTGCAAACTGTCTTGAAAGGAATATGTCCGAGAGGCAATAATAAAGTGGTTATTATCTTATTCCTTGTTTATGATAAATGTTTATTTCTCATGCTAGAATTATATTAACCGGAAACATTGATACATGTGTGTTTAATAAACAAACAATGCTTCCTAGTAAAGCCTCTCTTTTAACTAGCTCGTATTAATGATCAAGGCTTCCTGATCATGAACGTTGGATGTTGTTAATAATGGGGTCATGTCATTGGTAGAATGATGTGATGAACATAGACCCAATATCAAGATAACAATACGATCAAGTCATTTATTTTATATTGTTATATCTTTATGAAGTAACTTATTCCTTAGACCATGAGATCATACCAATCACTGGTACTGGAAGAGTGCTTTGATGTCATCAAACGTCACACCGTAACAGGGTGACTATAAAGGTGCCCTTACTTATTCGGAAAGTATTAGTTGAGGATCATGGATCAAGAGTGGGATTTGTCCATCCAAAATGATGGAGAGATATACTCTGGGCCCTCTCGGTGATATCACATCGACACCACTTGCAAGCACGTAATATGATCACAAGGACGTCATATCATGGAACCGAGATAAGAGTACTTGTCAGGTAACGAGATTGAAAAAGGTATGGTTGATACCAATGATCGAATCTCGGACACGTAAAATATCGCGAGACAAAGGGAATTGGCTACGACATTTATGGTTCACACGGTCACTAGATTCATCGTTGAATGTGTAGGAGTCATTACGGATCTTCAGGTTCCGTTGTTGACTATTTATCTGAGAGGTGTCTCGATCATGTCTACATTATTCACGAACCGTAGGGTGACACACTTAAGGTTTGATGACGTGATTGAGTGGATACGGAATATCGAAGAAAAGTTTGGACAACACCGAAATTATTTCGGGGAATATTGAAATAGTCACCGGAATTGTTTCACGGAATATTGAAATAGTTTAAGGTGGTATATGTTAATGTTTGATTAACAAATAGTTCAAGGGGATAAGTGTTAATGTTTGTTAATAGGATTAACAAATATTAAAATAAAGAAATAAAATTGTTTTATTTATTTATTAAAGAAAACCCTTGTAATTTTGAGCGGGAATTGATGAGAGAATGAGTTGGTTGAGTGGAGACTCCACCCACATGATGAGGGGAGAGGTGGAGGCACCAAAAATTCGTGGCTTCCTCCCCCTCCTATATAAAGAGAGGTGTGACCTCTCTCTCCACACACAACTTGGTGTCATCACCATCTCCATCCTCCCGCTGATCCACCTCATGTTCATGCGCTTGGCGAAGACATGAACGGAGTTTTATCTGTTGGAACGCGTAGAGATTAACGAAAACTTTTCTACGCGGTACTTCTAAGATCTAGCCGAGGTAGAAGGCCACGAGGATTATCACTAGACGCGCGGTTGCGGATTATCGATGAAGCGCGTCGGTGCAGTGTAGTCCCATGATCCGATCCAGCCGATCCAATCTCACGAGCGTCGAAGTGCTGAACGCACATCACCTCTGCCGGTATTCACACGTACGAGGAGGAGCTCCGATGGCGGACCTCTAGGTCCAGTGCGACGGCTGGACTGAGTGGGGCTAGGGTTCCCAACGCATGGGAGTGGAATAACGTGCCCGCTGGGCAATCTACGCCCCTCTTTATATAGCGAATGGTAGTGGGCTTCACAACGCTTGTGGCCCATTCCCTCTGTGAGTCCGACTCACAAACTCAGTTCATTTCCGGTTCGGGTCCAACCCAACCAATATACTTGCTCCCGCTCTTAAGTGTGCGACCCTGCAGGCTCATGGCGACTTGGACACGATTGGAGTACGACTCCAATCGAATAATCAGTAGCGGCTCCTAGCAGAACTTGCCGACTCCCAAGTCCCATTGAGTCATTACGACATACCTTCCAATGTGATTTTCATCTTAGTCCCTTTTGCCTCACGATATACCTTGTCGAACTATAGGCGAATTATTGTCATCCCTTAATAGCTCGACTCTCTTCTCGGTCCGTGATATATGATTCATCTGACTAACTCTTTAGTCAATAGACTCAGTTAACACTTAACCGAGTCGCGCATGGCCATGCTTCCGGAATCATATCACTCGAGAGGGCCCAGAGAATATCTCTCCATTCGGAGGGGCCAAATCCCATCTTGATTATCCACATCACGCAACTTGCTTCTCATTCGACCCGAACTCTGCCTTTATAACTGCCTTGTCATGGAACATCATTTGACAGAACCTAAGTCGGTGATCCACAACTCGGATTGTGTGACAACCTCAGGTCTAAGGATTACATTGATTGAGACATGCAAATGACGACTTGCTCGTTGCATATCAATATGGGCCAGTCCGACTTGCTAGACTCTTTAGCCAAGTCTGTGAACGTTGGAATGGCATCGCCATGCCCATGACAAGTGGAACTTAGTCATCAGCCAACATTCACATTAGTCTAGGATGTGTGTCCAGCACATCCTTAATGACCAAGGACAATTTAGTATGAACAACATGAATACATAGTTCCACAATCGAATCACATATTCAATGAAATATATCAGATGTTCAAAACAAGGACGACTTTATAACTTTATGAATACATTGGGAATTACATCATACATAATTGTCTCTAGGGAATATTCCCAACATTATCCACCACACCATGCCATCGTGCTTCTGGTTTCCGAGGGATCCCCTACTTCCGCTGACCCGCTGGATCGAGGTAACGGAGGTCGTCTTCGCAATCTTGAGATCGATGTGAGTACGACTATATCACCAACGAGATTTGATCTCGTATAGCTTTGTCTATTCGAGGGTATATTCTCCTTAAGACTCTCTTTCTCCCCGTTGCTTACATATCCTAGATTAGATCTTGACCCTTCGGGTGTCTATCCCGTAGGAATTTTTTGTTTTCTATGCAACAAACCCGTTAGTGGTATCAGAGCCGGATCTATGCTTTGATGATTCGTATGGGTAGAAAACATATGATCATGTGGGCGTTGATGATCATGTTATTGCCTCCTTGAGTATTTTATGATCTTAGAGTCATAGTAGGATGAAGTTTCCCTATACTAAGTTTACGTGTACTATGTACACGAGAATTGTCTCACTTGTGGCTGAGGGGGTGTCCGTTTCTCCTACTATAGTTAAGATATAATCTACGAAGGGTTGTTAAAAATGTGTTTATCAATGTTCTGGTTGATGTTCGTAGGTATGAACGGTCCTATCCTCGAAAGCCCTAAGCCACGTAAAATATGCAAAAATAAATTAGAGGTGTCTAACTAATTTTTGCTGGGCATGTGATGTGATATGATCAATATTACAAATTTGATAATGAGATTATCTTTTTTGTAAATTATTGATATAACGGAAGGTATCTATATGGTTGTCTTATTATTGATGGACAATCAAGATGGAGGTGCCATGAAACTTGGTACCACGCCGGTGGAATGATGGAGATCATACCATGATGCATATGATGGAGATCAAGTGCAAGAAGGATCATATCATATCACATTATCCTTACATGTTTCGATACACCACGTGATGATCGGCTGTGATAGACTCAACGTCCGCATACAACGGGTGTTTTCAAGCCTAGCATGTACAGACATGGTCTTGAAACACACGCAATACCACGGTTCTACTTGGCAAACCTAGCATGTACATACATGGCCTCAGAACACGTAACCGAAAGGTAAAGCATGAGTCATATGGATGATATGATGAACATGTTGATGTTCGCCTTTGAAGCTACATCATCTCACGCGATGATCGGTTTTGGTGTAGGGAATTTGGTTCGTGTAATCACTAAAGACGACTAAGAGTGATGTTGTTTTTGAGTGGGAGTTCAAGGGATAATTTTGAATTAACTTGAACTTATTTATCATGAACAACCAATCAAAGTGAATTTGCACAAATTGTAGTATCCATTGGCATCCACAAAACTACCTTACACTTAGATTGTTAATTGAGATATAACTGTTATGATCTGGTAAAAAACATTTAAGATTGGTACCGTATTAGTGAAATTTAAAATTGAGTCCCATTGTAGATTTCGGTATTTCCTACCTAGCTCCATATGATTAATGACTGATTGAAATAGAGAGCAAATAATTCCTACTTAGAATCCAGAGTCATGGTTGCTTTCGTATTACTTTATCTTCAATATAATGTTTTGTTGATCAAGGTGATTTAGGAACTGAAAAGAGTTGTTTTCAGAAACAATCAAGTGAAAGATATAATGATATCTAGAAACTTATTTGTAGCAACATGACTGAGTATAATTTAGCGTGACAATGTATGCTTATATTATTTGAATATATGCAATGATTGAAGACGCTAGGCGTTTGAATATTCCAAGAAATTGGGCGCTAAACATTGTCGAATCTGCATCTCAACAAGTCCCTCGGGTGAACCCATAGGGTTTTGATTAGGAGAACCTGTAGGCACTGGTGACGATCGTCGGCTAGACAGGGGGCACGATTTACCCAGGTTCGGGGCCCTCGTAGAGGTAAAACCCTTAATTCTGCCTCTGTCGATCTATATTCAAGAGTAGATCGGTTACAATGGGGGGTCGCTCAAGTCGAGAGTATGATCTCGAGCTCAAGGCTTGGTGGTGCGGTATTGCTTGTCCTCTCCTGGCGATTCTCCTGGCCTTATATAGGTGGCCAGGTCTCAAATCTCACCCGGGGAGGACTCGAACTCTAACCCTAAGTCGGTTACAAGTTTCCTATCTTCACCCGCAAGGCTTTTGTGGGTGGGATTCCACTGGGCCTTTTAGAATAGTCCAAGGCATCTCCTCTTGGGCTTCCGTCCTGGGCCTAAGACCGGGTATCCTTACTCGACAGGTCCAAGGTCCATCCCTTTGTCAGTAGCCCCCGAGCGTTTGCTCGACTGGGATTTCCCAGTCGGGTAGACGCTTAGAGTTTTCGTCTTGCTTTCCTTCGGATGATCGTTTTAGTCGTTTTTCGATTGGAGGGCGTATACCCTGTGTGATGAGTTTTTTTTTACGCCCGAGTATCGAGCGGTGAAAGTGCCTGTGTTCTTGGCAATTTTCGCAGAAGGATACGGCTCGGTATCTTGGCTCTCCCGAAAGATCAGGGCCAATTAATTGCATCTAGGGCAAAAACAGTTCTGGCCTACACAGATTCGAGACCTTTGACTCGAACCCCATGATGTGATCATTGCGACTGGGCCGTAGAGGTCTTACCGAGTTGAACTTAACCTATAGGGGTCCCCGGCGCGTCCTCTAGGATTTTTCTTCGTGTTGTTGACACGGAATTTTACCGGAGGACGCAGCTTGAGTGCGATTCCAGGCCCTCAAGAGAGATCTTTTGGGTCTAACCTTCATATCCGAAAGAATATGGAATCCGGATGTGCCTAGTTGGCTGAACAATCCAGGTGTGTGATGTGTACACATCGTATGATGGAGTGGCAGGATCTGCGCACCCGTGAATTTTGGGTCTATGATCTCTCGAGTAAGAAAATCAATCTGTTTTTTCCATACGAAGAGTTTTCGTGTCTAGAATTGTTTGTGCCCATAAGAAAGAAAATTTCGTGTCTAGGGTTCTATTTTATGCGAAAGTTCTTCCGCGTTTTTTAATCCTACCCATACGAAGTTTTGTTCGTGTTTGGGGTTTTTATCCGAAAGTATTCAGACTTGATGACGTTTGTCATCACGTCATAGCGCACTCTGTTTGCTTTTAATCCTCCCGATGGGACGTGACGAAGTGAAAATAGGAATTGCTGGCCCATCTTGTCAGCTTTTTGACCAGAAACAAGACGTCGTTTCTGGTTTCCCCGCGAGCTGCGCGGAGTAAATGCCCACGATCTGCTGTTAAGATCGTGGCACGAAACAGCGTTCACCGTCGTTTCGTTTCGGCTTCACGCGTGGCCGCCGCGATGAGCGCCACGTCGCTCGATGAGCGGCCATGATTAGATGATACCGTGTATAAATACGGCCCTTAGGTGAAAAGTGAAAACTTCCCGTCATTTGCTTCCCAACTTTCACCTTCCTAGTCTTCGTCTTTCTCGCGCTCCTTCTCTGTCCTCAAGCTTGCACCAGCGCTTATGGCGGGAGGCAAGAAACGCAGCGCCGCGGTTTCCTCCTCTCGGGTGCCTGAAGATGCTCGTGCTGCGCCCGCTCCGCGCTCCGGCGACTGGCGCTCCGCCAACACCACGCAGAAGAGCATCAAGGAGATGCAAAGGGAGTGACTTCTGCCTCCCGAAGCCGAGAAGCGGGTTCGCCTCGGTAAGAAAGAAGATGTACCCAATCCCCACGCGAACGAGCGCGTGATCTTCACGGATCACGTTTCACGTGGGCTCTCTCTCCGCCTCCATCCTTTCTTCGTGGCATTGTTGTATGTCTACCGCATACAACTCCACGACTTTCCTCCAAACGCGGTGCATCACATCTCGTGCTTCATCGTGCTTTGAAAGTGCTTTCTTGGCATTCGCCCGCACTGGGACCTCTGGAAGGCCCTGTTTAAGGTGCGGGCTTTCCGCGAGAAATCGCGGGTGGAAACGGAGCTTGGGGAGACGCTGCGCACCGGCGGCTTCGGGATCCAGGCGAGATCGGACACCCTCTACTTCGACATGCAACTCCTCGACTCCGTGCAAGGGTGGAGGAAGAAGTGGTTTTATGTCGTTGACGACAGCACGGATGGAGTCAATGAGTTCTACCCATTCGCCGTCTTGAAGCGGCGGAAGTCTTGGGCGCACAGGCTCTCAGTCGAAGAGAGTCGAGTCGTCTCCCCTCTACTCGCCAAGGTTGCAGCGCTCCGCGACCAAACTGCAAGAGTTGCGCTGAACGGCTTGCATCTTGCGAGCCTGTTCCTTAAGCGCGGGATCCAACCCCTGCAAGCGAGGCCCTCTACCATGTGGGAGTATCAAGGAGCTGAAGACCCCAGCCAAGTGAGCCGAGAAGAACTCTCGAACGCAGAGTTTGAAAAAAATATCGCGGCCGTCACGAAGCTGAAGGTGGGTGAATCCTTCGCTGATTGCCCAGTCGCAGCTTTTGAAGCCTCGAATCCTCCTCCATCCGATGTAAGTTCAATACTCTTTCTGTATTTAACTCTTGTTTTTGTTTGTTTGCGAATTTTTCGACTGAATTTCTCCTCCTTTTCTTTTGTAGAGCCTAGTAGTAGCAACTTGCTACCCGCCAGTTTCTGGTGAAGAAGCTTCCGAATTGTTAGCAAGTAATCTGGATGTCCCTGCTGACACCAGTGTTGCTGATGCTAGCTCGAGCTCTGACCATGGCTCTTCGGATGATGTGGAGGAATCGGGTAGCAATCTTCACAATCGCAAGCGCCATCGGGCAGGAGAAGATGAAGCTACTTCCAAGGACAACTCCCTGGGTGGAGGATCCGACAAAGAGCCTCTCCTCGCGACTCCGGTGAGTGTGCGCGCTCCTCTTGCTCCCAAACCGACAATCCAAACCGCCTGGAACGCGGATATGCTGGATGATGAAGACGACAAGTAATTTTCTTTCTTTCTTCCACTTTCTAGTCGAATGTTTTTGCTTGGTCTTCCTTATGCTGTTGCTTCTTTTTGATGACAGGCTTCAATCCATCAGCCCCGGCAAATTCGCCTCTTCTCTTCCTAAGAGGAAGAATGTTGTTGCGGATGAGACTCCAACTGCTAGGATTGTCCAAAACTCGCCGAGTCCAGCTCCAACAGCTGCGACTATAGAGTACAGATTGCCTAGCTTTGCGGTCGGGTAGTTCAGCTGATCCTCTCTGCATCGCTCAGGTCCAGGTAAGATTTACTCTTTTCCTTGGATTCTGTATGTTTGTGCGTTTAGGATTTTTATCGGGTGCACGGCAGTGCTCCCAATGGGAGTAGCCCCCGAGGCTGTGGTTAATCGCTTGCGATTGGCCACATGCTCAAGAACTTAGCTTTTTTGCTTCTTTTTATTTTATCGGGTGCACGCAGTGCTCCCGATGGGAGTAGCCCCCGAGGCTATTCACGACTGTGTACAGTCATGAATTGGCTCAAACTTCTCTATCTTATTTGATTTTCCTTCTTCTTTGTTTTGCAGTCTCTCCTTGACTCCCTCGCGGCTGTTGGCCGCCGTGTAATTTCGGCTGAGACAGAGTGCGTGACCCTTCGGGCAGATCGCGACCGACTCGTCTCGGAAGGTCAACTTCTCCAAGGTAACTTGATCTGCTCTTCCTATTTATCTTTTCCAGTCGTGCGAATTTCTTCGGCCCTGAAATCCATTGTTGTGCAGCTCAAGCCGAAGTTCTGAAGGCTGAGAAGACCGACACTATCATTCGGGTGAACAGCCTCGAGGTTGAGTTGGAGACTGATCGAAAGGAGCTTGAGTCCCTTCGCAAGCAGTCGGCTGACTTCGAGGGGAAGCTCGCGGGTGCTGAGGATGCCTTGAAGAAATTGGAGGAAGTTGGCGTCAAACAGGACAATGATCTTGTCTACTTCCTCCGACCTTTAGCTTAGAACTTCGCGAGTAAGTTATACTTTTCTTTTGCTATTTTGTCGCTAGCTTGGACTGTCTTTGAAACTAATGCTGCCTCTTGTAGATATTCTTGGCGTTGCGCTAGAGCTGCCCGGGTTCGGAAGCATGCGGATGGGATTGGTTCCCTCTTCGGCGATGCCACTCAAGTGCTGAGGCAACTCCACAAGCACCTTCTGGTGGATGTCGCAGTTCCGCCTACACTGGGCGGTCTCCTGAAGGTTTCCTGGAGGATGACATCCTTCAGGCCTACTCAGTTGCCCAGTCGAGTGCGGGGTGAAGACCGCCATCCAGTTCGCGTTGGCGCACGGAGTCGAAGGCTTGGATGAAGCCTACTCGAATCTTCCCGTCAATCCTTCCAAGGGAAGAAAGGTAGCGCTTCGTCCTTTCGGCGAGCCGGCTGGAGCCCTTGCTCGGAAGTTGTCTGCCTTGATTGCTCATGCCAGTCGCAAGGGGCAACCTGGTGCGAGTGGCAGCACTTCCGCGATTCCATAGGATAGGATTTAGTTTAACTTGTTCCTCCTGATGTAATGAACCTTAGGATGTATTCCCGTGCTTATACCTTTAATTAGAATGTTCTTTTGATATCCAAGTTTGTGATTTCTTGCGATTGATTGCCGTGAAGTTCTCCCGATGGGAGTAGCCCCCGAGCACGTGTTGAATAGGTGGTTTTATTTACTCGAGTGGGGTGACTTTGAAACTTTTTCCTTAACCTTTGTGTTTTCCTCCAGGAAATTGGTGCTTCCGCGGAGTCTTCGAGTGGATCTGCTGCACGATTGGATCCGCTTGTTGCTGCTGTTAGCACTTTTGCTTCTCTTCGTGATCGTGTCACAGATGGTGAACGTAAGTATAAAGCTTTGCGCGGAGTGGTTGATGTGGCCAAGTCGAAGCAAAAACTTGCGGCTGATCGTGAACAGTTTGTGATGGAGGAACTTGCAGCCGTCGCCAAGGATATGCTGTGTAAGCACGTGAGCCCCCTAGCGTTTGATTTGACCGCCCTTCTTTCCTGTGCTGATTCTTCATAACCTTCTGTGTAGTTGTTGAGCCTGATGGTCAACGCGAAGCGCATTGGGTGGATAACCTTATTGCTCATGAAGCTGGTAGCTCCAAACCACATGCGAACAACTTCTGGTCGGACCGTAGTCGAGGCTTTGTTCTGGCTACGTTGAAGTATCGAGTAGTCCAGGCGAAGATACTCGTGAATTCCTTCCATGAGGCCTTGATTGCTGTGAACTCTGCTTTCTATCCGTTGGAGAGGGGTCCAGAAGATTTGAGCCATCTCCTCAGAACTTTCGGCCGAGAAGGTGAAATTCGCGAGTGTGTTCGCAATCAGATGATTTGCGGGTCCGTAGTAGCGCTTTCCTTCGTCCGATTGTGGCATCCTGAGGTGAATTTCAACTCTGTAGCTATGCTCCCGGATGGTCTAGTCGATATGGCCCCTCAATATAGAGTTGTTCGGCCTGCAGCGGAGGAGATTATTCGATTGACCTCGCAAGAGGTGGATCGGGTATTAGCCGAGGAAAATGCTCGTCGCCATATGTAATCGTAGGATGTATGTATCATGTTACTTTGTATAGTTCTCCCAAAACTTTGTAAGGTCTCTACCTTGTTTATAACTATGTATATAATTTTTTTCCTGTGATGCTAAGTTAGGTGCAGCCCCCATGTATTTGGGGTGTATACCTGTTATTTAGCGTGCAAGGATAAACAATGCGAGTAGCTATGGTTGAAGAACCATGTATTTTTATTGAAATGACTGAGTAGTCATGTATTTGGGGTGTATAGCCTTATTTTTGCGAGTAAAATAAACCTAATGATAGAATTTGCGGAGGTGTGCAATATTCCATGGGTTGGAGTAGATGCCACCAGTCGTCGGGTTCTTCAGTCGATAGGCGCCACCTGGGATAACTTCATGTATTATGAAGGGTCCTTCCCATGGTGGTTCGAGCTTGTGCCCTTCCTTCTGCTTGAGCCGCAACACCAAATCTCCCACTGCGAAGGCTCTGTGACGTATACGGCAACTGTGATAGTTTCGCAACGACTGTTGGTATACTGCGGATCTTGTGAGTGCAATATCGCGTATTTCGTCGAGTGCATCCATATCTTCCGCGAGTGCCCTGTTAGAGGTTTCTTCGCTGTAAGAAATGACCAGTGGGGCGCTGAATTTGACGTCCTCGGGAAGGACTGCTTCAGCCCAATATACCATGAAAAATGGTGTGTATTTTGTGGATCGATTTGGAGTTGTGCGGAGGCTCCATAGCACGGAGGATAGCTCTTCTTCCCAATGTCCCGCTGCTGGGTGTAGGCGGTCGAGTACTCGTTTCTTGATGCCAGCCGAAACCAATCCGTTAGATCGTTCGACCTGGTCGTTGGTTTGCAGATGAGCCACTGAAGCGAATTTGAGGGTGATTCCCTTTTCTTCGTAGAACTGCTGTGTTTCCTTTGCTGTGAAGTTGCTGCCATTGTCGGTGATGATGTTGTGTGGTATGCCAAATCTGCATACAATGGAGTCGAGAAATTTGACGACGCATTGGGCGCTAGCCGAGGTGACTGGCATCGCTTCGATCCACTTCGTAAATTTGTCGACTGCGACAAGCAAGTGTGTGTATCCTCCAGGTGTAGACTTGCGTAATGGTCCTACCATGTCCAGCCCCCATTGTGCAAAGGGCCAGGCGATTGGTATCATATGTAATTCCGTGGCGGGGGCGTGTGGTTTGGGTGCAAATCTTTGGCAAGCGTGGCACCTATCGACCAAATCCTTTGCATCTCTAGCCGCTGTAAGCTAGTAGAATCCTGCTCGAAAATCTTTGCCCACGATTGCTTTCCAGCTGGCGTGATGTCCACAATCTCCTTGGTGTATCTCTCGCAGCAATTCCTTGCCATCTTCGGGTGCTATGCATTTTTGCAGTATGCCTGAGATGCTCTGTTTGTATAACTCGCCGTTGAGTACCCGAAAAGATTTGCTGTGTCGTACTATTTGTCGAGCCTCGTGAACGTCTGCTGGGAGCTGTTTGGCGGACAAGTCGTCGAGGTATTTCTGCGTCCAGACTGGCTTGACCAGAAAAACTTGTCTTGAAATACCATGGCTGAGGTCGATGATAGCAACTTGCGGGCTGACCTCTGTCTTCAATGCTGTGGGTGCTCCTGCAGTTTTCTTGACCTTGACCGAACGCTTGGTCATCCGCTCGAAATATATTCCTGGCGGTATGGGCGTGTTTGTGGACCCCCATGTTTGCCAGCCTGTCTGCCTCTTTGTTGCTGGATCTCGCGATGTGCTTCAGCTCACATCCTTTGAAACTTCCTTCGAATAGATTGTACACGTCCCGATAGGCAACCATGTTTTCTGCGATAACGTCGCACTCCTTCATTATCTGTTGCACGATGAGATTGGAATCGCCATAGATCATAAATCGGGTGGCTCCACACGCGATCGCCATCTTCATCCCATGCAACATGGCCTCCTATTCTGCGTCTTTGTTGGATGCTGGATCGTCGGGTGGGAAGTCCAATCGCAGGACGTACTGCAACTTGTCTCTCCTGGGGGATATGAGGACGATCCCAGCTCTAGCTCCTTCGTTCCTTTTTGACCCGTCGAAGTACATGATCCAGTTACTCGTATATTCTGGTGGTTCGGGTGTTTGTAATTCTGTCCATTCGCTCAGAAATTCTACGAGTACCTGTGACTTCACGGAATTGCGCCCTGCATAGATAATGTCCTAGGCGCCTAGCTCGATGCTCCATTTTGCTATTCTTCCATATGCCATGGGATTGTTCATGATTGTACCGAGTGATGCGTCGTTTACCACCGTTACGGTATGTTCCTGGAAGTAATGTTTGAGCTTTCGAGCTGTGAGAACAACTCCATATGCGAGCTTCTGGTAGTGAGGGTATCGCTGTTTGCACGGCGAGAGAACCTCGCTGATGTAGTAGATTGGTCTTTGAACTCCATATGCCTTGTCGTCCTCAGGTCGCTCGACTACAATGGCCGTGCTGATGACTTGATTTATTGCGGCTAGGTATAGATATAGTGGTTCCCTTTCTTGTGGTGTTGCCAGAACGCGCCTGCTCTGTAAGGATCGTTTCAGGTCTGCAAATGCCTGTCTTGCCTCGGGTGTCCACTCGAATTTATATGTCTTTTTGAATAGCTTGTAGAAGGGTAATGCCTGCTCGCCCAATCGCGCAATGAATCTGCTCAAGGCGGCTAGTCGCCCTTCGAGCTGTTGCACTCCGCGCAGAATGGTGGGCTCCTTCATTGTCAGGATTGCTTGTATCTTCTCTACGTTGGCTTCAATTCCTCTGGCGGATACCAGGTACCCGATAAGTTGTCCTGCTGGGACGCCGAAGACGCATTTTGTCGGGTTGAGCTTAATCCTGTATGCGTTTAAAGCGTCAAACGTTTCTTTGATATCCCCGAGGAGCGTATCTTCACTCGAGTCTTGATGACGATGTCCTCAACGTACACTTGTATGTTTTTGCCAATGAGCTTGGCGAGGCATTTTTGCATGCAACGCTGATATGTTGCGCCTGCGTTTTTGAGCCCGAAAGGCATTGTCGTGTAGCAGTATACACCATGAGGTGTGATGAATGCTGTCTTTTCCTCGTCTTACTGTTTCATCCTAATCTGGTTGTATCCCAAGTAGGCGTCTAGGAAGGAGAGGCGTTGGCAGCCTGCAGTAGATTCCACGATCTGGTTGATCCACGGGAGGGGAAAGTTATCCTTGGGGCAGTGCTTGTTCAGCGACGTGTAGTCGATGCACACGCGAAGGATGTTGGTGTTCTTCTTTGGGACCAGCACTGGGTTTGCCAACCAAGTGGATATTTTTATCTCCCTGATGAATTTTGTTGCGAGCAATCTGTTTACTTCTTCTCCAAGCGCTTTCTGCTTGGGCTCTGAGAACCGTCGGGTGGTCTGCTTGATGGGCTTTGCATCTTTGTAGACTTCGAGTGAGTGCTCGGCGAACTCCCTGGGTATCCCTGGCATATCTGAGGGTTTCCATGAGAAAATTTCCTAGTACTCACGGAGGAGTTCGACGAGCGCGCTTTCCTATGCTGGCGAGAGGGTAGTGGAGACCATTGCCGTTTTCGCAGAATCTGTCGGGTGCACTTGATGCTTGCGAGTGCCGCTGTTGGCACTGAATTCCAGCTCTGGTGCGTTCTTCTTTGTGAGGGGCATCACGGAGTGATCCATTGTTTTGCCTATCTCCTCTAGTTCTTCTTGCATCCCGAAAGATTTGGCGATCTCGTTGAACTTGATGTCGCACTTGTTTGATTTTTGGAAATCTCCGTCGATGGTGATTGTGCCATATTCTCCAGGTAGCTTAAGTTTCAGATATGCATAATGTGGTACTGACATGAATCTTGCGAACGTTGTTCGACAGAGAATGGCTTGGTACTGTGAGGGCCATTCGACTACTTCAAAGTCGAGGAATTCTCTCCTGTAATTGCGTCGATTGCCCAACACCACCTCCAGGTTGATTGTTCCGAGTGGGCGGATTGCCTTTCCTGGAACTATCCCGTGGAAGGATGTTTCTGATTCTCCGAGTACCTCCAGGTTCCTGTTCATCCGACGGAGTGTGTCCGCGTAGATGATGTTGATGCCGCTGCCCCCGTCCATAAATATGCGAGCCAGTTCGTAATTGTCAATTTGTGCTTGGATTACTAGGGCAGCTTGTCCTGGTCGATAGACTCGTGGGGGTGGTCTTCCTTGGAAAAGGTGATTGGCTGGTCCGCCATCTTCTGGTACTCGGATCTTGCTGGTGGGGTTTGCACAGCCATGCATAACTGTCGTGTGTTTGTCTTCTGGGCCTTGCGGGACGGGCAGACCTTTTGTATCATCCCCAACAGTCCGGCAGGGTTCGGGTATGCATTGCCTCCTGCGTTGGCGACGGGTGGCGCAGGTAGTGCGGCTAGTACCGTGTTCTGGTTACCTGGTGGAGGTAGGGGTTGTGGCGGTTGGAATCCTTGGTGTCCTCCTCCAGGAAGCTGCGGGTAGTCTTGACTAACTGCCGATCTGTTCTTCTTCGAGAAGGCCTCGTGAATGTCAAGGAACTTTCGGCAATCCTTGAGAAGGCGTGTTGCCTTAGTTTTGCCCGTGCGCTTATCTGTAAATAGATGTAGCGTGCAGTATCCATCAAGGTCCTCTTCGGGAGTTTTGTCCTCCGTCTTTGGCTTCCATTCGTGATTTCCACGACGTCCTCTATCGTGATTTCGTGTGAATTCTGCTGCTACCAGTTCTTCTCGGTCGTCGTGATCGTAGTACTTCCTTCTTTTCTTTCGACCGTGGCGGTCGTCCTCGGGTGCGGGCGAAGATGCCCTCTCGTTGCGCACTGAGTCCTCTCCATTAGCCCATCTATCGGCTATGATAATCAGTTCTCCAATAGTCTTGGGTGCGGCTCGTCCCAGTTCTTCTCTGAAAGCAGTTCGTCGAGCGGCCTTTGCGAAGGCTTCAACCGCTACTTCCTCTGATATGTTCCCTGCGGTGTTCCTGTGCGTGGTCCATCGCTGGATGTATTCGCGAGTGGACTTTTGCTTGCAGGCTCGCAGTTCCTCGATGGTCGCTGGTCTTTTGTATGTGGCCTAGAAATTTTTGCAAAAATCGAAGTGTAGATCGTCCCATGACCCGTAGCAGGACTTCGGTCTTGCTTCCAGCCAACTGCGTGCCGCTCCTACCAAGTGTAGATTGAGGTACTGCATAGCCGTGTTCTTGTTCCCACGTTGGCATTTTACTGCCGTGAGGTAATCCGACAGCCATGACAAAGGTTTGAGTGAACCATCGTATTTTGTTACTTCTGTGCTGATCTTGAATCTTTTGGGTACAGGCGCCTCGCGGATGCGGCGAGCGAAGAACAGCACGCCGCAGGTTTCGTCATCACAAGAACCGGATGAGGAGCGTGCGCGGTTCCTTGCTGCTCTCGCCTTGTCCACTCTACTTTGCGCGATATCCGACCGCGCGTTATAACCTGGCTGATCAGGATCGGTTTCTTTCCTTGGTTCCGTTGCGATTTCGCGAGCGGCTGCTTTGATGTCGCGAGACGAGATCTTTATTTCTTGGGCTACCTTCGCTGCTGCTTCAGCTATCATCGTGTCTCCGGGCTTCTTTTCCTCGACCACCGCGAGGCGATTTTTCCCTCCTGGATGAAGCACTCCCGCGCTTGTGTGATGCCTCCTTCTTCTTCTCCTTCTGTGCAGCAGCTTTCCTGCGATCATAGGAGCCAAGCCTTGAGGCTTCCATGCCTAATCCTTTCTGAACTTGGTTGTATTGCTCCGCTCGGGGGTCGTTTTCCCTTGGTTCATTTATCTGCATGTAGGTTGCTGCGGCTAGGACTGCGGCAGCGGGAGTTTGCGGATAGATGTTTACTTCCACATCGACCCGCATGAGGGAAGGTCCGAGTGACTTGCTGATCCCGTCCAAGGATTCGCCGTCCATGGTCGCGGTTCTTGAGTCGTATCCCTTCCTTGCGGGGGGCGTCCCGACAGAAGGTGTTAGGGATAGCGCGGCCCGACGTTGGCTCGATTCGTCCGCTAATTTTTTTCGATTGGCTAGATCTATCCGAGCTTCCTTGATCGCAGTAGCTGCTCTCACTAGATGATAGTGGTAGGCGATCATGTCTTCGTGTGGGGCTCCGGCTGCAGGTGGTTTGCTTGTGCGGATAGCCTCCTTTGCTCGGACCCAAGCATCTCGCGAGACGTTGATCTCAGCGCGTTCCCTTGCGCTGTGTGCAGTTTCTTCGGGTGGTTGTTCCGATCCTGCCATGCAGACCTGAGCCAGATGTGGCTTGTGAGTCCTAGGCATAGCTTGAAAGGCCTTATTGATCCGAGAGGGTTCCTCTGTAGAGAGGGTATGGAAGTTGCTGGTGTTGAGGAGGATGGACTCGCCACTTTTTGCCAAGTAGGGTCATGAATCGACAGCTCCTGGGCTGGAAATCGACTCAGATCCCGATTCCTCAGGGAAGCGAAGGATCCCATCTTTGTTGGTTTATGACTTGAAGGTGACGCTCTTCTCCTGATCGTTGAATACCGGGCGTGATTCCGGCGAGTGAGGGGTGACTACGACAGATCCGATCCGAATCGGGTTGGTCGGAGTCGAAGTCGAAGGTTTCCAACGTGAGTTGGTCGTCGATGAAGCCGAAGATGCCGGAGATCCAGCGCCTGCCGTTCCCACAGACGGCGCCAATTGTCGAATCTGCATCTCAACAAGTCCCTCGGGTGAACCCATAGGGTTTCTATTAGGAGAACCTGTAGGCGCCTGTGACGATCGTCGGCTAGACAGGGGGCATGATTTACCCAGGTTCGGGGCCCTCGTAGAGGTAAAACCCTTAATCCTGCCTCTGTCGATCTGCATTCAAGAGTAGATCGGTTACAATGGGGGGTCGCTCAAGTCGAGAGTATGATCTCGAGCTCAAGGCTTGGTGGTGCGGTATTGCTTGTCCTCTCCTGGCGATTCTCCTGGCCTTATATAGGTGGCCAGGTCTCAAATCTCACCCGGGGAGGACTCGAACTCTAACCCTAAGTCGGTTACAAGTTTCCTATCTTAACCCGCAAGGCTTTTGCGGGTGGGCTTCCACTAGGCCTTTTAGAATAGTCCAAGGCATCTCCTCTTGGGCTTCCGTCCTGGGCCTAGGACCGGGTATCCTTACTCGACAGGTGCAAGGTCCATCCCTTAGTAAAACATTATCCTCTAAATTCCTTCCTTTGAGCTATAGTAGCTTAATCATAAAATTGTTATGATGGGATGGATTAAAAGGTATAGGTAAAAATCGTTTACCTTGCTTGGAGATCGCTAAGAGTGGAATCTGGAAGAATGCTATTAATATGGTGATATTAGTAGAACAATCAAATTCAAAGTATGACTCAACGGGTGATAGTATATGACTAACACGGCAAGGAAAATGTGCTAGTACGACTAGCATTGTTTGATGTTGAATGATTCTTCTGTAAAGGAAAGGGAATATTGAAATTACAGAAGGTATATGGCAGAAAAAGAAGATAACTGAAAAAGTCCAGCTCAGGAGTATATGCTTGATATACAAGTTATAGATGTATTATTAGTTAACAAAGTATTTTTGGGTATTTTTATGCCACATTGGTTGGTATGAGTTGTCATATAAAGCAAGGCAATGCAAGAAATACAAGGGCCTGAAAGAAACTAGTAATAGACGTGGAATCGATTATGACAAGAAAAAAATAAAGTGTTATGGTGTTCATTGTTGTATCGAACCAAACATTCAAGATTTATTTTAAGAACTTAATAAGTTGTTATTTTGTTCTGGTCTTTTGTGAGAACAAATGAGATTGTTCCACTACAAGAAAACCCCTTCTACAGCAACGCATGGATGCGTATCTAAGTGACCATATAGGCGTTGCAAGCTACTATACCAACGGATATAAATGTGTTGCCTTATAGGGCGTTGCAAAGTTACAATGCAACGCATATAGGTGCGTTGGTAACCGGTAGGATAAACGTTGCAGAGTAGCTACAGATGCCAGGAAACAATTGTATGCGTTGGAAAAGATATCCTATACAGATTGGAAATTCTAATTCACATAATATTATATTCAATACGGGATGGTTTGACCGGTTGAAAGTTTGTATATTTATTTTCTCATCCAGGGAGTATGGTTCATATGAGATGTACCGCAACACACAAATCATAGAATATTAATGCACCGCGTCGCAAATAATTCAACAAGAATTATTATAGCACCATTCCATACTTTTTTTTGAAGAGTAGACAATTTACAAACTTGCATGAGAATACGATATTCTTCCTAGCCCTGTATATATTCTTTTTGGAATTCCATTCCATAATATGAAGGGCAGAAAATTTACAATTTTGCATCAAATATAAATCTTCCTACTCCTATATACATTTGTCCAGATATTTTTCCTAGCATGTTCAAAGCTGATATCCAAATATTGCAAGTCTTGATGATGCATGGGACCTGCAAATACATAATTTTCTTTTTAGACTTAAAGTGGAAAAACAAAGTGTGAAGAATACAGTGAATTATACTAAATACTTGTTTAAAACTTTGTTTGTATACTCACCATGTTCGCATGCCAAGCGTGCGAGAATTTTTTTATATCCTGTGCATTAGAAATATCTCATGAGACCCACAAATCATAGAGGTTACCACACAGATGAAAAAAAGGAAACCTCGATAAGAAACTACAAGATCAAAACGAATCCATCAAACAACAAGCAAGATGCTTTAACTAACTAGATCGTTCATCTAAAGACATATCAATTAACTAGTTGGTAGAAATCAAAATATTAAAAAGCGTAACAGATCATCTGATAGGCATGAGTTGAAGGTCACACAAAGTGGCAGATCCAAGATTTGAGGCTGGCAAGGGTGCACATTTAATATTTAAACCATTTAAGGCACAAATGCAACTGAACATAACATGTCGCTTGGAACTCTCGTGTGTTACCAATCTAAATCTGTAGTTATAGTTAGTCATTGGGAATAGCTGCATGAGAAGAAGTATTTTGGACTTGATATAACTTTCCAAAAGAGGAGGAGTTAATACCTGGTTGTAGTACTGCTGCTTGTTGTCGGTGCTGATGTGTGCCCGCTAGCGGAATCTTGTTGTGCCATCTCGTATTGCTGCCGCCTGCATTGTCGGTGCTGATGTATATTGACTGACCCTGGTTTGTGTCAAAAGAAACAATGTCATATAATACGATGGGCACTGCTCTGCTGCAATTCTAGTATTGATGTACAGGTATAGTGGAAAACCAACGGCAACAGCCATCGACAAGGCCCAAACCGACGAGGTCGCCGGCCAGGCTGCACGGTACTTACTCCTGTACCTGCAAAAAAATGTGTTTTGATTTTTAGATATTCCAATAAGTTAATCACTGAGATATGAAATGATCATACAAAAATAAGTAGATATTTTAGTAATGGATTGAGATCATTTCATAGTAGAAAGTCACAAATTAAAAATATAAAGGTGAAACTGATGTTTTCAAAGGCCAGTTTCAAATTGTAGACAATACTTCTATATGTATTAGCCTTCAAGTAAAATATGACTGTTCCAAAGTTCCAACACTAGATCTCAGATTTAAGGAAGGAAGAATTTATTAGAAGAAACATCATAATGATTGAATACTCAGTCTCACTCGTGGATGTACACAGACTGTAATATCGCAAAATATATTATTTTGCAATTTACATATGCATAGCAGATTTGGTGGAAATGAGTACTTCTGATCCGTTATCTAATACCGAGATAAACAAATTTATATAGGCGAACTACTGTGCTTAGCATCTAACAATCGAAATAACAAGGTCAGTTCAGTTTTAGGTTTCTGAACAACATGCGACAACGAAATATAATTTCTGAAAATTATTAACTTGCTACCATTCTTAAAGGTCCAATAGCTAATGACCTCACAGCAAGCCAACTGAAATTCTATTTTTCCCAGTTTGCTAGAGCTGTACGTATATTTGCTCACCCAGTTCACATAAAAAAAATATCATATGAATAACTCAACAAAGTGTTAATTGGTCTCTATATATTGAACAATCATTTGTAATCTAGTCTAAATACCGTACAGTGCAAATCAGCAAAGTTATTGTCAAATAAGTAAACTGTTAACTTCCACTATAAGACAAGACAACACAACTACTGGTAGTTTATCACTTGCCAGTGGTTGCAACTTGTAAGCACACGAAGACAACAAAGCTAGCTATGTCAATGCCATGGATCAATGTGAAGCTAAGAGCAAGACAAAACAAATGCCAATTTATCAAACCTGTGTCTGTGTGTCTGTAGGTGGAGCACACCATGCGGAGGTGCAGACGAATGTCAGCTCACCATGCGGATGTGCGCTGTGGACTGCTGCTTAATACATAAGCCTACAATGATTCAACGATACAACAGAGTTAAGAAACGTCACCAAACACTGATCGATCGAGGACCGCAGGTGGCAAAAGTTGCACTTGCTTGTCCGCTTCTCCCAAGAATTCCTTACTAGACACGTTGACTTCATATATGCACCAGCCCCTAGGGCACGGCGTCAGACTTGACTCAATCAAGGAAAACGGAGAGAGGAACCTGTGAGGGGGAAAGAGAAATTGCACCTAGAGCCTGAATCGCTCTTTGCGCACTTCCGCCGCCGCACCCCCACGGCAAACACTCGCCGCCGCAGCTCTTCGACCAAGCTCCGCGTCATGCCTAGATCCATGTTGGATGCACGAGCGTTTCCGGAGTTAGGGGATCTCATGGTAGGAGGCCAGCCGCATCATCGGCATCCACTAGTCGCCGGTGACGAGGCCTTGCTCGCCGACGGACGGGAGTGGATCGTGGCGGCTAGGTTTTGGAGAGGCGAGGAGTGGGACGGCAAGTGTAGGCGTGCGTTCGTGGCTGGTGGAACACATAGGGTAGTCGTGGACTGTGGTGGTAGATAAAAAAAAACAAGGTGGTTGTGTTTGGGCTGGGCTAATTTATTTTGCATGCAGTTTTCTACGGATGCAGATTGCTACACAAGCATCTGTATCTACAATAAAAATTTACAACGACTATTTATTTCGTTGCCAGGTATCTATTGCTGTACGGTGGGTCTTCTTGTAGTGTTCAAACTATGACCATATTCCATAATTGATGGATATGTTAATATAAATCATGTTGGTAAAGTAAACATCTATAAGACTAAATGCTAAACGTTGCAAGACGTAAAAGAGTTTCACTTAAATTGTGACACCACCATTTTAGTTCATATCGGAAAGGAAAACATGAAGGAACTCCATATTGATGGACTTCCAGAGTCATTTTGTTTTGAATAAATTGACGCTTGTGAGACCTCTTACAAAAGATGACTAGAATTCCGTTCATAGGCCAAAGTAGAATGGATGACTAATTTAATGGAGATTGTACATGTTGATGTATATAGTCCATTATGTATAGTCATGTGTGGTGGATTCATTTTTCCTTCATAAAATTACGTCGATGATTTGAGTAGATATATGAGTATATCTATTTAAAGAGAATGGAGTTTCACAATTTTGAATTAATTCATATTTTTGTTAGTATGAAGTAAAAAATCATTGTAACAAGATAATCAAGTATTTATGATTGGATCATAAAGGATAAAGTTTTGAGTTACAAGTTTAGCAAAACATCTGAGGAGTGGTAGAATTGTTCCGCAACTTATACTTCTTGAATACCCCACATTAGTTTAGAGTATTCAAGAGACAAAATCAAACCTTGTTGGACATGGTAAGATTAATAAAAATGCCATTATAATTTTGTAGTTGATACATTAGTGACAACCGCTTTTTCACTGAAAAGAGCAGCATCATGATCCGTTGAAATTGACAACATATAAGATATGGTTTGGGTAGTGACCCGAATTGTCACTTTCTTAAGTTTTGGTATGCATATCATGTGTAAAATGTTTACAGCCAAAATACGATAAATATATATTTATAAGGTTATCCCAAATAAAACATTGGGTATTTCTCCTATCACCGAACCAAAATACAAATGTTGTTTGTAAGAAAGGATTGATTTCTCGAGAAAGTAGTTCTTGCGAAACAAGTGAGTGGGAGGACAGTACAAACTCAACGAGATTAGAGAATCTTTGTTATCATGTCAAGGAGAGCGCATCACTGGAAGTTTTTCCGGGTTTTCCTATTTCGACTAAGTAGAAGACACTACATATGTTGTAGATACTTCGAATGAGTTTGGGAACTGAACCAGACAAGTCCTAAAACTTTGTACTTAGACCAACTTATGGTTTAAAGAGTAAAGTGTTGTTTTGACAACAAAAGGACCTAGACCTTATAAAGGAAGCAAATCATGGGCCCTGACTTTGTAAAATTGACTATGAGTCATTATATCCGCCATAGTATCCTTGTATGAATATCAAGTGTGTGACTTGATAGTCCTATCGATAGGCATGATGCCTAACGATAGAAAAAAGGGTCTATATAGCGACAAAGACATGGATTTTTACATCCTTTGAAAGTTGTACTTATCAAAAAGTTGTTTTTGACAAAGTTCAAAAAGTTGACTACTACAAGATTTTGATCTTCCGTAGTGATGCTTTTGTCTTTGCGGATAGTTTGTAGAGGCCCCAAACCGGATAGTCCAGAACCCATCATATGCATACATTCACGATCCCAAGAATTCAGTCGTGAACAACATACGAAGTGGAACACAGATACATTATCCGTTACACGAATAAGATAGTCTTACAAACCAATGGTAACATGACCAAGTCTTTATTTACTGTCACGCGGGACAGGAAAATTTATCAGATCACACACACAACGGAGAGTAAATACAACGTAGATAGCCCATGTCACGCCTTCACCAACAGGCTGCTGACCGGGAGCCGGGCCTAGTTCGCATAATCGTCGAAATAGTACCCTTCCTCGTACTCCTCCTCCGGTGGTATCTCCTCAAAGTCTGGCCAAGTAAATAGCTAGGGGCGAAACCAATATGAGTACATTGGAATGTACTCAACAAGACATCCTTTATACACTTACAAAATGCATTATGCTTATATGGTGGATATGTAGGCTATAAATAGGGCTCACTACCCATGGTGTATATCTAAGATAACATCATGGTCGCATCATTTTATCTGTATCTTCGTTGAGGAAGATACTTCAGAAGAAAATAATATAAGTTTTCTTTCTCTTGTAGATATTGCATATCCAAGAGGTTTTATAAAGCTTGTTTAAAAAAGGAAGTTCTCTTTGCAAAACTCCTTGGAACAACATTTGCATGTCCTTCATCAGTACCCTCTGGTACAATTTCTTGGTTTCAAAACACATTTTTGAAAACATGACACAATGCTAGCTACATGGCCTTTCAACTGCCCATAACCGAGGGGTCGGCTATTTTTAATAGTGTTACTCTACAGAGGCGTACACATTCCACTAGATCCAAACGTCTTCCATGAACCACCCATGGATCGACACAACGATATGCAAGCATCGGAAGAATGATCCTAACTGTCCACTCTGATCGAGCTAGTAAGTGCTTATCCATTCAGCTGGGTGTAATCTCCCCGGCACCAGGTCCCACCCCGCCACGGCAAGAGACCCAACTATTGCTTCCGGGGGGTAACTTAATCCCTCACTTTGTATGTCCCGTTACTCCCTCCTGACGACACTTCGGTTCAGAGAGTCATCCTCTCTATAGCATCTTGGGATAAAACACGCACTAACAAGAGCAAGTATTTAGATAGGCCTCATACCCATGTTGGGGTAGAGTGGCGGTACTTCTTGGTTGTTTAGTGAATACTAGGTTATGTGCCTTTTGGAAAACCATTTAAAAACAACTCTTTAGCTCCCCCGGTGAACAAGGTCCCGCCTTTCCACCGTGGACTTTTCATGACACCCTTTTGGTTTTGCAAAAACACATTTTAGAAGTGTCCACTTAGGGACTCAAGATTATTATCTTAGGCGGTATTTATATACCTTATAGTGGCTAAAGGCTTGGTAACACCAAGTTGACTAATGGCAAGGTCATAATATAACTATATAATATTAATAGTAATAATGATAGTCACTCAATAAAAATAGTTTTGATAATCAAGTGTTTTGTAAAACTTCATAAATAGAGCATGCATGATAGAATGATAAGTAGGAATAACAGCAAGATTTAAGGATGGCTTGCCTTGGAGGAGTTGAGGTTCCTGCTCATGATAACAACAAGAATGGTAGTAGTAGCCTCCGGCACCAACTACTTCTTCTTCGGGTTCTATCGTCGTAAAAATAAAATAAGGACATTCAATCAGAACCAAACCAAGCAAGCAAAGATACTCAATCACACCATACAGTAAGCAATGCACAAACAAAAAATTAGCACACAAGTTCACAAAATACTACTACTCAAGCATACACCCAAAATAACAATATTAATTATTACTACTACTCCATCTACTAGGGTAGAGTTGTCATGTAAGAGGTACTAAGCCTCTGGTCCAACTTCTGGAAAACAAAACATTCATCTAGAAGAATTACAACATTCATCTACTCAAGCATACACCCAAAATTAGTGGGAAATAACATGATGAGTGATAAGCACTAAAGCTACACATGGATCTATACAGAAAAAGAATGCATCCAAACAGAGGTGAAAACAAGTACTAACCAGTACCAAAATGGTATTGGAGCCACCTAAAAATACTCCTAACAATTGGATACAAATCTAGCTAAGCATTTGCAACACAAGTTTTTAATAAACTAAAATTAGGGAATAACACTTAGCTCATACTAGTTCCATACATTTCCTAAACATGCACAAACTTTCTAACATGGTAGATATGTGAGAAAACAACAATCTAACACTAATCACAACATATAAACCTGCTAGAAATCAAAGTGACACTAGCAAGCAATTATTATAAAATTAAATCTACACATTTTATTTCTAAGAGAAAAGTGCAAAAACTTAGATCTGTTGCCAAAATAAATCTAGAGCTATAAAAATCACACCAAGATAGGATATCATAGATCTAAACATAACCTAACAGATCCAATTGTTTTCACATCAAAAATTGATTTCAAACAACTTCTAAAAATCCTAGAATATGCTACTGGACATTTACTAAGATGTATGGCATTTCCAAATGGTAGACCACCTTGATGTGAGGTGAAGCCCTACTGGTATATCTAGTCAAGAGCTACTCAAAGAATTTTAGTTTGCACATTTTGAACATTCCAACAAAAAGTTATTGCATTTTTTCCTTAACAAAGAGTGTAAGGTTCATGATTTTTCATGTGTTTAAAAATGGCTCAAACACAGATCTACAAGTTGCATTAGTTCAAGATTTTTTAGATCTATCACAGGTAATTTTGGTTGATTTTATTTTTGAGTTTAACTATTTTTAACACGATTAAAGTAGATTTCAAGATTCAAGAGGTTTTTAAAAAAGGAAAAATAAATATGTGCGTGGGCTGTTCATCTCACGGGCGCGCGGCCCGCTAGGGCTCAGCGGCCCAGCTCGCTACCACGGTGCGCGGTACGTGCGTTCCGCTTCGCCGTTTAAATGTGGCTGTTGATCTCGCGATCAACGGCGCACGGTCGTCGTGTTTGTCTCCTCTTTCTTCTCTCTCTCCCGTTCTGATCGGAGCACGGCTGGCGGCGAGTTTGACGCGATTGCTCACCTAGGGCTCGTGTAGGCTGGTGGTGAGGGGTTGAGAAAGTCGCGGATTCTCGGGGCAATGCAGGGGCAGTGGAAGTACGTCGCGGGGTGGATTTTGTCGCTGGCGCGAAGCAGGGGTCCCGCGGCGGCTCCGATGACGTCTCCGGCGCTCCTGGAAACGAGGGAGCATGAGGACGGGTCAGGCGTGCTCCACGGAGGGTGGGGAGTGATTAGAGAGCAAAAAGGAGGGGTGGGGTTGCCCCAGGCGTGCTCAACCCACCCGTGTAGTTCGCGGGGGCTGGAGACGATCTCCAGTGACCTGGGCTCACAGAGAGCGCAGGGTGCTCATGGCTGGTTACGGGGCGAGTGAGGGGTGCGGTGTGGGGGTGGTGGCGAGGAAATGGCCCTCCCGTGGCTATATAGGCGTGGGGTGGCCGTGTGTGTCTGTGCGTGCGCTCGGGTGACATGGGGGCGAGCTCGTGCGCGCTCTGGCGTGCCCATGCCATGGCCTTTGGCCTTTGGGTGCGTCCATGGGTGCCAAATGGGGTCCGTCAAGGCCCCAACAGGCGAGGGAGAGGAAGAATGCGCGAGGTGGCCACAGTGGCGCGCGACAGTGCGTGTCTGTCAGGCTCGCCCATGCCCTCCTCCCCCGTTTTCTCCTCTGAAGACCGCACACTCTCCTCCTCTCTGGTCAACGTGTCTTGGTTGCTAAGGCACGGAAATGGAGTGTGCTGACTAGGCTTCTAGATGGTCCAAGTGGTGCAGAAAATGGATGTTCCACTCAAAAGTGGGATTCCAGCACTATCAGGTTGTCATGAAATTTTTTCCCTTGTATGTCCAGGGATACTTCATTGCAAATAAAATGGGCTTGGGTTTTGTTTCCAGGTATTTGTACTAACATAGGGTCACACATACGTGTAGACTTCATACCATTTTTTTCAGCAAATGGCATAGTAAACAAAGGAATGCGATGCACCCAAATCAAACAATACTTTAGCAGGTACATAGTTGACAGGAAACGTACCCATCACCATATCTGGCGTGTCCTGAACCTCCTCAGCAGTGACATGATTCAGATACCCCTTTGTCATAGTCTGCTTCTTGGGTGCTGGTGCATGTGTCATCTTGGTTGCATTGTTCTGAGCTTGGGCAGCATTGTTGGTCGGGCAGTCACGAGAAAAATTCCCTTCCTTGCCGCAGGCAAAGCAACCTTCATTGGGTTTTGGGTTCTGGTTTGGCTTGGCAGCATGGTTGGGCTTGTGTACATTCCCATTTCCATTTCCACTGCCTCCTGGCTTGGGTGCATAAGGTGCACGGTTTTTTTGGTGATTATTGTGGTTGTTGTGGCCATGGTGGTGGTTGTTGTTGTGGTTGTGGTTGTTGTGGTGGTTTCTTGGCGCAAAAGCAGGCGCCCTGTGTTGTGGTGGCCTGGCATATGGTGTGGGGCGGTGTCTGGGTGCACTAGATCTACCTTGGTACTACATCTTTCTCTTCCTGTTGTCAAAGACATTCTGTCTCTTGTGCTCCATCATCATCGCGGCATCCGCGAGTGACTCCAAATCCGCGAATGGAATGACCACTAGGGTGCACTGCAACTCATCGTGCAGTCCATTCAGGAATCTCTCCTTCTTCTTAGCTTCCGTGTTAACTTCATCTGGTGCATACCGGGCTAGCAGAGTGAATTCCTCCCAGTATTTTGACACAGACATTCCTCCCAGCCTCACTTTCAGGAACTTATCCTTCATGATGCTCATCACACCCTAGGGGATGTGATACTTGCGGAACCGGGCAGTGAAGTCATCCCGAGTAAAAACGTGATCAGCGGCGACAGTGTCACGGGTAGTCTCCCACCAAGTCCTTGCTGGTCCAGCAAGAAAATGGGTGGCGAATAGCACCTTGTCATTCTCATCCACTGATGCCACTTGCAGATTGTTGGCGATCGTGCGAAGCTAATCGTCAGCATCAAGTGGTTCCACGATCTTGGTGAAAACCGGAGGATTGGTCTGCTGAAACACCTTCAGCTTCGAGCGCCCTCCATTACCGTTGCCATCGTCGTTATTATTGTTGTTGGCGCTGGCAGCGGCCAATTGCTGCAGGGCAGCAATCGTGGCAGCACTCTCGGCTCTAGTGGCCTGGCGATCCTCCACTATGAGTGCCAACAATGCCTCCATCGACAGTGGGGGTGGTGGTGGTGGTTCCCGAAGCGGCGACATGCTGTTTTATTCAAACATGTGCAAGACTATGCAGCAAGACTTCTTTGTTTTGGGAAAACCAAAAATCAAAGCAACAAAAAGGAGTGTCTAAATACCAAAAAGAAAATGATAAGTGATCAATTAAGGGTAATGATTTATTTCATGGGTTGAGACAAATTGCAAACATGGATATCACACAAACAACCATCATATCATAGCATTGAGTCATACATACCACAACACATCAACGAACATCTACCACAACTACGCTCCTCAGAGCTACATAGGGGGATTCACCTTATAGGGTCGGCGTACATCTCACTGGCACAACTTCACAAGCTAAGAGGTACCCCGACTAGTACTACGCACTGTCTCCTTCGAAAAGGATCTCCTCGGGATCCTCCTCCTCAGCTAAGTCGTCATCCTCCTGCTTGGTCTGCTCGCTCATGTCCATCCCATCAGCATCTGACAGAAGGTCATCGTCGACTAGGAGATCCTCGTTCTCCCTGCGGAGCTCGGAGTTCTCCTCATCCAGCTCCTCGAGTGTGGAGTCTCGAGTAGCTAGGTCCTCCCTCGCAGTCTTCAGGCGCTCACGCAGAATCGCGTTGGCCTCCTGAAGTGCCCCCACCTTGGTGGTGAGACGGGTACGGGCCATACGAGTGGTCCGTAGCTGGCTCCCCAAGGCTCGGGTCTGTGCAGTCGTTGTCTCTAGGTCAAGCAACGTCTTACCCAGGTGGGTACAGAGGAGACGGCACTCCGCAATAATGGTGTGCTGCAGGATGCTCATGTCATTAAGACGACGCTGAGTGCGGTAAAGCAAAACCTCCATGTCCTCCAGGTGAAAACCGATACCCTCGAGGTCCTGAGGTACGACAATAGGTGTGCCGGTCTCGTCCCTCCTCCCGATGAACTCAGATCTAGAACCCAAGTACTGGTAGTCCCTCAAGTGGGCCAGGCGTGCGATGGCCTCCTCGATCACTCTCACAGCGCCCTCCTGCTAGAAGCGCTCAAAGGTGGCGAAGACGAAGGTCTCTGCTGAAGGAGTGGTAAGTGGAGGGCGTATGATGCACTCCAACAACCACTATCCCTCAATGGGAGATCCAGAAATCATCCCTCCCCGCAGCTCCTGAACGGGACGATCGATGAGCTTGGTCATCGCTACGAGCCTCCGCTCGAAACGAAAGGGGAAGTCTCTACCCATTCCCAACTAGCAAGCCTCGGTGAATACCATGTCCATCTACACAAAATTTTAAGTAAGCTTAAGTTAGACCCAAGTGTGCAAAATTTTAGAGTCGAACATGATATAACTTAATATACGTAGAGTTTGGGAAAATAGGGAAGATAGATATCAGAATCTTTTGAAACTTAGTTACTTTAGTGTATATATATATACCCAAATCGGATGGTCCAGAACCCCTCATATGCATACATTCACGATACCAATAATTCAGTCGTGAACAACATACGAAGTGGTACAGAGATACATTATACACTACACGAATAAAATAGTCTTACAAACCAATGGTCACATGACCAAGTCTTTATTTACTGTCACGCAGGACATGCAAATGTCTCACATCACACACACAACGGAGAGTTAACACAACGTAGATAGCCCATGTCACGCCTTCACCAACAGGCTGCTGACCGGGAGCCGGACCTAGTTTGCATAATCGTCGGAATAGTACCCTTCCTCGTACTCCTCCTCCGGTGGTATCTCCTCAAACTCTGGCCAAGTAAATAGCCAGGGGCCAAACCAATATGAGTACATTGGAATGTACTCAACAAGACATCCTTTATACACTTACAAAATGCAATATGCTTATATGGTGGATAGGTAGGCTATAAATAGGGCTCACTACCCATGGTGTATATCTAAGATAACATCATGGTTTCATCATTCTATCTGTATCTTCGTTAAGGAAGATACTTCAGAACAAAATAATATAAGTTTTCTTTCTCTTGTAGATATTGCATATCCAAGAGGTTTTATTAAGCTTGTTTTATAAAAGGAAGTTCTATTTGCAAAACTCCTTGGAACAACATTTCCAGGTCCTTCATCAGTACCCTCCGGTACAAGTTCTTGGTTTCAAAACACATTTTTGAAAACTTGACACAATGCTGGATACATGGACTTTCAACTTCCCATAACCGAGGGCTCGGCTATTTTGAATAGTTTTACTCTGCAGAGGTGTACACATTCCACTAGATCCAAACGTCTTTCATGAACCACCCATGGATCGACACAGCGATATGCAAGCATCAGAAGAATGATCCTAGCTGTCCACTCTGATCGAGCTAGTAAGTGCTTATCCCTTCAGTTGGGTGTAATCTCCCTGGCACCAGGTTCCACCCCGCCACGGCAGGAGACCCAACTGTCGCTTCCGGGGGGTAACTTAATCCCTCACTTTGTATGTCCCGTTACTCCCTCCTGGCGACACTTCAGTTCAGAGAGTCATCCTCTCTATAGCATCTTGGAATAAAACACACACTAACCAGAGCAAGTATTTGGATATCCCCCGTACCCATGTTGGGGTAGAGTGGCAGTACTTCTTGGTTGTCTAGTGAAGACTAGGTTATGTGCCTTTTGGAAAACCATTTAAAAACAACTCTTTAGCTCCCCCGGTGAACAAGGTCCCGCCTTTCCACCGTGGACTTTTCATGACACCCTTTTGGTTTTGCAAAAACACATTTTAGAAGTGTCCACTTAGGGACTCAAGATTATTATCTTAGGCGGTATTTATATACCTTATAGTGGCTAAAGTCTTGGTAAAACCAAGTTGACTAATGGCAAGATGATAAAATAACTATGTAATATTAATAGTAATAATGATAGTCACTCAATAAAAATAGTTTTGATAATCAAGTGTTTTGTAAAACTTCAGAAATAGAGCATGCATGATAGATAATGATAAGTAGGAATAACAGCAAGCTTTAAGGATGGCTTGCCTTGGAGGAGTTTAGGTTCCTGCTCGTGATAACAACAAGAATGGTAGTAGTAGCCTCCGGCACCAACTACTTCTTCGGGTTCTATCGTCGCAAAAATAAAATAAGGAAACTCAGTCAGAACCAAACCAAGCAAGCAATGATACTCAATCACACCATACAGCAAGCAATGCACAAACAAATTAGCACACAAGTTCACAAAATAATAGTACTCAAGCATACACCCAAAATAACAATATTAATTATTACTACCACTCCTTCTACTAGGGTTGAGAGTTGTCATTTCTCAACAAAATGAGGTGGAACCAGTGGGTGTCCCACTAATCTTTCCATGCCATCTAAGAGGTACTAAGCCTCTGGTCCAACTTCTGGAAAATAAAACATTCATCTAGAAGAATTACAACTAGGCATTCTAGTGGGAAATAACATGATGAGTGACAAGCACCATAGCTACACATGCATCTCTAAATAAAAAGAATGCATCCTAACAGAGGTGAAAACAAGTACTAACCAGTACCAAAATGGTACTGGATCCACCTAAAAATACTCCTAACAACTTGGATAAAAATCTAGCTAAGCATTTGCAACAGAAGTTTTTAATAAACTAAAAACAGGGAATAACACTAAGCTCATACTAGTTCCATACATTTCCTAAACATGCAGAAACTTTCTAACATGGTAGATCTATGAGAAAACAACATTCTAACACTAAGCACAACATCTAAGCCTGCTAGAAATCAAAGTGACACTAGCAAGCAATTATTCTAAAATTAAATCGACACATTTTATTTGTAACAGAAAAGTGCAAAAACTTAGATCTGTTTCCAAAATAAATCTAGAGATCTAAAAACCACACCAAGCTAGGATATAATATATCTAAACATAACCTAACAGATCCAGTTGGTTTCACATCAAAAAGTGATTTCAAACAACTTCTAAAAATCCTAGAATACGCTACTGGACATTTACCAAGATGGATGGCATTTCCAAATGGTAACTCACCTTGATGTGAGGTCAATCCCTGCTGGTAGATCTAGTGAAGAGCTACTCAAAGATTTTTTTTTGCACATTTAGAACATTCCAGAAAAAAGTTATTGCACTTTTTCTTTAACAGGCAGTGTATGGTTCATGATTTTTCATGTGTTCAAAATTGGTTCAAACACAGATCTGCAAGCTGCATTCGTTCAAGATTTTGTAGATCTATCACAGGTAATTTTGGTCGATTTTATTTTTGGGTTTAACTATTTAACACGATTTAAGTAGAGTGCAAGATTCAGTAGGTTTTAAAAAAAGGAAAAATAAATATGTGTGCGAGCTGTTCATCTCACGGGCGTGCGGCCCGCTAGGGCTCAGTGGCCCAGCTCGCTTCCACGGCGCGTGGAGCGCATGTACCGCTTCGCGGTTTAAACGTGGTCGTTGATCTCGCGATCAACAGCGCACGGCCGTCGTTTTCCTCTCCTCTCTGTTCTCTCTCTCTTGTTCTGATCGGAGCACGACCGATGGCGAGTTTGACGCGATTGATCACCTAGGTCTCGAGTAGGCTGGTGACGAGGGGTTGAGGAAGTCGCGGATGCTCGGGGCAGTGCAAGGGCGGTAGAAGTACGACCCGGGTGGCTTCTGTCGCTGGCGCGAAGCAGGGGTCCCGCGGCGGCTCCGACGACGTCTCCGGCGTTCCTGCAAACGAGGGAGCACGAGGACGGGTCCGGCGTGCACCACGGAGGGTGGGGAGTGATTAGAGAGCAAAAAGGAGGGGTGGGGTTACCCCAGGAGTGCGCAACCCACCGATGCAGTCCGCGGTGGCTGGCGGCGATCTCCGGTGATCTGGGCTCACTTAGAGCCCAGGGTGCTCATGGCTGGTTACGGGGCGAGTGAGGGGTGTGGTGTGGGGGTGGTGGCGAGGAAATGGCCCTCCTGTGGCTATATAGGCGTGGGGTGGCCGTGTGTGCTCGTGCGTGCGCTCGGGTGACATGGGGGCGAGCTCGTGCGCGCTCTGGCGTGCCCATGCCATGGCCTTGGCCTTTGGGTGCGTCCAGGGGTGCCAAATGGGGTCACTCAAGGCCCCAACGGGCGAGGGAGAGGAAGAATGCGTGACGTGTCCATAGTGGCGCGCGACACTGCGTGTGTGTCAGGCTCGCCCCTGCCCTCCTCCCTCGTTTCCCCTCTAAAGACCGCACGCTCTCCTCCTCTCTGGTCAACGTGTCTTGGTTGCTAAGGCATGGAAATGGAGTGTGCTGACTAGGCTTCTAGATGGTCCAAGTGGTGCAGCAAATGGATGTTCCAATCAAAAGTTATAAGCATTTGAAAATGATGCCATTTGTTGTTTTCTGCAAAATTCAGTTTCAGTTAACGACTTACGAAAATTTTCTAAGTGTTGGGGATAGAGTGGATTAGGCATAAGTTGATCTTGTTTTCATGAACAAAATCAACTTCAAAGTTTGTTTTGAAAGTGTGGTTGTGTTAATCAACATTTCTACTTCTAGAAACAACAAAAGAAAATAAATTTGGATTTCAAATGAGCACTGAAAACAAGGTGGAAAAACAGCTAGTTCCTGTTTTTCTCCGTTTTTCAGATACACTATTTCTGTCTTATTTTCTTAACACAAAAACATCAAACAAATGATTGTTTCTGCAATTCAAATTATTAAACTAAGCTCATCCTTTTGTAGTACATATATTAGAGATCACATTCATGCCAAGAAAACACAAAATGTGATACTCTGTCATATAGATAACAAGAGTGAAAAACACCTAGTTGACTTATTTTTCAGAAACGAGTTCCTATCGAAAACCCTAAGGAAAACATTGGATTAATATTTTTGCCAAATTGTTTTCTTGGTTCTAAGAAAACCAATTATTATTAATAAGTTGAAAACAACATTGCCACAAAAATTTAGATGCACAATAATAAAACATCAAGTGGAAAACAACACAGAAATATTTAGAAAACATAAAAAAACAAGGTGAATGATTTTTGAATCAAAGTTTGCTTGCATTGCATAGATAACCATGGTTCATTACATAATGTTGGATTACACAAGGGCATTAAAAAGTTTTTGTTGGCTCACAAAAATGGCTTCCCTCATGTGTTACAAGTGTCCCAAATCTGGGGTGTGACATAGTTCTAACAAAAGTTACATATTATGATATGGAAGTTGAATAACAAAACCAACTCTCCTCTCGAGGATGTTTGATCGAGGATGTGTACTTGACACAGTCTGAGAGTTTTGTAGAATTCAAAAGGTTGTTAGAAAGTTATGTAAACTTCAATGGTTGAAGTGAGCATAACGAAGTAGGAATCTTTACCTTAATGAAGTTATCAAAAGAGTTTGATTCCATCATGAACGATAAAGATGCTTGTAAAGTTACAAGAAATTAAGTGTGAGGGATATGACATATTTCCAATGCCTTATGTAGATGACATATGGTTGATTGGAAAATATGTATTTTAAATTAACACGGTTAAGATTTTTATATTGTTGAAAGGCTTAGAAGATATTGGGCATCGATATCCATAAGAGATGGATTAAAGCGCCTATGGTTGAGCCAAATTACATAGATGAAATATTGAAGTAAGTCAATATCGAAATGAAAAGAAGGAGTTCTTGTCATATGGAAAATAATTGAGCAAGATTCAAGTGTTTTGAAATTGATATTTCTAAGTCATGTTTCCATGCTATGTACACAACCAGATGAGTCCTATGCTATAAAATGTTATAGAAGGATAATTCATATAATGATTAGACAACAATAGGAGAGATCCTTGTGTCATTTTGGAAATGCTAAGGATGTGTTTTCCTATATAGTAATGACAAACTATTTGTTGTAATATGGTACACTAATAGTCTTGTCATATATTCAAATAAATTTATCTCAATTAAAATATGTGATGAAGGGTAGCACAATAGGCTGTAAGAAAGTTCCATGCTGGATTTGAAAGAGTTTAAAAATTAAAGTATTGCGACGGATACTACAAAGGCAAAACTATATCGTTGTACTGACAAAAAATAATAAGAGTATTTTGTGTCGAGGAATTCTTTATTGAAATTGGTAAATTTCCAAGAATGCTGACACTATGAAGCTACATTTTCACAATGTTAGTAACATTGGTTTAAGCTGAGGAATTAAGGTTTCACTGGTTGACCAAATATATACAAAGCCATCTCATTAGAGAATGAGTGATGCGTGTAGACGCAAAGAACATGCAAACACAATAGGACCTGAACAGTTCAGATCTGTTTGATGATGTTTACCACATGCGAAACATCGTAATAACACTGGAACACCATATGTGTTAAGTGCTTACAGACTAGATTATTGACTCTTGTGCAGACTGAAGGGAATATGCCCGAGAGGCAATAATTAAGTGGTTATTATCTTATTCCTTGTTTATGATAAATGTTTATTTCTCACGCTAGAATTGTATTAACCGGAAACATTGATACATGTGTGTTTAATAAACAAACAATGGTTCCTAGTAAAGCCTCTCTTTTAACTAGCTCGTTGATTAATAGATGATCAAGGTTTCCTAATCATGAACATTGGATGTTGTTAATAACGGGGGCATGTCATTGGTAGAATGATGTGATGAACATAGACCCAATATCAAGATAACAATACGATCAAGTCATTTAGTTTATATAATTTGCATACGAAGTAACTTATTCCTTAGACCATGAGATCATGACAATCACTGGTACCGGAAGGGTGCTTTGATGTCATCAAACGTCACACCGTAACAGGGTGACTATAAAGGTGCCGTTAGGTATTCGGAAAGTATTAGTTGAGTATAATGGATCAAGAGTGGGATTTGTCCATCCAAAATGACGAAGAGTTATACTCTGGGCCCTCTCGGTGATATCACATCGACACCGCTTGCAAGCACATGATATGATCACAAGGACGTCATATCATGGAAACAAGGAAAGAGTACTTGTCAGGTAACGATACTGAAAAAGTTATGCTTGATACCAATGATCGAATCTCGGACAAGTAAAATATCGCGAGACAAAGGGAATTGGTTACGACGTTTATGGTTCACATGATCACTAGATTCATCGTTGAATGTGTAGGAGTCATTACGGATCTCCAGGTCCCGCTGTTGACTATTGATCGGACAGGTGTCTCGATCTTTTTTTTTGAGAGTTACAACTTCTATCAAACTACATAATTGGTACCCTCTTCTTCCAGCAGCTTCACTACGACTTCAGGCGGTGAATCTTCCCAGAGAATATGACGCTTATGCATAAACCCTTCATGTGCTAGCTTGTGCGTGACGCCATTGCCGGTACGCTTCATATGCCAAACAGAATGATCGACAAAGCTCCACAACAGCTCCTTTATCTCCTCCACCAGCGGCCCGTGGCTTGATCGGTCCTTCTCCAATGCCTTCAGCTTCACCACGGCACTCAGACAGTCCATCTCCAAAACAAGTTTTGGCACTAGGTTCCTCCTGGCCAGCAACAACGCCTTTTTGCACGCGATGAGTTCTACTCTTTCCGGGTCGACAACAGTGGGTAAAAAACAGCATTCTCCAGCTAGGAAGTCGCCTGGTGATCCCGAAGAACCACACCCCACCCACCTTGCTTCGACGCCATAGAGAACGCGCCATCAGCATGCACTTTAACCCATCGCACGTCGGGTGGGAGCCAGTGCTCCACAGCCCCCGGTGGTTTTGTGCCATTGCTAGACCTGAGGTCAGCCCATTCCTCGACAAGGTGCAGTGACCTGCGAGCAATGTCACGGGGATCTTTGATCCTATGCTCATCTCGGACGTCATTACGGGCCAACCACATCTGATACAGAGTCATAATACCCATAGCTAGTTCCTTTTCATCCAGACTGCCAAGCCAATTAAGTATCCAGTCCTTTAGGTCTCTGAACCTGTGTACCAATGCGTCGGGGGAAGGCAGTACGAGTTGGGTGAAGTCCCTCAGGCACTCCCATACCGACACAGAGTGTGGGAACCTCCAAAACCTATGCAAGAGCGACTCCTCTCTATTGCAAGCAACACATTTGAGTCCCATTTTAATGTCCCGACGTTGGAGCTCCTCTCCTACAGCCAAACCATTTTACAACATGCGCCACACATGAATTTTATCTTTACCAGGTACATCCGCACCCCATAGAGCCAACCATCCACTGTGTTCCTCGCAGGACCCGGAGGATTCTCCTTGAGTATTTAGTCGTCTATTCATTTGCGTTTTTAAATGGTATGCAGATCGAACACTGAATTTTCCGTCTTTGGTGTAATTCCAAGCATGATAGTCTTATGTTCCAGCTCTACCTACGGAAATCTTCATGATATCCTCTATGTCACCATCAAAAAACACTGATCTGAGCGTGTTCTCATCCCAGCTCCCTCGATCAACAACTAACAACTCCTTGACCTTATGTACCGTCATATTTGGCTTACATCCCAGTGGACGTTGAAGCCCGACAAGAGGTATCCAATTGTCTTTCCATATGTTAATTAGTTTACCATTTCCCACTCTCCATATCAACCCATCCATTAGCAGTTCCCTGCCGTGAATGATGCTTCTCTAGGTGTAGGACGCTTCTTTGGGGCAATCTGCTGTCAGAAAGTCCCCCTGCTTAAAATACCTAGCCCGAAGAACTCGAGAGCAAAGGGAGTTTGGGTGTGTTAGAATTATCCATGATTTCTTAGCTAACAAGGCTTGATTGAAAACCTTGTAATTTCGAAAACCCATCCCTCCCTTCTGCTTCGGCCTGCACATCCTATCCCACGCCACCCAATGCACCTTGTGCTTCCCATCCAGAGCCTCCCCCACCAAAAACGTGATGAGATTGAAGTCAGTTTTGTGCATATCTTATTGGAGAGCATGAAACACCCCATAGGATAGGCTGGGACAGCCTGCAGCACTGATTTCACCAGCGTGGCAGGTGCTTGAAAGCAACATCCTTTGATCTTCCCACAACCGTTGGAAGGCCCAGATATTTCTCGGTCAAAGCCTCACATGCGATACCAACCGATTCCTTGAGAGAATTCCTGTGGTCCACCTCGTAGCCCTTACCAAAATAAATAGATGATTTTTTTAAGTTAACCTGCTGCCGGAGCACTCTTCATAGGCCTATAGTACTGATTTCAGAGCAGCCATGCTATCTGTTGTCGCCTCCAAGAAGAAGATACTATCATCCGTGAATAGCAGGTGTGTCACCAAAACAAACTCCCGAGAGTTGTTTCTCCTCCTGCGCCTTCCGTAATAAAGCGGAAAAACCTTCCACACAAAAGAGGAACATGTAGGGTGAGATGGGATCGCCCTGCCGGAGCCCTCTCGATGGCAAAAAAAACCTCTGAGACTCCCCCATTCAATTTAGCTGCAAAACTGGCTGATCTGACACATCTCATAACCATGTCGACCCACCGTTGTGAGAAGCCCATCTTGGTCATCATCTGCTCAAGGAAGGTCCACTCCACTCTGTCGTACGCCTTCATCATGTCAAGATTTACTGCGCATAGAGGTTTCTTCCTTTTCCTTTTCCAAATGGCATGCGCACACTCGTAGGCCACTAGAACGTTGTCCGTAATCAGCCGCCCCGGGACAAACGCGCTTTGTTCCTCAGAAATAAGAATAGGGAGGATCTTCTTTAGTCTGTTAGCAAGAACCTTAGAGGCGATCTTATATAGCACATTGCACAGACTAATGGGCCTAAACTGAGACAGCAGCTAGGGATGGTTTATTTTCGGAATCAGAACAAGGGTGGTGTCATTGAAATCAGGGAGGCAGTCCCTCCCTTCCAAGAAATCTCGTACCGCCCTACACACGGAGCTCTTCAGCAAAGACCAGTGTCTTTGGTAGAACAGTGCCGGTAAACCATCAGGGCCTGGAGCCTTAGTGGCACCCATTTGGAAAAGGGCAGCTTCAATCTCCACATCAGAGAAACCCCCAGTGAGGGAACTATTCATATCATCAGACACAAAGGACTGAATCAGCTGCAACACTCGGTCAGCATTTGTCGACCCCTCGGTCGTGTATAAATTTTGGTAGAAGGCCAGTGCCATCTCCCTCATGCCGTCATTTGTGTTGCACATTGTTTCGTCATCCCGCCGCAGGGCCCTGATCGTGTTCTTACGTTTCCTGTGAGACGCACAATTCTAAAAATATTTGGTGTTACGGTCCCCTGCCCGCAGCCACTCCTGCCGATATTGCTGCCGGTACATGACCTCCTCCCGGTCATAGATAACATGGAGCTGGCTCTCGATCTCCTTTACCTCCTGCACTGATCCAGTGATCAGTGAGTTTACACGGGCATCCTCCAGCTTCCTGCGTAACGTCTTTATCTCAGCTCGGACCGATCCGAACGTCTCGTAGAACCAAGCTTGCATGTCCCGAGTCATACCACGGAGCTGATTCCATAGGGCTGTGATACCATGTTCCCCGGTTGCCCTCTTGTCCCAAGCATCTTTTATCATTTCTTCATATTTTTCGTGCTTGGTCCACATTTCTTCAAAAGAGAAGCCATGGGATACCCGTCTCGGCGAGACAGTTTGATCCGCAAGTATACGAACCAAAATTGCCATATGGTCCGACTCCTCCGTCACAATATGTTCCACTTGGGTCAAAGGGAGGAGGGACAGGAAAGGCGCAGTCGCCAATCCCCTGTCAAGTCTTACTTGCACGTTCGCCTCCCCCTCTCTGTTGTTATTCCATGTGAAGGTGTATCCCTTATAGCCCAGGTCGGAAAAACCACACTCCGTCATACATTCTCGGAAGACCAACATGTTTGCCTCACTTCTTGGATTGCCTCCGAGATGTTCCTCCTGGGAGATCGCTTCATTAAAATCCCCTGCACAGAGCCAGTGAGATCATCCTGGGTATGCAAATACATGAGCTTATCCCATGTTTTGTGTCGCTGTTCAGTGCGTGGTTCACCATAGACCCGTGTAAATCTCCAAGACTTGCCTTCGTAGGTGATCTTGGCATCGATGTAATATTGGCACCACGGCCTGACGGACACCTCAACATCGTCCCGCCACCACAGTGCGAGACTCCCACTACTCCCAACACAATCCACGGCCACCCCATGTCTGAAACCAAGGCTCCACTTAAGTTTGTCCATTGCTTTTGCTTTTTTCTTAGTCTCACACAAGAAAACCACCACTGGGTTGTAAGATCGTACCGGATCTCGCAATTCGCCCACTGCCACGTCCAAACCCAGTACACGACAGTTTCGGGCAAGGAGATTCATTACTCCCGGCGGCCCTGTCTAGCAGGGACCGCCGATGGATCTTCAAGCCTGTCAAAAACGGACCCAGCAGATTCAGCACTATCTTCATCCTCCCCTACCACTCGAACCAGGATAGAGAGCCAAACCTGTTTGGAGCCCCTCTTCTTGTTCAGAGTGCCCTGTGGCACTGTAGTATTGGGCCGGCCGACGTGATCCGGCTTCCTTGCCCTCCTGGAGACCGTTCCCGTCTTGTTCTTCCGTGGCAAACCCTCTGCCTGGTCCTTTTCTTGTTGTGGTTCCTTCTCTCGCGCCCGGTGGCGCTTCTCCGGGCTCGTCACCACCCCATTCTCCCCTCGTGACTCATACCTGCCGGTACGAGAAGAGCTCGAGTTCTCGTGCCCAAAAGCATAGGACAAGTTCCTCCTTGGTGGTAGGTCCCTAATTGTCACCCCGTCAGCATACCTGTACTCCTTCTCCGAAAAGCGGCTTCCATAGCTTCCTGACGAAACTGAAGGACGAGCCGGTGGAGGTGGCTTCTGATTCTTCCTCGGAGAGGCACGTATCCACTCCCCCCATTGTTGCACCTCGGTTTTTTCGTCAGTACACCTCCTCTCCGGATGAACAAGGCGACTACATTGAAAGCAGAAGTGAGGGATCCTTTCGTACTTCAGGTTGAACCAAGTTCCCTCCACATCCTCCTTCGATTCCTTCAGATTAACACCCCGTGGAAGAGGTTTGATCAACCTTGATGTCGACCCGAATACACAGCTCCTTTCCCCAAGCCATTCCATCATCATCCACTTCCACTGATATGAACTTTCCAACCCAGTTACCGATCATCGCACCATAAGCCTTATTCATCATATCCATAGGTAGTTCCAAAACCCTAACCCAAATTGCCAGAGAATCAAACACAATGTCAGAGGGTCGGGAAGCACCGTCAAAGTTCTTCAAAAGGAAAACACTCAGATCAAACTGCCATGGTACGTTCTTCATGATGTGCTTCCAGTCCCCTTCCGACGAGAACTTCACCACAAACATATTGTCCCCAAGATCCTTGAACTGAGAAGTATGGTGCATACCCCAAGCACGTTGCATCGCCTTCTCAAAAGCATTAATCACCAGCTTCCTGGGAGAACAAGCGATGCCCACAACCGCCCAACGGGGTCGTGGGACGCACGAGGGTTTCAAACCTTGGATCACAAGACCTGTGGCCTCTTTGTCCGTCAGCAGGAGATCACCCATCTTCGCCGATAGAGTCTCATCCAGATCATCAGCCCCCGTCTTCGCAGGCTACCGCGACGGCGTCCTAGACGCCCGCCCAGTCCTCGATGGAGTCCGCCAAGATGAAGCCATGCGCTCCCACACCTCCGCATTCGCCGATCGCCAAGCCGGGGACGCGTCCAACCAGCGCACGGAGACGGAACCTCGCTGTCGAGAGTCGATCCGCCGCCGAAAGACTCCACCCTCAGCGAGAAAACCCTAGCCTACCGCGACCGCCTCCCCGATCTCCCTAGGATAACTTCCGTCTTTGGTGGACCCGCAAGGAAAACGTTGGTTTGTTCCTGCACAAGGCAAGGAAAACGGAGAGATATACTCTGGGCCCTCTCGGTGATATCACATCAACAACGCTTGCAAGCACGTGATATGATCACAAGGATGTTATATCATGGGAACGAGAAAAGAGTCCTTATCAGTAACGAGATTGAAAAAGGTATGGTTTCTACCAATGATCGAATCCCGGACAAGTAAAATATCGCGAGACAAAGGGAATTGGTTACGACGTTTATGGTTCACACGATCACTAGATTCATCGTTGAATGTGTAGGAGTCATTACGGATCTCCAGGTTCCGCTGTTGACTATTGATCGGAGAGGTGTCTCGATCATGTCTACATTATTCATGAATCGTAGGGTGACACACTTAAGGTTTGATGATGCGATTGAGTGGATACGGAATATCGGAGAAAAGTTTGGACAACACCAAAATTGTTTTGAGGGACATTGAAATAGTCACCGGAATTGCTTCGAGGAATATTGAAATAGTTCAAGGTGGTATAGTATAATGTTTGATTAACAAATAGTTCAAGGGGGTAAGTGTTAATGTTTGTTAATAGTATTAACAAATATTAAAATAAAGAAATAAAATTATTTTATTTATTTATAAAAGAAAACCATTGGAATTTTGAGTGGGAATTGATGAGAGAATGAGTGAGTTGAGTCGAGACTCCAACAACATGATGATGGGAGAGGTGGAGGCACCAAAAATTCGTGGCTTCCTCCCCCTCCTATATAAAGAGGGGTTTGACCTCTCTATCCACACACAACTTGGTGTCATCACCATCTCCATCCTCCCGCTGATCCACCTCATGTTCATGCGCTTGGCGAAGCCATGAGCAAAGTTTTCTCCACCACACCATGCCGTCGTGCTGGTGGTTTCTGAGGGATCCTATACTTCCGTTGCCCCGCTGGATCGAGGGAACGAAGGTCGTCATCGAGATGTATGTGTGACCGAGTGCGGAAGCGCTGCCGAATTGCAGCGCTCATCTTCGCGATCTTGAGATCGATGTGAATACGACTATATCACCAACGAGATTTGATCTCGTAACTCTTTGTGTCTTCGAGGGTATGTTCTCCTTAAGACTCGCTTTCTCCCCGTTGCTTACATCTCCTAGATTAGATCTTGGCCCTTCGGGTGTCTATCGCGTAGGAAATTTTTTGTTTTCTATGCAATGAACCCTTTATGTCTAACGTACTTACCACAACATCGTCCTATGATTTAGTGACCAACATGTAATTTATATTTTTTTGAAACAATTTTAAGTTATTGTTTTCGTGAACTAAAATCCGGATTATACCCGAACCCCACGGATATTTGGCTGTGACACTCTACTACCGACGCTATATTTTGGCTGAACGGTGGGTCCACTGTGACCGGCACGAACTCAAACCGTACCCGGACCTCACGGATATTTGTTTTCACATTCTACCACCGAAGCTATATAGTTGCTGATCGGTGGGTCCGCCCGGTCGACCTTTACCGACGCGAACTCAGAGCGTACCCACACACTCTAGAGTAATCCGCGTGCGCCGGTGTGCAGAGAGCCTCTTCGCGACATATAGGCGGCCGGACACGACCGCGCCTGTCAAAGCGTCACCTCCCGTCTCTATCTAGTTATAGCGACTGTCCCCTCACTATGGTGCATCCCCACACTCGCTTTCTCGCTCGCCGCTCTCCCCCCTCCCCCAAAAAAAACACGACGAGCTGATACGTCATAAACGTATCCTTAATTTCTGATGTTCCATGTTGTTTTCATGCCAAATCCTACATGTTTTCCTTACACTTTATGTCATTTTTATAGATTTCTCGAGACTAACCTATTGACAAGATGCCACAGACCCAGTTCATGTTTTCTGCTATTTTTAGTTTCAAAAAAGTTGTTCTAGAAATATTCTCGGAATGGGACGATTCAAAAGCCAGAAGTCTTTGAAGTCCCGGAGGGTCAAGGAAGCCCCGAAGAGATACGGAGGGGGGCACAACATAGGGTGGCGCGGGCCCCCTGGTTGTGCCACCAGGTGGTTTGGGCCCCCTGGCCACCCCCGGAATCGCCCTTTCGCCTATATATGCCCCCCGATGCATAATCCCTAGAGGAATCATCCTATTTCCACAAAAATTTCCGTAGCTCCACCGCCGCTGCCTACAAGTTTTGGGTGACAATGATCTCTGTTCCGGACCCTTCCAGGACAGGGATGTGCCCCCGGATCCATCTCCATGGACTCCATCACCATCTCCATCGCAGTTACTGTCTCCAAGAGACTTCTTGTATCGTGATTGCAGGGTTGGTTGAGAGGGATACCTTTGCCCTCGTCCTCCCTGAGTTCGATAAACCATGGGTAATCCACTTAAGGCAAACTTGTTGCTGTTCTACAAACCTCTGCACTTGGAGGCCCAACACTATCTATAAGAATAGAAGCGTGCGTAGACATCAAGCTCTTTTTTGGCGCCGTTGCCGGGGAGGTAAGGTAAAAGGTTCTCACGTCCTCTTTGAGTGCTCGAAGTTATTTCCTTTAGATTCTGCAATTATATGAGAGAACTTTATAATTTATATCTTTTTTTGTTTTCACTAGTTAGGATTATGGAAAACAACAAAAATATGAGAGAACTTTATAATTTTTGTCTTGAGTTAGGACATGAAGTGTTTGAAGAGAAAATTAAAAAACCCATGGAACTTTATTTGCATGCTAATAACAATGTTTATTAGTATGAATTCCTTGAACACCATTATTGCTAATGCTATGGAAAAATCTAAGCTTGGGGAGGCTGGTTTTTATGAATGTAATATTTTTAGTCCCCATGTTTTGAGGAGGAAATTTTCTTTGATGATACTTTGCCTCCAATATATGATGATTACAATGATGAATATGTTATTTTCAGTCCACCTACTATTGAGGAGAAAATTAATTATGATTACAACGTGCCTCCTATATTTGATAATTATGGCGATGAGAATAATAATTATATCTATTTTGTTGAATTTTCTCCAACTACAATTAATAAGAATGACTATGCTTATGTGGAGAGTATTAATTCTTTTATGCATGTGTCTCAGGTAAGAATGTTTCTTGTGATATTTATATTGTTAATTTTATTCATGATGCTACTGAAAGTTATTATGAGAGAGGGAAACACAATTTTATGTATCTCAACAATATCAAGTTTCCCCTCTTTATGTTGAAATATCTGAAGTTGCACTTCTTTTGTCTTCCTATGCTAGCCACTTTGTGCTTTATTGACTTGTTTTTGTACAAGATTCTTTTTCATAGGAAGTGGGTTAGACTTAAAGTTGTTTCACATTTTCTTCTTGATGCTCTCTTTTGCTTCAATTCATATTTCTTATGTGAGCATCTTCTCAAATTATCATGCCTAGCTAAAAGGCGTTAAACAAAAGCACTTCTTGGGAGACAACCGATGTTTTATTTTTGCATTGTTTTTATATGTTTTCTTTGATTCAAGGGGTTGTATACTTCTATAAAAACTCCTTTGTACCTTTATTTTTATGTATTAGTTGTGCCAAGTAAAGTCTCTGACGAAAAGTTGGAGTTGGTTTTGGCATTTCTGCGCAGGAAACAGATTTCTGCTCTCCACCGTAAAAATCTTGAAAAATCCAGAAAGATCAGAATGACCTAAAATTGTTCGCGGTTATTCCTCATCTAATTCCACAATTTTTTTTATTTCTTTAAGGTTTTTTATTTGAGCAGTGTAAGTGCCCTGAAAAAATTCTTCATTACAGTCTGTTTTGGTTTTGGCAGATTCTGCCATTTCTCTTGCATTTGCTCTTTTACGATGTCAAGTGGATTTCATTGTTTCACGAAACATCAGTGGTTGTAGCTAATGTTTAAAAGCATCAATAGCACTTGTTCCCATGCAGAACCCATGATTTTATTTATTGTTGCACTAACCCTCTAATGCGAATTACTCTTTGAGTGTCGTGTGAAGGAAGTTTCCAGGGTCAAGAGAAGAGGGTGATATAATGTGATCAAGAAGAGTGCAAGGTCAAAGCTTGGGCATTCCCCCGTGGTTCATACTAGAAAATTATAAGAATACTCAAGCATATAATCTTGGGGATTCCCAAGGCATCCCCTTCTTCATCAACAATTTATCAGGTCACTTCTAGTGAAACTATATTTTTATTCGGTCACATCATATGAATTTTACTTGGAGCGTCAGTTACTTTTGCTTTCAGTTTGTTTAGTTTTATTTGCTTCTTCGTTTATATTTGTATCCTATCATACTTGTTTTGGAGAGAGTCACGCTCCGTTTTCATTGCTTAGAACACTCTAGTTTTCATTCTTATTGTTATGTGAGTGTTCATTTTTTGCTAGTACTGCGTTTATCCCTTGTTTTCATGCATCTCTTATTCAGAGTTGTTAGTTTTATTATAGTTATGTTAGTACTCTATCGTTTCATTTCTATATTATGTGGAGATTTTTTTTGTTTGGTGTTTGATGGAAATAGCAAATGCTACATGTGGTAGATGGTGTAACGAAAAAGCTTGCATATTCTTGTAGATCACTAATCTCTTTCACTTGATTATTTGCTGTTGTTTTGAGATATTAATATGCTTAATGGTAGACTTGCTGGTTTAGTAAAGTAAAAACAATTAATGGTTGGTCTAAAAGCTTGAAACTATGCCATACTCAAATAACCAGTTGATGGGATAATGGTATATGACTTCCTTTGTTGATAGCAATCGTAATGGCCTTTTGTTACACGCTACGGTCAGGGTAGCCAACAGTGACTTTTCACTGCCACGGACCCTCTTGGAGTGATTTTCATTATGCCTTATGAGATCATGATTTTATATGTAATCTTTTAACTTGTGAGTTCTACGTTGCGTTTTTCTCGCACTTCCACCATCCATATTTGCTAGCATCTTCGGTACTATGCATTTCCCATTCTCACATTAAGAGTTGGTGCAAACTTCGCTAGTACATCCAAACCCCGTGGGAGAACTTTGTTCTTCTACACATAAGTCAAAAATCATCTTCCTCAAAACAACCACCTTACCTACCTACCATGGTATTAACATAGCCATTCCGAAATATATTGCCATACAACATCCATCATCATTATGTTACTTGTCATGCTTCATTGTTATTTTGTATACTGCTACACTGGTAGGAGGATTTAGTTTTATATACATCGGAGATATTTCAATTTTATTTATGAGTACTAAAAGTGTGATGATTCATTATAAAATAGAGTGTTGCCCCTACCAGTGAGGTTATAAATAAAAAAAATAAAAATAAAGTGAAAAGGCCCAAAAAGAAAAAAAGAAAAAAAGAAAAAAAATAGGGCAAAAGAGAAATAATAAGGAGAGAGGGGGCAACACTATTATCATTTATTCCACACTTGTGCTTGGTTACCATCATTACATCGGTTTGGAGAGAGTTTTCATATTATGACTTGCATAACTATGTGGGGAACATACATTATAGAACCTGGCTTGAATATTCCAATGACGAGCCTCCTCAAAAGTGCTCTAGGTCTTCGTGAGCAAGAAAGTTGCATGCACCCCCACTAGTTCCATTGGAGAGATTTCATACACTTATAGCTCTATGTGCATCAGTTGTGTGGCAATCACTACTCCTTGCATAACTTCGATTATAAGACTTCCTCTTGTCTAATGGCCACTTTCAGTTGTGTGAGACTTTCTTCCATTGAGCTTAGAAACCCCCCATAATGTTCTTTTAGCCATAACATCCTGGTGCGAGGAACCAATACAGAACGCTTGCTTGTTTTGAGTGCACAATTAATTGAAGGGTTTTCCTACGTGCATATTCTTGTCACTTGACTTCATCCTAACATGAGTTGTTTTGACAGTTTGATTCCTTGGATGATTATATCATTGTTCTTGAGACTTAAATCCTCTTTAATATACTTTGCATAGTGGATTGTCTTTTAGTATTGATTCATTGAAAGGTTTTACTTTTTTTTCCTAATGGTTTATACATTACTCTTTGATATCAACTATAAACCACAACCTTTATTCATTTGATCCTAGTTTACATGCTTTATATTACTATGATGATCAAGTTTATGTTAGTAGCATGTTACCTCAGAAATTATTTGTTTTTATCGTTTACCTACTCTAGGACAAGTAGGAACTAAGATTGGGGATGTTGATACATCATAAATGTATCCTTAATTTATGATGGTCCATGTTGTTTTCATGCCATATGCTACATGTTTCCGTTACACTTTATGTCATTTTTATAGATTTCTGGGGACTAACATATTGACAAGATGGCATAGAGCCAGTTCTTGTTTTCTGCTGTTTTTAGTTTCAGAAAAGTTGTTCTGGAAATATTCTCGGAATTGGACGATTCAAAAGATAGAAGTCTTAGAAGTCCCGGAGGGTCAAGGAAGTCCCAAGAGCCCCAGAGGGGGGCCACAGGGTGGCCACACCATAGGGTGGCGCGGGTTCCCCACTAGACGGGCCACCATGTGGTGTAGGCCCCCTGGCCACCCCCCGACATTGCCCTTTCACCTATATATGCCCCCCCCCGCCGTCGCCGACAAGTTTTCGGGGACAAAAATCTCGGTTCCGGCACCCTGCAGGGACGGGGAAGTGCCCCCGGATCCATATCCATCGACTCCACCGCCATCTCCATCGCCGTTGATGTCTCCTATGATGAGGGGGGAGTAGATCTCCCTCGGGGCGGAGGGATCTACCGGTAGTTATGTATCTCATCTCTCTCTCGCATGGTGTGATCTTTATGTGATCATGAGCTTTGTAATCTAGTTGAATATGTAGATATACTCTTCATCTGTTTTGCTACTTGAGTGGTTTTGTTATGAGATCTCCGTAGACATTTTGATCATGCTGTAAAGGTGACAGTGTGTGCATCGTGTGGTTTAGCATGATATTTATATCTTGTGTTGGATGACCCTATGAAATTGTGGTGTTTGTCTAGTACCTTCTAGGGGCTCATAGTGACAGCGTGGTGCTAACTAGATAAGGGAATGCGACTTTAAGGTGTGCTTTGTACCCCCCCCCCCCGAAATGAATTGGTGTTTTTATTCAACCAGAGAGTGGTTCGGAGTAGCATAGTGAAGAGAGATATTTATGCATTCAATTATGTTATTATTGTTGAGAGTGTTCACTAGTGAAAGTATGATCCCTAGGCATTTTTTCTAAGCATTGATACACCGTTTACAATCAGTTCTGCTACATGTTTGCTTACTGACAATTGTATTGGGTGTGTTGGGGACACAAGAGACTTCTTGTATCGTGATTGCAGGGTTGCTTGAGAGGGATACCTTTGACCTCTTCCTCCGTGAGTTTGATAAACCTAGGGTAATCCACTTAAGGGAAACTTGCTGCTGTTTTACATACCTCTGCACTTGGAGGTCCATGAAAGAAAAGTATGGGCACCTAGAGGGGGGTGAATAGGTGCTACGACCAATTTTATTTCTTCTTAAGGTTTAGGCTGGACAAGAAGGTAAATTCTCTAGATAGTGCAACTAGTGGTGAGGCAAGCAATTAATGCAACTAGGACAACACTTAATACAACTAGTACAACAATAAATGCTACAAGTACGAGTAAGTAAGGAGAGGGGAACGAGGTAACCGATGGAAGCACACGGAGACCCGATGTATTCCCGAGTTCCTCCTTGTTAAGGGAGTACTGTCGTGGGATAATCACGGCAGACGTTACCGGGGGTAACTTATCTTGGGGAAAGACGACTCTGGTGTTTGGGAGAGGGTTTAGCTCAAGGGAAAACATGATGATATGCGATCTGGTAGCCGGCAATCAAGTCGCCGAGTCTCCGATCTCGATATATTAACTCAACTCTCGTGTTACACTGGATACTCGATACCTAGCGATATTGCTCGAACTCTTGGATCTCTCTTAACCTAACCTAGGGGCCGGCTTATAAAGCATCCGGATCCCCTGGCCTGCTCTCCAAGGCGTACTGTGAGTCCTACCCGGGCACTGCTTACAAAACCCTAAACTTCCTTACCGGAACCCACAATCCGGGTCACCAGGCCTACGATCTTGGGCCTTCTAGAAGCTCCTTTATCCTTAGCCGGGTCTCGTACAGCGTCCTTTGGGCCGAGTTACACCTTGGCGTTGGCCTACCGGGTTATCATCCCTCCATCAGTAGTCCCCAGAATAGCCTGGGCTTCACGGGGTCCTCCTTGAAGCGCACGCTATTCCCTGCAAAAAATATCAACATTCAAGTTCATAGAGGCCGGGTTAGATTGCTTTGATAAACAGCTAGGCCTAGCTCCATGGCGGCCATATAATAACCCGACTTTCTCTAGGTCCTTTACTTTTTCCGGGTCAACGCCCTGGTAAGAATGTCAAAGATCTGGCTTACTTTACTCGATAACTGATCCTGATATCGCGGAGAAGATTTGTTTCGCATCCATTCCAAATATCTCGCCCAGTACTTAAAGCATATCTCGAAAAATCCGGGCAGGTATCCGTTATCCCGAAATTTCTGGTTCCCGCCCGTTGGACTAGGTTTATCCGCCCGCACCTTATAAATAAGTACCCAGGAGATAACCTAGCCCCCAACGGTCCATTCCAACTCCTTCTTCTTCCCCATCTCTCGCGCCTGCGCAACACCACCACGGGAACCTCAAGCTCACCGCCGGCTACGTTCGTCCTCGAACCGCTCCGCGCCGTCGCCAAGCTCCGCCGCCGCACCCTCATCTTGCCCGGCGGGAGTTGCGAAGGGACATTCAGATTGCGCCATCTGCCGCCGTCGTGTTCTACTCCAATCTCCTCCATTAAGCCTCTTGCTCCCGTCGAATTAGTCTCGCAATTCCTTGATTCGTTCTAGATTGGATCTAGGTCAACCGTGGGTCATTTCTTACCCCACACCGGCTTAGGTCGCATAAACTCATACTAGCTCATCCAATGGATTGATAGATGGTCACATATCACTCTCCTATCATCATTAATCATTAATTTCTCCGCAAAATCATCCGCAAAATTTTCAATCTAGATCCATTTCGCCCAAATTTTCCGCAACTGTCATTGACACCCGAAAAAACCACTTCTTCCGGTTCTTTTGCTTGCAGTAGATACATGGGCAATCATCCTTCTTCCTCAAACACTTTCCAATACGTAAGTACCCCATAGTTTCTGTACTGATACTTGATAACCGGATAACTTGTAATTTTTCGCTCCGTCTAGTGATACCCGGGTAATTCTTGGTTTCCATGTCTTATCGATACAGCTTGTATATACTCGGATAACTCATGATTTCCGAGTCTTATTTCTTGTACCTTTTTGTCTTGTGCTTTGCAGGTTGATCCCATGGCTCCCAAGAAGCAAGGGAAGCAGCCGGCCAAGGCAAGGACCACCCAATCAATATCCGCCAACTGGGCGCGATCCACGGTCACAAAGGCCAAGCTAGAAGAGCCGGTCGAGTTGGGGATCCTCCCCCCTCAGAAGGATATACACTGGAGGGTGCCGGGTGATGAGACCCGGCCCAAGCCTGCTAATGACGAGGTAATCTGCTTCGTCGAACATGTGACCCGGGGGTTCCGTCCTCTGGGTCACCCTTTCTTCCGTGAGGTTCTGAACCACTATGGACTCCGAGTATTCGACATAGGGCCTAACTCTATGTTGAATATAACCCATTTCATAGTTCTTTCCGAGTCATACTTGTGCACTCCGCCAAGTTTGGCTCTTTTTATCGAACTCTTTTAGTGCAAGCCGTGCCGCGAAAGCGGTGACGGGGCGCTTCTTGCTTGCGGCGGGGTCTCTATCCAACATCGCAAGAATTCTCCTATGCCAACCCTTACTCTCAATTCCCATGTCAAACATTGGCAACTTTCTTACTTCTACTGCCGGGACACCTCTCCACCCGGCCAAAGGAAACTGCCGGGTTACTCGGAGGGCCTTCTAGATATCTCCGAGTCTTTCAATGCATTTGCCCCTGAGCCGGACAGGGAAGCCATTCGACCTCTCTTAGATAAGATAGCTGTTCTCTCCGCCCAAGGTCTTCTTGGGCTCAACTTGGTCAAGACCTGGGTGGACTTCCGGATCCAGCCCAACTCCATCGGCACCAAGCTAATGTGCGATTACTCGGGGCACGTCACGGACGCGCTTCGACATTCTTCCAAGAACTACCCAGCCGGCGATACCAACAAAACCATCAAGAGTTTCTTGACGGAGAAATTGGAGGTGATCAAAAACATCGCCGGGTTAGCTCCATTCACCCGGGATAATCCGGCTCCAGCGGTAAGATCTTGTGTTTATACCTTCACTTTCATGCTTTCACTTGATACTGTTACTAACCCTCATCTGTATACATTTATGACAGGCTGATAGCGATTTATGGGGTATTGAGACCTCCCCTTCCTCTGGAGACCCGGAGGAAGACGAAGAGCCGACTGATGATGACGAAGGTATAATCCGGGACTTTGACCAGCTTCACTTGTATCACTTTTGATTTCACATATCTCGCTTTTTCCGATTGCACGCCTTGATAATTTTCAGAGCTAGAGGACAAAGAGGACAAGGGTGAGGAGGACCCGGAGGCCACCGAGTCAGATGAACCTGATCAAGAAGTAGCGGTCGGGACCAAGAGGAAGACCAGAGGAGTGGTATCTAAGGTTCCCTACTCCCTCATGTCCTCTGAACCCTATTCCTTTGCTAACATGTGTAAACTTAATCAACAACTATCCAACTCATCACACTTGAAGGACCCCCTTCCGGCCAAGCGTAGGGTGACCCGGAGTTCTCCGGGTGACGATCCCCTTAATCCGGGCATCTCCACCTCACCAGTCCACCGCTCCGGTACTCCTCCGCCTCATCCTTCCATTTCCCCTCAGCGTCACCCCTCCCCCAACCATCCACGGGCCGGGCAATTCCGGGTTCCGCTATCGGTTCCCGTGACAGATTCATCTGCTTCCAGCAGCGAGCTCCCACCAGATTTCACCGTAAACGTCGGGTAAGTCTTTGCTATATGATATCCTTATATACTTGATAATTTTCATCCACTGTCGCCAACTATCTTTCTCTTTTTTCCTTAGCGCCCAAGCCACACTTAGCGACTTGGAGAACACGGGGACAGATAACCGGGGGACTGATGAGCCGACTGATAATGTGGACGCCGCGACTGGCGGTGATGCTGAAGGCAATCAAGAACAAGGCCCCTTTGTTGACCCGGCTCACCAGGAAACCCGGTCTCCAGATCCGTCCGAAGAGGCTGTGGACGAGGAGATTGAGATCCTGGAGACAAGGATGAACTCTCCTAACCCGGGTACCCAGGTAGTCCGGGTCTCGACTCCCAAGTCGGAGAAAGTTCACCCGCCAAGTGATCAAGCTGCCGGCTCTTCTGGCGTCAGGCCCGAAGACATGACATTCTCCCACATGCTTAGTGCCCTTCACACCTTGAGGGCCGATGAAGAAAATATCTTGGAAGCTTTGATAGCTAAACATGAGGTAAATCCGAATGATGTTGCTTGTATCCTTATCTAGTCCCCAAGTTCCGAGTGAATTTCTTGATAATTTGCTTGGAACTTCGTAGTGCATCCGACTAACCTTTCCTTGTATCCCCATTCAGGCTTTCGTGGCCCAATCTGAGAAGAAATTGGCAAAGGCCACCAAGCTTGTTGAGAAGGAGAAGGCTCTGCGTGAGGCAGCTGAAGCTGAAGCTAGGCGGAGCGGGAAGATCACAAGGAAGTATAGGAAGAGGGCTCATGCAGTAGAGGATGAGCCGACAAAGGTTTCTGTTCAGATTGCCGATACATATCGTGCATTGACTGGTACGATTCCTAACTTTTATAACTAAGACCCGGATTCTCGTTTTGATAGATAGTCGGATTTCCTTACTCGTTGCTTTTCTTGCTTTCTGCAGGTCCGGATGAGGTGATCCCGGATGAAGATGACATTGCCAAGTTGAAAACCATCAAGAATACTATCCGGCAGCTCTGTGCCGGAACCAAGTGGATCTTTGACGAACTGCGATTGCCGGGTGTTGGGCCAGGTAACCTAAAGAAGCTGCTGGATGCCTGCTCCACTATTCCCGAGTGGATTTGGCATTGGAAACGCTCGTCCTACCGGGTTGGAGTAACCCGGGGGCTTGCGCTGGCCAAAGCTTATTTTCCTAAGCTCGAGCCGGCCAAGCTTATGGGCGGGTTTCCAGAATTCAACCACGACGGGTCCAAGTTCTCAACAAAGAATTTCAAGGCCATCCAGAAGGAAATCCGCCACCCGGCCAGTGTGATTGCTGATGGTTTGGATATCAATTCTATTGTCCCTGCATATGATGCTGATGACAAGGTGATTAAGTCGGATCGTCCCAAGCCGTACGATATGCTGGCCCGATGGAAGGAGGAGGCTGCCCGGTTGAGGGAGGAGGCCGCGAAGAAGAAGGCTTAGGCCGACTCTGCGCCTGCTACCTCCACACCAATCGTCCCTCCTCCTGCACGGGCCGGCGCTGCTGCTGATCCGGATGCTGCTGCTACCAAGAGTGATGGCAAGGGCAAGGATAAGATGGATGCCTCAGCCCAGGATGCCGAGTGATACCTGCTACCTGATGTCGTTTCGTATGCGTTAGTCGGCCAACGGGCCTTTTGAACAATTATTTTTTGACGGTGCGCCTGTGCACCTTTGATACTAGTATGGAGATTTGTAATGCACTTTAATTCCTTGATATACCTCGTGCCTCTTCTGACCTTTGGATGAATTTGATACTTGTCTGCCTGTTAAGATCATTCTTGATATCCGACTTTCTTTATGGTTCCTTTTGTGAGACTCGGTTTCCGAGTATCATGGGTTTTGACAAGTGGACTTTTCTCTAAGTCCCCAAGTCCCCATGACTCGGATGTTTGGGTTTTTCGAGCTTAGTAACTAAGCAACTTGTTTCTTGTTCAAAATCCCCAGTCCCCAAGACCCGAAATTCCGAGTCTGGGATGTGTGGTCTTTCAAAGAGAACAAATTGTTTTCTGCTAAGCCCAAAAACAAGAGCCGTTTCACATAGGTATTGAAGTTATGCTTAATAAATGTTGAGTTTCCGGCTATTAGCCCTGTACTCTGCATAACTTGTGGTTTAGATGACCCTTTTGACTATCTTGTACTGTAAGCCGGCTTTCGCGTGGATATCATGTTATTACATCTATACGAAAATAGGGTCAGGCAAGTCCCATTGGGCTTCATGGCTGATTGTAATCGTAAGCGAGAAAATCATGCCACTTTAGTGCGAGTCACATCGAGCTTAAGTAAGAAAAGTCAAGAAAATTTGGCTCCTTTGTCTGGTTATAAGATTGCAGCCGTACTCGTTTGCGACTAATCGGCCCTTATAACTCATAGGCATCAAGGCCGGGTCTTTGAGTTTGTAACTGTGCTATTCAAGCAATCAGCCCCCAAGACCTAGATTTATGCAACATACTAAGGAAACTAATGTACTGAGAATAATAAATAATACTTACCTGGAAGAGAAGTAAAGAACATAATCACAAGAATGAGATTTGATAAAAGATGTGAAGAAGATATATTGCTTAACCATCTCTTTATTGATATGAGAAAGTTTGGGTCAGCAGGCCGCCTCATTAAAAACCCTCCAGACCCCTTAGGTACCCTGGATAGGAAAAGAGTGCGTCTGAAACCTGCTGCCCTTACATTGTTTAATTCTTCTTGGGAATCTATCCGAAACTAACGTAATCGATACACATTCTCCACTCGTTGGTCTTTTTTATTATGAGTACCGGGTTTGCTAGCCAATCCGGGTGAGGCGTCTCCATGGTGCAGCTGGCTGTGAGTGGCCGTGCAATTTCTTCTCCTATAGCAGATTGTTTGGAGGAATCATCCTCGATGAAAGCCACCATTTTGGTGTCTTGTGCTGCCTTGAACTTTGCTCTTTCATCTTCAGTATTCGGCTGTCGGATATATACTGAATAGGGGTATAGAAGATGGTAGACAAAAGAGCCGGACTACCAGGGTGGCCTACATGGTAATGGGCTTAGGTCCATTGGGCGGCCCAGTAGTCCGACGCGCAGAAGCCGGATTCTAGAAGAACCCGGATCACGGCCCACGTGATCTGGCTTGGAGGAGAAGACGGATTCTTTACTTTCCAAGTTACAAGTTAAACGTAGTCTTCTAGGTTTCTTACTCTGTAAGCCCTAATCCGGCTATTATATAAAGCCGGACGGGAGATAGATTAGATAAGTTCTTTAAGTTTCAAGGTTCTAGGTTCTAAGCTCTACGCAATCCACCGAGAAGCTCATCCTCGTCGAGTAGCTAGATCTATTCCCTCACATTGTAACCCTGTTATACGGGCTTTAGTCCCAATTAGTGAGAAGTGCAGGAGTAGGTACGCCGTACTGTCGCGACGTACCGAACCTGGGTAAAATCCCGTGTTCTGTGTTACTACGCTATCCCGTTACCCCACGTCTCTACCGTAGTCTCATGGCACCCCAGTCTATGAAAACTACTACGATGTCTCGACAGTTGGCGCCCACCGTGGGGCAAACGACGTCAGGCGTGAAATTCCGATCTGGGATACTAGGCGGAATTGGAAGATCGATCACTGTCGGAAGCTTGGAATTCGACGACGACGTCGGGCGCTTCCTCGACAACGGATCCTACATACCGGCGCAAAACCACCTGGTAAGTGCCTGCGTTTTACCGATTGGATCTGCTAACATCTTTATCGGATTAACCGCGGAGGCAATGGGGTTTTGCGGTGGAAGCAAGTATTTCCCACCCGCCCTATACCCAGTCGAAGACGACTATGATGCCGGATTTTGCTCAGATCGCCGACAAAACAGTGATACGCACTTTATCGGCATGGTGCAATCCGAGATCGCTGAAAACACGGATGACGGAAATCCCGTGCAAGAGGCAGATAACAACCTACCCGTCATAGAGACGGAAGAACCAATACCCGTCACAGAGACGGAAGATCCGACATCCGTCAACCAGACGATGAGCTCGGAAACAGAGTCCGTGCTTGCCGCCATAGAGGCGAGATTGGAGTCGGAAACCGGATCGGATAACTTCGACTCCGAAGACGAAGACGATGATGCCTTCGTAAGAAAAGTTAAATCCTTTCAAGAGGGATTCCATGAAGTACTAATGGCAAAACCAGCTGATGCAACGGTTGCCGATAGCCAGGAAAGCCCTAAAACCCCTCCGCCAGTGGAAGAGAGAGAAGACGGAGAAACTTCTCCGATATTCCCTAATGTCAAGGAGATGACAGAAGATGAACCTGTCAAAAAACCTCCTTCTTCCAAGAAAAAGCACCGTGCTTCTAAAAATCTCCAGTACAAACTCCGGAAGAAAAAGTCAGCTGATCTCGCTGATGAAAACCTGGAAGTTGGAGATATTAGTGGCACAAAGCCCGCGGAAAAGAAATCTAAGGAAATCACTGCTCCGCCAATGACAGAACTGGAAGAGCAAGAGCTATTGCAAACTCCAGTGGGACCCAATGAACCCCCTGAGATGCTGGAAGCCAGGAGACAAGCTTTCCAACGGCAACAGCAACATCTGCTTAGATCTCGGCAACATCTCCAACAAACCCATAATGACATCAAAATCATGAAGGAGGAAATAGAGGAGTACGAGAGAAAGCATAGATCTGCCTTAAAACCTACTAGGTTACCCGGAATTGCAAAACCGGAAGAACTGCCGCCGAAAGAAAGGTTCTATAACCCATCTTGGCAAAAGCAGTTAAACGGCAAAGATGCCAAGGGAGAACCAATATACAAAACCGCAGCTGAAAACGCGGAAGCAGCGTTCGCCATCCTGAACAATGATCTGTACTCCAACGGGGAAAAACTCCAAGGGGTGTATGCTTTCCTAGGAAAAGCATTACAGCAGCAACAGTAAGGCCAAGAACGATCAGGGAGGCTGCATGATAATTCCGCCCTCTGCAAAACAGTTACTTGCGCCGCTGGAGCACCTGGACCGGAAGAACCCGGAGATTCGGATAAAAAAGAGGATCCGAGAAAAGACAAGAAAAACCCCGACAACCGGGACGCAGCATCTAGAACTGGACCTCATCTCCCGAAAGATGGATATAAACCACACGATCGGGAAGACAAACACCGGAATGACGGCAAAATAATGCCACCTCCGAGAAACCCAGCTGAAAAAGCTGGAAGATACGATACACCTCACAGACGTGAAAGATCTCGGACACCGCCTAAAGATAAGGAAAGGTACAGGAGCAGGACTCCACCTAATCCCAGGGGGCGGGACAACGGAAGAGATAGAGATAACCCCGGAAAAACGCGTCCGCGCAACAATGGAAAAGAAAGGAGCAGATCCCCTTCTGTCCATTCAGCCGGGAGATATTCTGCACATATTGATAGAGCAGAAAAGGACGATCTATACTTTGGTCCTAAGTGTTTTACTGACAGGATCCGAAGGATAACCCTGCATTCTGGCTTCGCCAAAGTTGGTCCAACCTACCAAAAATATACCGGCAGTACAAACCCGGATACCTGGCTTTCAGATTATTACACAGCCGTCCAAATCAACAACGGGACAGACCTGGAAGCTGTCAAGTTTCTTCCCCTAATGTTGCTAGACGGAGCCAGAGATTGGATCAATGGTTTACCATCAAGAACTGTCGACAGTTGGGATGATATGGCGAGAGTATTTACTCAGCATTTTCGGGGAACATACAAACGCCCAAATAGCATCAACCAGCTGAATCGTTGCACCCAATTTGAAGACGAACCATACGTGGATTTCATCTCCAGATGGACTGCAATGAAGAATAGTTGCTCTGGAGTAACTGACGTACAAGCAATGCATGCTTTCGTCAATGGCCTAAAACCCGGACTTGTACCGTTCATGGTTGGTTCTAAAAAGCACAAAGATCTCGGATCTATGCTTACAACCGCTAATGAGCATGCTGCAGCCGAAGACGATATCAGAGCAAGAGGAGGCAATATTGAGTCACTGATACTGGCCAAGAAAACACCTCGTTCTGATAAAAAAGGAACTCCGGAGTCAACAACAAAGCCCAAGGAGGTTAACATAGCCTTTGGAGGAGAAAAGGTGAACAAGTGGAAAGGCCGCAGTCCGGATCCAATCAATTACACTCCCGAAGAATGGGAGAGAATTAAGTCGGAACCCTGCGTCCACCACTCTCAGTTTGGGAAACCAACCCACACAAACGCGCAATGCCGGCTAAACAAGCATATGAAAGGCAATGCAGGATCCGGAAATAAAGGGAAGGGTTCCAAGAGGAAACCTGCCAAACAAAAGCCAGAAGCTGAAAAAGAAGACAGTGAATCGGACACTGATGACAAAATCCAGGAACAGCAGCGAAAAGGCGAACCTAAATTTCCGAGAGTTGACGGAGAAGCAATGTTAACTTTCCTAGCAACCCCGTCAGCAAAGGTGGCCAAAAGAACACTTCGAGAAATAAACGCGGTTGTTCCTGCAACCCCAAAATTCTTGAAGTACTCCAACACACCGATAATCTGGGATCAGTCAGATCATCCCGAAAATATCCCTGAACCCGGCACACAAGCTCTTGTTGTAAGCCCTATTGTTCAAAACACTAGGCTAAGAAGAGTGCTGATGGACGGAGGATCCAGCATCAACATAATGTACCTGGATACACTGAAGCACTTGAAGATCTCCGAGTCCCAGCTCAACTACAGCAATATACGCTTCCATGGCATTGTTCCTGGCAGGCAAGCACGATCCCTAGGAGAAATTTCCCTAGATGTCACCTTCGGAGATAAAGATCACTTCCGGCAGGAAAAAGTATCCTTCGAAGTAGTGCCGTTCGAAAGCGTGTATCACGCAATACTCGGACGTCCGGCTTTCGCCAAATTTATGGCAAGATCTTGCTATATCTACAACAAGCTGAAGATGCCAGGACCCAAAGGAGGAGTAATCACCATTGCCGGTGATTTCAAGCTGGCAAACGAGTTGGAGAAGCAAAACGCCCTTTGCGCTCAAAGAGTTATAGCTCAGGAAGAACTGAAGGAGTTAGCCAAGGAGGTATCGCCGAAAGAAATGCCGGCAGGAAAAGAAACTCGGAAGCCAACAGATAGCTTCAAGGCGTCCGAGAATACAAGACAGGTAATCCTAGATCCCAAAGATCCGACAAAATTTGTCATAGTAGGGACTGGGATGACCAACAAATAGGAAGGCGAGCTCATCAAGTTCCTCCGTGAGAACTGGGATATTTTTGCCTGGTGTCCAGCTGACATGCCAGGCATACCCAGGGAACTTGCTGAGCACCAACTCAAGGTTATTCCCGGATCAAAACCCGTCAAACAAGGTCTCCGTCGATTTGACGGAAGAAGACGGAAGGCTATTGGCAAGGAAATTATCCGGCTTTTAGCAGCGGATTTCATCAAGGAGGTAATCCATACTGGCTGGTCCGCAAATCCGGTATTAGTACCGAAGAAAGACACCACTGCTCTTAGAATGTGTATAGATTACACAGGATTGAACAAGTTGTGTCCGAAAGATAGGTTCGCGTTACCGCGAATCGATCAAATAATAGATGCCACTGCAGGCTCCGAGCTTTTATGCTTTTTGGATGCATACTCCGGGTACCACCAAATACGCATGAAAAAGGAAGATCAAATCAAGACTTCTTTTATAACCCCGTACGGGACGTATTACTACGTAACCATGCCTTTTGGCCTGAAGAACGCAGGTGCAACCTACCAGCGTTGCATGCAACGTTGTTTGCATAGTCAAATTGGCAGAAACGTCCATGTTTACGTGGACGATATCGCTGTCGTAACCAAGGAAAAAGATACACTCCTTGAGGATTTGCGAGAAACCTTCGAAAACTTGCGCACTTACAAGATGAAGTTGAATCCATCTAAGTGCGTATTCGGGGTTCCCTCAGGAAAACTTCTGGGTTTCATCGTTTCTCACAGAGGAATAGAAGTTAACCCGGAAAAGATCAAGGCAATCTTGAATATCTCAAAGCCTACATGTGTAAAAGATGTCCAAAGATTGACGGGTTCCGCTGCAGCCGTCAGCAGATTTATTAGTCGGCTGGGGGATAAAGCCTTACCACTCTACAAACTGTTAAAGAAATCCGACAAGTTCGAATGGACAGAAGAGGCCGATGCAGCGTTGGCCCAGTTAAAGGAAACCTTGATGAACGCTCCCATCTTGGCATCTCCCAAAGACGAAGAACCCATGTTACTATACCTTACGGCTACTAATCGGGTTATTAGCGCGGTAATCGTTGTGGAACGGACAAAAGAAGAGCAAAGCATACCAGATCAACATCCGGTATACTACATAAGCGAAGTTTTCTCCGAATCCAAACAAAGATACCCGCACTATCAGAAACTGGCATATGGCGTATTTTTTGCATCCAGAAAGCTGCGCCATTACTTCCAAGGACATTCTATAACAGTGGTATGTAAAGCACCACTAGGGGATATTATAAACAATGCGGAGGCAACCGGCCGAGTAGCTAAATGGGGCATCGAGCTGGCAGCTTTCGACATTAAGTACCAGCCAAGGACGGCAATAAAATCCCAGGTTTTGGCAGATTTCGTCGCCGACTGGACAGAAGCAATGGAAAATACACCGATGCCAGAATCCGAGTACTGGATCATGCACTTTGACGGATCCAAGATGAAGGAAGGAGCTGGAGCCGGCGTAGTTCTAAAATCTCCCAAGGGAGACACAATGGAGTATGTATTGCAAATACACTTCAACGCCAGTAATAATGTGGCAGAATACGAAGCTTTGCTTCATGGCTTGCATATTGCAAAAGAAATAGGGGTAAAACGCATCTTGTGCTATGGAGACTCGGATTTGGTACAGCATCAGCTCAACCAAACCTGGGACGCGAAAAGCCCTATAATGGCCGAATATCGGAGAACGGTGGATGAGTTTGCCATCTGCTTCTTCGGGTTCGAAGTCCTTCACATAAAAAGGGAGGAAAATTGGAACGCGGATGCGTTAGCCCGCATGGGATCAGAGAGAGTAAAAACTTTACCACCAGGGGTATTCGTCCAGCATTTGCATGAACCCTCCATAAAAGGTGGAGACGTTGATTACCCTCTAGCATCTGAAACAATTGAAGTCATGCTCGTTAAACCGGATTGGACAATCCCGTACTTAAACTTCTTAGTCAATCAGAAGTACCCGGAAGGAGCAGACGAGGTCTTGCAAAGGCAAATACAGCGTCGATGCAAAGGATACGTGGTGATCAACGACCACTTGTATAAGCGCAGTACTTCCGGAATTTTTCAACGGTGTATTTCACCAGAAGAAGGAAGAGAAATACTGGAAGAAATCCATGCCGGCGATTGCGGACATCATGCTCAATCAAAAAGCATAGTCAAAAAAGCATTCCGGGCGGGGTTTTTCTGGCTAACAGCCAAGACAGACGCCGAACGCATAGTGAATACGTGCGAAGGATGCCAATATTACGCCAAGCAGACCAATTTGCCGGCCCAAGCACTTAAAACTATCCCTATCACATGGCCGTTTGCGGTCTGGGGGCTAGATATGATGGGACCGTTCAAAACTGCAAGAGGTGGACTTACACATCTACTCGTAGCGGTAGATAAGTACACAAAATGGGTGGAGGCTAAACCCATCAAAAAGCTGGACGGCGCAACTGCCAGAAATTTCATTATTGATTTAGTAATGAGGTATGGCGTCCCACACAGCATAATAACTGATAACGGGACAATTTTCTCCATTGGAGAGTTGGCAAAATACTGCCAACAAACGGGAATTCGCTTAGATCTTGCATCTGTGGCACACCCGCAATCTAATGGACAGGTTGAAAGAATGAACAGTTCAATCCTGCAAGGAATACGCCCAAGACTCGAAACTCCTCTCCATAGAGCAGCTGGAGCATGGGTAGAAGAGCTACCTTCCGTGTTGTGGAGTATTCGAACGACGCCAAATAGGTCAACCGAGCAAACCCCGTTTTTCCTGGTTTACGGTGCGGAAGCTATTCTTCCAACGGATATGATCCATGATAGCCCAAGAGTGCAAAATTTTGAAGACTCGGATGCCGAGGAAGCACGACAGGATGCCGTCGATCTCTTAGAAGAGGAACGAGAACTTGTACTTCAAAGATCCGCCATCTACCAGCAAGGTTTACGGCGTTATCACAGTCGGAAAATCAGGCATCGTTCTTTTAAAGAAGGTGACTTAGTGCTGAGATTGGTGCAGAAAAGGAAGCACAAATTAGCCCCAGTATGGGAAGGACCATTTGTCATCAGTAAAGCCATGAAGAATGGATCATACTATCTTGTTGACATTCGAGATACGGAGGACGACCCCGAGAAGCCGAATCGCAAAAGAAAGAGAAAAATAGATGATGAACTAGGAGAGACAAATAGGCCTTGGAGTATCCAGCAATTACGTCCCTTCTATACTTAGTTCAATTTCTATGTAAACATCTTTGAGATCATGAAATAAAGTTGTCGGAATTCATATTCATTATAAGTACAAAATATTTCCGCCTCATCTATTTCCCAATGATCTTACAAATACTCAATGTTAACCCGAATTGTGCCTGCGTGCTCGGTGTTTAAAAGCTGAATGATTCGGCCTGTTCAAGGTTAAAGGAAACTCGGATTGTGCCTGCGTGCCCAAGTTTCAAAATAGTTCCTTGTTTTCTCTAAAGTTTTATCTGATTGTGTATGTGTTGGGTTACTGAAACTAGTCAGTAAAAATGCTTCTAGCATAATCCATGTTTATGAGTTTTTAAAACTGTTTGGTTCGTCCCCAGTTACTCAACATGACGATACATATTGCTAATTGAGCCATTTTTAAACACTAGAGCAGTTAAAACACAGATGCCAGATTACTTAGAAGATAAAGGAACAGCCAAACCCGGAAAAACTTCGCAAGAAGCTTGAAATTGCAAAAGGCGGAGTTCTTGTTCCGACAAATGACATAGAAGCATTACAATATGAATTACATTGTAAAAAAGCTACTATACACATCCATCACCCAGGTCAAGTGCGCCCCCTTAAACTTCTGAGTCTTCATCACTGCTATCATTCTCGGGGGCTGCGGGCACTTCTTCTTCCGGATAAGTAATGGAGATATTCACCATGGAGGCAATCTGAGTGGCGTGGCCTTCAACTTCATTAAAGATCGCATTTATTTGTGCTTCTGTACATTCTTGAGGAATACCGGATGCTACACGCCAGGATTTTGCATCAGGGTAGTGTAAGCGCATGAGGCCAAGTGCCATTCGCGCACCACCCCGTGCAGCAGAGCGAAGGAAAGATTCCTTCGAATTTGCTACCTCCATGATGGCATCCGGAAGTCGGTAAACTTCTGAAGATTGTATACTACTTGTGGGCAGGAATTTATTAATTAAATGCATTCCTGCATTTCTGATTGAATTCCATATCTTCCCAAAGGCCCGGATCTTTTCAGTCCGAGAAATTCCAGGAAAATTTCCTGCTTTTTTGACAAAAGCAAAGATTAGAGAATACAAGAAATATGACATGAAAGAATTGGTAAAAGAAGTCAACTTACCAAGAACCGCGTCAATTTCATCGCCCTCTTTCATACGAGGGAATAGCATACTTTCTAAATCATTGATAATAGATTTATCCTCTGCTGCCTGCAAAGAAGCCTTGGATTGCGCAATCCCAAGGGCTAGATTACTGGCTTCCAGTTCTTCTCGAACTTTTGAAAGTTCTCTTTGAAGGTTGGAGTTTTCTTCACGAAGTTGAGAAAAATAAGCAGCGTTTGCTGTGAGCTTCTTGGCTTTGGTTAAAGCAGCTGAAAAGGAGGGACAAAATAATCCGACATTACGGCAAGATCTAGCAATGATTTTCCAGCAAAAATCAATAAACACGAAGTAAAATACCGGTGGCTTTTGATAATTGCCGTTGAGACGACGCCAGTTCGTTGCTTTTTGACTCAATAACAGATTGAAGTGTTTTTACTTCTCTGCTTTTGAGGCTAAGTTTTTTCAAAACTTCCAAGTTTATGGCATCTGCGGAATGCTGAAACATGGAAATGAAAGCCAGATGCTTAAGTTTGAACAAGCATACAAAGAAGCATTAAGAAGAATTTAAGGTTTCAACTTAATGCTTGGGGGCTAGAAGTATTACCTGGCTCATTTCTCGCAAGTCAGCCAAGGTCTCCTTGAATTCCCTGGCATGTTCCATGAAAAGAATTCCAACATGGTGAAGGCCATCGTGTATGACCTGACGGGGCGAGAATGCGATATTATTGCGGATAACTAATCCATTTTGTGGCCAGGGGCGAACAAGAGGCGCAGGAGCAAAAAATTGCTTAGCTTCCGGACGAATATATCCGAGGTCGTCGAAAGGCTCTTCTTTCACCCGGATATCATCCGGAGTAGGAATGGATTCGTTTCCAGCAGGTGATCGAAAATTTCCGCCCATTGGCGTATTCGTTCTCCCCCTTTTACCCGTAGCTGCAGAAGGAAATTCTTCTTTGATAGTAGTTTGCCTCTTGCGCTTTTGGTTGTTGTAAAACTCGGCATGCAATTTGCTGATTTCAGCATCAGAAGCAAGATCATTTTCTCCAAGTTCGTCAAACTAGGAAAGAATTAACAGTATGTTAAAAAATGAAGAGAGAAGATAATCTGAGGAAACTCAGAAACAAGGGAAGGAAAGTACCTTAGGAACCAGATTTTCCGCATGATAAATGGCTAGACTTTCCTCAATCTGGCTATCGGCGGCAACTATCTGATGAAGGCGTTCTATAAAATCCTTCTTGCTAAAGGACCTATCTGTTCCTCTCATGCTATCTTCCGGTCCCGTGTACTCGCAAAGAAGTCGGGAACGAAGGGATAAAGGTTGTACGCGACGTCCAAACCAGCATAAAACGATATCCTTCCAAACCAAAGGTGGTTGAGAAGAAGAAAGTTTGGCAATGCGCCGCTTTATTTTCATCAGGTTTTCAGGCAAATCCTCTGTTACTGCAAGTGTCCAATTCTCGTGAGGAATAGCGGCAGAATTAACAAAGGGAGGAATTCCGGTTTCTTTGCTGGGGAACGGAATGTCTTGGTGATAAAAGAAAGAACCTAGCCAAGATTGGTCAGGTTTTGGCATTCTTATCTTTGGGTACCATTCTTCCCTAAAGTTTCTGAGGGTAAAAGATTTGGTCCCGCAGATGGGCGAAACACCGTGTGTAATGTTATGTTTTACCTCAAAACAATAATGCCAGAAGTCTAAATTGGGAATTATTCCAAGATACCCTTCGAAAAGAGCTTGGAAACTAGCTAATTGAAGGATGGAATTTGGAGAGATATTATGTGGTTGAACACCATAAAAGTTGAGGACGTCTAGGAAAAAGGCGGAAGGGGGAAAACCCATACCTCTCGTGATATGAGAGGTAAGGAGGACGTGTTCTCCTTCCTTTGGCTTAGGCACTGGCTCATCCTTCGAGATCCGCCATTTGCCTTTAACTATTAATTTATCCCTTGACATCCGACGAAGGAGGACGAGTGAAGTATTACTCTGATTCCAATTTCCGACAAATTCTGCTTCTTCATCAGCTCCAGTGGAGAAGCGCTCAGTGCCACGGGAGTGAATCTTGACCCTCGCCGGTTCTGAAGCAAACGGCGGAGTTGTTGTGGCGCTTGGGCCCGCGACGTTCGCGGCGGCGGAAGTGCTTCCTCCGCCCGCCGCGGATGCCGTGGCCTTTTCCGGCTCGCCGCCGGCATGCTTGGGCGACCCTAGCTGTGGATCTAGGTCGCCCAAAAGTTCGTCGATGGAGGCGCGAGCCGGTGAGGACGACGGAGAGGCCATTTTCTTCGGTGGCGAATGAGCGCTCCGGCGTGCGAAAAGTTCGTCGGGGCAAGGTCTTGCTCTCGAGCTCACGGTTGCGTCAATGGCGTGGGCAGTGATGGAGTGAGGAAAGATTTCCGATGACGAAGAGGACGGCTATTTATAGCCTGAAAATCTCTAGATACGTGCCAACGGCTCTTTTGACTGTTGGATGTTCGACGCGTGTCGCTCGCCGGAAAATCCGGGAAACGGAACGACAGAGGAATGATGGCTATCTCCTCGTTTCTCGTGAGAATCTGTCAGAGATACGTTGCAGGGTTTCCCACGTGAAACCAAGCGGCGCTTGCGTCAGCATGATTAAGGCGCTGATGTCATAAGTTCCTTTTCCGCGAAGGATCGCGAGAAGAAGAGCCGGATTTTCATAGTTCCGAGTTTTATGTTACCATCTCCTTCAAAAGGAAAGAAGAAAGAATCAAGACTGCTGAATCAAGTTTTCCCGGACAAAATGTATTTGACGAAAGACGGAGTTTCAGAGTTTTGATCCTTCCTGGGGGCTACTGTCGGATATATACTGAATAGGGGTATAGAAGATGGTAGACAAAAGAGCCGGACTACCAGGGTGGCCTACATGGTAATGGGCTTAGGTCCATTGGGCGGCCCAGTAGTCCGACGCGCAGAAGCCGGATTCTAGAAGAACCCGGATCACGGCCCATGTGATCTGGCTTGGAGGAGAAGACGGATTCCTTACTTTCCAAGTTACAAGTTAAACGTAGTCTTCTAGGTTTCTTACTCTGTAAGCCCTAATCCGGCTATTATATAAAGCCGGACGGGAGATAGATTAGATAAGTTCTTTAAGTTTCAAGGTTCTAGGTTCTAAGCTCTACGCAATCCGCCGAGAAGCTCATCCTCGTCGAGTAGCTAGATCTATTCCCTCACATTGTAACCCTGTTATACGGGATTTAGTCCCAATTAGTGAGAAGTGCAGGAGTAGGTACGCCGTACTGTCGCGACGTACCGAACCTGGGTAAAATCCCGTGTTCTGTGTTACTACGCTATCCCGTTACCCCACGTCTCTACCGTAGTCTCATGGCACCCCAGTCTATGAAAACTACTACGATGTCTCGACATCGGCCTTTTCAATGTTGTTCTGTCATCCAGGTCTACTTGACACCGGTAATACTTGAGTTCCTCTTTTCGGCAAGCTTGCTCTGCCATTGCTGCGTCTCCCTCATCGCACTCAGCCGCTATATCCCGGCTTCCATGTATGGTGATGGTCTGCTTAGGACCCGGGATTTTTAGCTGTAGATACACATAACACGGCCTAGCCATGAACTTAGCATAAGCCGGCCTTCCGAATAGCGCGTGATAAGGACTGCGCAACTTGACCACCTCGAAAGTGAGCCACTCAACTCGATAATTGTCCTTTGATTCTCCAAAAGCTACCTCCAATGCGATTTTTCCCTCGGGGCACGCTGAGTGACCCGGCACTATCCCATGAAAAATTGTTGAACTTTTCTGTAGCTGAGGCTCCTTGAGACCCATGCGTAGAAAGGTTTCCCAAGATATTGATGCTACTTCCACCGTCCATTAGGACCTTTTTCAGCTCATAACCATTGACCTGTGGTGCAACCACCAATGCTAAGACTCCCGGATGTTCTATCCTCTCCAGGTGATCTCTTCTGCTCCATGTTACATCCTGCTCTGACCATCTCAGGTATCTCGGGACAGCCGAAGAAACCGATTTTATATCTTGCTTTAGTATCTTTTTGTCCTTATTAGAAGTTCCTGTAGTATGTACGTGATATTGACCCAACTTCTTGGGGTTAGCCTGGAAACCTCCAGCTCCCCCTTGGTTGTTACCCGGATTTCCGCCTGCCGGGTTACCGGCTGGGGGTGGGCCGTTGCCCGGGTTTCCACCCGGACCCGGTCCTCCTCCCCGACCTGCACCTTGCATGGCTCTGTTCACTTCCTCATTCTTCCATCTCTGTAGGTCCGCGCACTGCTCCAATGAGTGGTTAGCCGGCCTACCATTCCTGATGTGCTTTGGACACGCCATTCTGAAGATGTCCCAATTGTTACTCGGCCTTGGTGGCCCTTGATAATTTCCTCCGTTGTGATTTCCAGTATTGAAAATTCCTTCTGCCCTAGGTCTCGAAGACCCGGCTTCTGTGCTAGCGACAAACTCAGAGCCTCCCTCAAACGGGCGCTTGTTCTGGTTGTTCCCATTGTTACCTCCGTTATTACCCGGCGCTGATCCATTGCCGGCTGTTCCGTTGTTGCTTGTGTTAGCTTTTGTTTTCTTGTCATCGACATCCTCTTCTGTAGTATCCGTTGCGGCGTGTTTGTTGCATGCGTCCATCAGTTCTCCCATCGTAACCTCTGAAGCATTCCGACTAGATTTCATGCGAGTTAACTTTTGCACTAACGGTGTGTACTTGCACGTTTTTGCCATGGCTTGTAGTGCATCCTTGGGCTGAATATCTGTAGATGAATGAAGTATCTCCATAACCCGGCGCACCCAGCTGCGCGCCGATTCTCCCTTCTTCTGGATACATCGTTCTAGGTCATCAATAGTGAATAGCTTCCTGCACGTCCCATGAAAGTGCTTGATAAATGCAGTTTTCAACTCTTCCCATGACTTGATAGATCCTTCCGGTAGATTGGTGAACCATAACTTTGCTGCTCCTTCTGACATCATCAAGTACATGAACTTGGCTTGAAGATTTTCGGATGCATTGCGAATCGACATAGCCATCTCATAACTACTCAACCATGTTTCTGGATCCATAGTCGGCTCGTAATTCACTACTTTACCCGGTTCCTTGAACTTATCCGGGTATGGCTCATCCCTGATGTTATCCGACAGACACTGAGGCCCAGCGAGATTAGTCGGACCTGGCCTTACTCGGGAAACGTGTGATCCTGCGGGAGGCACGGCTAGACGTGGTACTGCCGGTGGTCCATGCACCGCAGACCCGGCCGCGGCTCTCCTGGCTCTGGAACTGTCCACGATTGCTTGCGCTGCTGATGCTGCTGGCATTGCCTGAACGCAGGGAGGAGGCGGCATTTACTGCTGCTCTTCCCTCCGTCGCGCTGAACTTGTCTGGATATTGCCGGTATTGCCTCGTTGCTGACTGACATATGGTGTCCCATGCATTCCACTTCTGTGATCCGGATAATTAGCTTGCTGCGCCACCGCAGTGCACAATAGATCTATCGCCCGCCGGGTCTCCTCTGCGTGGGGTGACTCTCTCACGGGAATTTGATTCAATGCAAGTGTTGCTGCGTACACGTTATCCATGGGGTTGTTGTAATGACCTACTGGTGTGCGGAATCGTGATGGTGGTGGTGGTGGTAATGTGTTGCCGATAGTGACTCCAGTTTGTGGTAAGGGTAACCCGGCTTGCACGTTTGCCGGTTGTGTTCCCACGGTTGCTGGTTGAGGCACAGTTCCTTGGTTCACCGCTGGAATCGGCTGATCCTGAGGTGTGATAAACAGTGTAGCCGGATTTATAACTCCGCCCAGTGCTGGTAATCTGGTTTGGTGCCTTTGATGTATTCTAGTTGTTTCTTCTCGGAGCCGGGTTTCTAGTGCATCCAGCTCACATTGGCGCGTGGCCATCCCTTGCCTTTCTGCTTCTACCTGCCTTCTCTGTTGCTCCAATGCACGACGGGCTACATCCAGATCCCTAACACGTTCCGCCGCGTTTTCTGGAGTGATAACCGTGGCCAAAACGGTGGGATCTAGAATCATATTGTTGTTGAACATGGCCGGGTGTTGTGGATTTGAAGGACCCGCCCCTGGTGTCCGGTTTGCTAGAAATCTGAACGTGTACGCGCGCAACTCATTGTCCGCCGCTTGACTGGTAACCGATGCCGATTCTCCTTCAACCCGGACCAGAACCGGGTTTCCGTCAATCGGATCTTACTGCTGGGCCAGTGCTTGTGCTGCTCCGACTGCGGCCGCGGTTACGTTCCCTTGGTTTAGATTGGTCGCAGGAGCCGTGTAAACCGCAACCTGGCGCACAATGCTTGGCGCAGATTCGCATCGTTCCTCTTCGCTGCTATTTTCCTCGAACCGGTCCTCCAGCAGATGCAGGATGGACTCGGTATCATCTTCTCTCTCGACCCGGCCATGCGGGGTCCATGCCGGCTCCTCCGGCTGTTCCCTCTTCGTGGTGAGTCCTTCTGTCGGATCTACCGTCCCAACCGATTCTTCTCCGTCTGATTGAACGTAGGTGGCCTCCCCTGACACAGAATCAAACCCGAAATCGTCAGGGATTGAACCGGACGTACGTACCATACCGATGAAGACGTTGATCTGGCCGATTGTCACGACATATCCGGATTTGAGCAGATCCGACTCTGGCCCCCAGCCGGAATCGTCCACCATCTTCTCTCCTTCGCGGTCGGTGTAGATCTCGCCGATGACAAGGTTCTCCATGTTCTTCCGAGCTTCTCCCGTGATGTAAATACCCTTGGACGTAGGCCCCACGGTGGGCGCCAACTGTCGTGGGATAATCACGGCAGACGTTACCGGGGGTAACTTATCTTGGGGCAAGACGACTCTGGTGTTTGGGAGAGGGTTTAGCTCAAGGGAAAACATGATGATATGCGATTTGGTAGCCGGCAATCAAGTCGCCGAGTCTCCGATCTCGATATATTAACTCAACTCTCGTGTTACACTGGATACTCGATACCTAGCGATATTGCTCGAACTCTTGGATCTCTCTTAACCTAACCTAGGGGCTGGCTTATAAAGCATCCGGATCCCCTGGCCTGCTCTCCAAGGCGTACTCTGAGTCCTACCCGGACACTGCTTACAAAACCCTAAACTCCTTACCGGAACCCACAATCCGGGTCACCAGGCCTACGATCTTGGGCCTTCTAGAAGCTCCTTTATCCTTAGCCGGGTCTCGTACAACGTCCTTTGGGCCGAGTTACACCTTGGCGTTGGCCTACCGGGTTATCATCCCTCCATCAAGTACGTCTCGTTGGAGGGGTGTGAGCTCGCCATGAAGGCCTACTCAACACCACTAAGGCCTCACCCTATTCTCCGATGAACTTCTGTCACAAAGGCCTAGTTCACCTTCCACTATTGAACCCCTTTGAGGCGGGGATCGAGTCATTTACAAACAAGTTTGGGGCACACACCCATAACTTAATTGGGGGCTCCCAACACTCACAAATCACCAAGAGTAGCAAGAAGCCTAGGTTCTCCACAAGAGGAAACCCTAGGCAAGGATCCCTCAAGCAAAAGAGAGGGGAAATGAAATCCGGTTGGTGAAGACGTAGATCGGGGCCTTCTCCTTCAATCCTCCAAAGATCAAGGCTTTTGGGTGGTTGGATTGGGAGATCTAGCAAGGTGGGGGAGCTCCAACAATGGTGACTTTAATTCTGGACGAGCTAGCTGGTGGTAGGTGGAGGGGAGGGGGTATTTATACCCCTCATAAAGTCTAAGAGCCGTTGGAGCAGACCTGGCGTTTTCACACTGGAGACTCCGGAGTAAAGGCCGGAGACTCCGGTCTGATCCGGAGACTCCGGACAGTCTCCGGTGTCCCTTCGGACTGGATGCAGCAGGCGAACCAGCTGGGCAGCACTTGGTCTTCTTGAGAAAAACTTCAGTCCGGAGACTCCGGTCAAGGGGACCGGAGACTCCGGCCTTGGCGCTGCGGGTTGGCACAGTGGGAGTCTAGGGTCGAGAGGATCAATTAGATTCCAGTCACACCGGAGACTCCGGTAAGTCTCCCGTAAGTCTCCGGTGCGAGTACAGCACGCGACACCAGCCTTTCCTTAGCAGTTTCTTGAGAGGAAGCTTCCACACGGGAGACTCCGGACAGTCTCCGGTAACACTCCGGTGTGGATGCAGTGCGCGACACCAACAGGCCCATAGAAAATGCGAAGGCGAAATCTCCACACGAGAGACTCCGGTCTGGGAGACCGGAGACTCCGGACTGGAGAAAACTCCAGCAACCAGAAATCTTGATGACTTGCTCCTTTTTGCAGCATCACACCACCATAACAAATAAGTTGATTTAGCTCTGAAATACATCAACACCCTTAACAGTACATGTGTTGTTAACAAACACCAAAACAAGATGATTTAAGCGCGTTTGCACTTTCAATCTAACACTATCTACAAGAATAGAAGCGTGCGTAGACATCACACGCGATCACCCAACGCCGGCTACGGGGAGATGTGGACGGAGTTCCAGAGCGGAGAAGGCTCGGAACCGGTGGCGGCCGAAAATGGCCCAGCAGGGGAGGCGGCGGAGGACGTCCCAATGGCAGAGGTCGAGGACGTCGCGAGGGGGGCCGAGGAGGAGCGGGGCCATGAGGCCGGGATGACGCTAGAGGAGGATGGCGACCGGCACTATAGGAGGAGGATATCCGGGGCAGATGAGGAGCGCGGCCAGGTGGTCGGGCCGGTGGTGGCGGAGGGCGGCATTAGCCTCGAGGAGGCACTGGTGATCTACGAGATCGACCTCAGTTTGCTCCTTACGAGGAAGAGCACTTCGTTGCCGAGCGACAGCTCGCCGACGAGCGCCTCGACGAGGCCTTAATCAGGCAGATGCTGGGCGACGCCGAGCTCGTTTGGGAGAACCGTGTCCTCCTCGAGAGTTTTGAGGATGCGCGGCTCCGCGACGATGATGAGGTGGACACGAAGGAGGAAGGACGCGGCGGGGGAGGATGACGTGACGGAGAAGGAGGAGGGCTACTCTGATTGGGAGTTCTCCGAAGACGAGGAGGAGGAAGACGCGCTGGGTGGGGATCAGTTCCCCGCCGACAACGCTAGTGTGAACACCGGCGGTGGGGATATCTCGCATGACGTCTTCAAGGACATTGAGACAGAGGAAGACTCCGCCGCCGTCTTTGAAAAGGATATGATCTCTAACATATTGGACGAGGTGGATGGCCCGACCCCCATCCTCATCTCCTCCGATGACGAGGAGTAATAGTTCTCCGGCCGCCAGCACAAGAAGTACTAGCTTCCGCTGCCGGATAAGGCCGGCCGGCGATGATGTAATTATTTTGCTAGGTGTAGTAATGTACAAACGTATAACCCCCAATAGTACTAGCGGAGTTCCACCACTGGAGAAGGCCGGTCGGCGATGATATAATTATTTTGCTAGTTGTAGTACAAACGTATTTAACCCCCAATAGTACTAGCGCATTTCCGTTGCCGGAGAAGGCCCCGGCCGGCCAGCGATCGATGTAATTATTATTTTTCTAAGTAATTAGCATGGACGGAGTTCCAGGGCGGAGAAGGCTCGGAACCGGTGGCGGCAGAAAATGGCCCAGCAGGGGGGGCGGCGGAGGACGTCCCGATGGCAGAGGTCGAGGACGTCGCGATGGGGGACGAGGTCCTCATCCTCATCCTCAGACTGATCATCAACATGTTCTTCCTCAAGATCATCCTCAGGCTGATCATCAACATGTTCTTCCTCAAGCTCAGGAGTCCTAGCACAGTGGGTCGAGGAAGAAGGAGCCGAGGTGATATCCTCAAAGTCACCCCACGGAAACTGATCAGTGTTCCACTCCTCATATGATATAGTCACAGAAGCGGTGGGAGGAGTGGGTGGAGTAGTGTGAGGGGTACCCATAGGAGGAGTAGCTCCAAGACCCCGCGTGGTCATGCAGCTTGGAGATCATCTTCTTTAGCTCGCGTCTCTCCTTATAGGCCACATGGTTCTCCTTGTGCATTGCCACAGTCATGCACAAAATGTTGCGCTGGAACCAAGAGAGCTTCTTCACCTCATCCTGAGTCTCCTCCCTGCTAGAGCGGCGAGAGGGAGGATCGGCATTCTTCCTCCTAGAGCGAGGAGGCTCCTCAGCGTCCCCCATGGGAGTGTCATCAGGAAGGTGAGAGGACAGAATCTGGAGAGAGCCCACAGGGTGCACAGTCTCGGTAGCCAAGCCAGGAAGCTGATCAAGGATGAGTCTCATCACATAAGGAGCATACACGGGCACTTTCTTGATCTCGATCATAGCTTAGTATATCTCCTCCTTGATGAAGTGCATAACATCAATCTCGAAATCCTCTCCATCAGGGCTAGCAAGATGACACTGGAAGGCCTGGTAGAGAAGGTTCACAAGTCCACCACGAATAGCATCTACATTCCCGACCTTGGGAGCAATGTTGCAGCGAAAGAGGCAAAGACAGATGTTGTATACCCTCCTCAGATCCTTGACAGTGCTGGTGCTGGAGAGCTTCTCATACATCGGAGCCATGCGCTTCTTGTCATAAGCCACCCCGTGAACGTGCATGCGGTGACCACTCCCTTATCCCCAAGGATACTCAAGAAGCTCATCAAACCGTCTCATAGAGGACTCACACTCAACAGTCCCAGACATCCATCTCATAGTGACATCATCATTTTCATTAAAGGTGACAGTGGAAAATAACTGCTGAATGATAGGGGGATTGTAGTTCTGCTGAATGCCCACAAGATGCTCAAGGCCCAGTTTCCTCGTGATCAGATAGCCTCCTCAAAGTACTGAGAACTACCAAGAGCCTCTAAGTCCAGAACTTTCTGTGGACAAACATGCTGCCTGAACCGGGTGTATATCTCCTCCATGATCAACTCAGACTCCCTCCTCCAATAATAAGCAGACTCAGCAGTGCGAGCCATGGTGAAGAAAGGACGAGCCCGCATGATCCTGTACTCCTTCTTGCTCAAGGAGGCCACAGAGGAGATCCTGTCAAACCTGGCCTTCTTCGCCACTTCAGCGTTCATCCTATCCTCATGCTTCTTCTTCTGACGCCTCTCAGCCTCAAAGACGTTCTTCTGACCATATAGACCAGTGGCTTCATCAGTAACAAGGTAGTTGCGGGAGTGAGGACGGTAGGCACGCTTGTTGGGGTTTGAGGATTTTGACTTCACCCTTTTTCCTGAAAGCATACACAAAAATAGAAAACACCACAACAGAGAAAGCAAAATGAGCATTCGTGTCCAAAAATGGTGGAGGAACAAGACAGAAGCAAGTGAGAACATTTCTGGAAGATTCACACCGGAGTCTCCGGTCTGGCAGATCGGAGTCTCTGGACTGACACCGGAGTCTCCGGTCTGGCACATCGGAGTCTCCGGACTGGTCGTCAGCTGAGAGTATGGATCTAACACAAATGTTCTACATGAGATTCTAGCAGTTCCTACACAAATTCAACTAGCCAAGGTGATGCTACCAACAGCAGATGCAACTTCTCCAACAAAAACTACCTAGATTTTTAGAACTAGATCAAAAACAAGCAAAACGAAGAGGAGAAGTGGTACCCTTGTCGCCTTGGCCGGTCATTGTGCCTCCCACGGATGGGAGATGCAAGGGGAGGCGGGGGAGACGGTTCCCGGCGGTGGAAAACGGACGGGGAGGGCTCATGGCGACGGCGGCGGCGCAGCAAGTGTATGGGGGGGCGTGGGGGAAGTGGGGAATGAAACCCTAACTTCCCTTAGCCCCCAGAATATATACTGCATGCCACACACCGGAGTGTCCGGTCTTAACACCGGAGTCTCCGGACAGGCCGGAGTCTCCGGTGTGGTAGAACAGAGTCTCCGGACTTTCACCAGAAAACCCCCCAAAAGAGGACATGAAGTGCACTAAACTAAAATGAGTTAAAACATGGGTTTTGGCAAGGAAAGATAAGAGCATCAACAGGGAAGAAACTTGTACTCAAGAACACCGAGAAAAAACACAAAAAAAAACAAATATTGAGTACATCCTTAAAAAAATGCCAAAACCCCGCAAATAAGAACCAACTCTTCAAAGAAGAGATTCGTGGCCTAGGCCACCATGTAAGATTCATGGTATGCAACCGCGAAGATATATCTTGGGGCATTGCCATTGAAGCTCACAATTCAACATTAGAAAAAGAGAGATCACAATGAATTTTTTTCTTTGGGAATAATGGGGAGAGGGAGAACCCAATGTGTTAGGATAACACTCCCCCTATGTCCATGCCTACATCTAAACTCAAACACGTTTCATCTATAGGGGTGTGTGCAAGATCTTCAAGTCAAACTCCTTGAATCAATAACATTTAGTTCATTCCTCAAGAACAAGAATCTTGCATCATCAAGTGCCTTCGTGAAAATATCCGCCAGATTGTCCTTGGTGGGCACATAAGATAGTGCAATATCCCCTCTTGCCACATGGTCACGGATGAAATGGTGGCGAATCTCAATGTGCTTCGTTCTTGTATGTTGCACCGGATTGTATGCAATCTTGATGGCACTTTCATTGTCACACAAAAGAGGCACTTTATCCAAATGAACTACATATTCCTTGAGAGTTTTCCTCATCCATAACAATTGAGTGCATGCATTTGCAGCGGCAACATACTCGACTTCGGCGGTGGAGAGTGATATGCAATTTTGCTTCTTGGAGGACCAACTCACTAGGGACCTACCAAGAAATTGGCAAGCCCCGGAAGTAGACTTCCTATCATCTTGATCACCCGCCCAATCGGAATCCGTATAGCCATTGAGAGAAAATTGTGCCCCCTTTGGGTACCACAAACCAAATCTTGGGGTATGAACCAAATAACGAAAGATCCTATGGACCGCCACTAAGTGGCTATCCTTAAGGGCCGCTTGATACCTTACATACACACCTACACTCAAAACAATATCGGGTCTAGATGCACAAAGATAGAGCAAAGAACCAATCATAGAACGATAAAGCTTTTGATCCACATCCTTACTCCCCTTTGGATTACGAGATAGGTGGCACTTGACTTGCATAGGGGAGGTCTTGATCTTTGCATCTTGGAAGTTAAAACTCTTGATCATATCTTGGGTATACTTGGCTTGAGAAATGAAAGTCCCACGGGCCAATTGCTTGATCTCAAAGCCAAGGAAGAATTTAAGCTCTCCCATCATAGACATCTCGAACCTGTCAGTCATAAGCTTAGAGAACTCATTATTGAAAGCTTGGTTAGTTGAGCCAAAGGTAATATCGTCCACATAGAGTTGGCATATGAAAAGCTCTCCTTTTACTCTCTTGGTGAAGAGAGTGGGGTCGATCTTCCCAACTTAGAAACCACGGTCATCTAACAATTCTCTAAGGTGCTCGTACCAAGCACGAGGTGCTTGTTTGAGACCATATAGAGTTTTGTCAAGTTTGTAGACATGGTTAGGAAAGTTGAGATTCTCGAACCCGAGAGGTTGCTTCACATATACCTCCTCTTTTAGTGGACCATTCAAGAAAGCACTTTTCACATCCATTTGTTGCAACTTGAAATTGTGAGAAGAAGCATAAGCAAGGAGGATAGGGATGAACTCAAGACGAGCCACGGGTGCGTAGGTTTCATCAAAGTCGATGCCTTCAACTTGAGTGTAGCCTTGAGCAACCAAGCGAGCCTTGTTCCTTATGACTATGCCATGCTTATCTTGCTTGTTCTTGAAAATCCACTTCGTGCCAATAACATTGTGGGAATCCTTGGGCTTCTCAACCAATCTCCAAACCTTGTTCCGCTCAAAGTTATTGAGCTCATCATGCATTGCTTCAACCCAATCGGTGTCCTCAAGAGCTTCAAATACTTTATTCGGTTCCACCATAGAGATATGAGCTTGATGCTCACAAAAGTTTGCCAATTGCTTTCTTGTGGATCTTCTAGTTTGAACATCCTCCAAGACCTTGTCGTCTTGGGCATCATTTGCTTCAAAGCTCTTCTTATCCTTTTGATACGACGGGCTTCGATCTCCTCATTATTGCGAGGAGGGATCACTTGATCATCTTGATCATTTGGGTCCCCATCTTGACCAACTTGGCCTTGATCATCATCATCATAATCATAATCATCATCATCAACAATAATATCTTCAACACTTGCTTCAACTTGAGGAGAGGATGAAGATGATGGTTGATCTTGGCCTTGACCTTGACTCGCATTAGTGAGAGGAGTGGGTACGACTCGTGGAGTCACTTGGTCAACGAGATGAGGGTATTGAACATGTTCTTGGTTAGGTGTAATAGTTGGCTCCTTGGCTTGTTCTTCTATTGTAGAGGAGGGCTCCACTTGTGTAGAGCATAGTCCTTCTCGAGTCGTCATAAGGTGTCCCTCATTGGGGCGGAAAAATATCACACCCATCCTTCCTATGGCTTCTTGAGGTATTTCAACATCTACATTAGAAACATGAAATTGCGCCACTTGGGAGCCATCATTTTGCTCGAAAACCACACTACAAGATTCTATGACAATCCATGAAGTCTTGTCATATACTCTTTAAGTGTGGGATTCGTCACCGTAACCAACAAATATACCCTCAATAGTTTTGGATTGAAATTTAGACAACCTAACACCCTTGATCAAATAGAAGCACTTACAACCGAATACACGGAAGTAGGAGACGTTGGGCTTGTTGCCGGTGAGGATCTCATATGGGGTCTTGTCCAAGCCTTTGCGTATGTAGAGGCGGTTGGAGGAGTGGCATGCGGTGGATATGTCCTCAGCCCATAAATATTGGGGAGATGTGAACTCCGCCAACATGGTCCTAGCCAAATCCAATAGAGTGCGATTCTTCCTTTCGGCAACACCATTTTGTTGAGGAGTGTAAGTGGCGGAGTATTGATGACGAATGCCTTCTTCACTAAGGAATGCATTCAATGTATAGTTCTTGAACTCCGAACCATTATCACTCCTAATAGCCATGATTTGCACATTGTGTTGACGTTGCACTTGGTTGGTGATATCAATGATGGTTTGTTGAGTCTCACTCTTGCACTTGAACAAATATACCCAAGTGTATCTTGAATAGTCATCGACAATCACCAAGCAATACTTCTTGCCTCCAAGACTTGCCTCGGGCACGGCACCAAAGAGATCAACATGGAGAATCTCCAAGATCCTCTTTGATGAAATAATAGTCTTGGATTTGTGCACCGTGTCATGCATCTTCCCTTCAACACACGACCTACAAACGCGATCCTTTGAAAAGGAAACATTTTCTTTTAGTCCGACAATAAGGCCACCTTTGTGAAGACTTTGCAAAGTTCTCATGTTGACATGGGACAAGCGGCGATGCCACAACCATCCCACGTCCGCCTTCCTGAAAAGACACATTGCTTGAGAGTTGGTTGACTTCGAAAAGTCCACCACGAACAACTCATTTTCAACATATCCCACGTGAGTGACGTCAAGAGTCTTGCTCCTCAAAGGGACCATAATATCACGATCGAAAAAGACGGAAAAACCCATCTTTCCAAGAGAGCGGATGGAAAGTAAATTTTAACCAAGGGATTCGACAAGCATGACGTTCACGATAGTGATATCGGGAGCCACCACAACCTTGCCAAACCAGGATACCTTAGACGAGGACGAGTCTCCATAAGTGACGGTTGCTTGGATGTCATTTGGCCGCAACTCCGTCACGAGTTCTTTGCTTCCGGTCATATGATTAGTGCATCCAATATCAAGTATCCATTTAGTCCCACCGAAAGCATAGACCTGCAAGAGATCATTGACTAGAGTTAGGACCCGAGAAGGGTCCCTTCATGTTAGCAACAAGGGTCTTTGGAACCCAAATAGTATAGTCAATGAAACCCTCAATAGGACCAACATATTTAGCTTGCACAACACCATAATAATCAACATATAAGAAATGGTGTGGATTGTTAGTTGTGACGCCCCGGGATCGGGCACTATGCAGATTTCAGCATTTCCGCCAAAATCCACATAATAACCGATTCCAGGTTGCCACTTGTGATAACATTACAACAGTTCATGAATAATCCACAACAACATCAGAGGAGGTATATACAAGACGACTCAAACGAGTCAAGGATACAACTGGTACAATACAAAGATCCAAATGACAGCGGAAGAAACAACATAGCGTCCGACTACGGACAAGATACAAATTGGACTAAGAGTCCTGAAGATAACCGATGGCGTCCAATCCCTGCCCAGGCCAAGCCGGAGGGATTCCCAAGCTAACGTCGTCAAACTTCAAACCTGTTGACTGCAATGTGGATAAACCATACTCACAAGATACCAGCGTAACCAATCATCACAAGATACAAATACTTTGGGTAGAACGGAAGGAAGGGATTATTGCAAAGAAGCGGCAGCGGGCTGCACTAACTAACTACAGAGGCGCTACAACATCCGGCTAAAAGGAAGGGATAAGATAGCGCGACAAAACCAACTATAACTACTCACCAAACAATACCCATCCAGTGTTACCCCCTACTAAGGAAGCAACCCAAGGAAACTCACACTGTTGATTAAGGTGACATTCATTTTTATGGTGGAGGTAATCTATATTACTAGTCAAGTTATCATCGTTAAGTGTAAGTTGTCTGAGTACTTGTTAGCCAACACTTTCACCAAGTCATCCATAACCGCGGACAACACGGCTTCTCGAGAAGATTAACCATGCAGGGATGCACCAATTTGGCCGTACACGTAAGAATGACCCGCCAGATGGAAATGCACTTCCACCAAGCGAGGCACTCAACACAACCCAACTCTTCTTCGCATCAAGCCCAAAGAACCACGTGCAATTGAGCGCACGACTAATCAAGCCCACCAAAGAAAAGGGGACCCTCATAGCACTCTAAGAACGTGTCTCCCTAAATGCCGACTACAAAAGTTCTACCCTGGCGCCAAGGGTTCGCACCTGCATATGCATGCATCAAATGGAAAGCCCGAACTAAGTGTGGCGATTTGGACGAGATGCGAATCGAATCAGAATTGCAGGGGGGCGCGCCCATACTCGCTTCCCACATGCGGTTAGCGCGCTCATGATGGATCAGTAGACAAGACTCTTTTCCTAAGTTCGACACTAGCAGGCTCCAAAACCACGCCGGGCCTCCTGCCGGTGCCTTATCATCAAATTATTATTACCCCAAGCATTAACATGTTGTTGATTGAATTGAAACCCAACTATCAAACTAGACAGGTGATACGACAAAGGACAACAAGACTCGGGCGCAAACAAAGCTAAGCATGCTAGTACGACACAGGCCAACAAACAACAGGGTTATAGGTGTGGAGGTAAGGCAATATCGTGGCAGCCGGGTAAACATGTGATGGGATCGGAACACAAGCATCGAAAATACTAGGCTAGCATAAAGACAACGGAAAGAATCGTTAACAAGTGAGGAAAGGCAACATAGGTAGCAAGTGAGTATACTTGCCTGGAATCCAGTTTGGAGAGGTAGCAGAACTTGTCGTTGCTCACATCATCTCAACGTCCTATCCGAGAAGAAGCAAAGCACTAGAAGAAACAACGAGATGCAACACTTACAACTACGGCAAAAGATCCATCATGATCAAGATAGGGATGCATGACATGCAAGAATGCAACTAAACCAATTTAAGTTGAGACAAAAGCCCAACATTTAATTAGGAAGGTTTAAGTTATTTATCTAACCATCAAATTAAATGTTGATTAGCATGGACAACATAATATAGGTGAGCTAAACCGAATTAAATGGAATAGGGCATTATTTAAAGTAATTACCCCAACACATTCCATATTTAAATATTAGATGAACATGCATAACACAACTAAATTGCAAAATGCAAGATGCAAACAAAGGCATGGATGACAAATTAATATTCCTTGCATTTTTCTGATAAAGATAGATATAAAGTTTGTATTAGTTGGATTTATAAAACATGAGATATGATAGGTACAAGATTATACATAATATTGGAATTTCTGGAGAAAAAAAAGAAGAAACAGTGGGGGGTTGTGCTCCGAGGGATTTGAACTCGGGATCTCCTTACATTGGATCGAGAGGCATACCACTGGACTGGATCGCCGTGATTGTTTGCAGACAGCCACGATACAAGATGAACAAGATGAAATACAGTAACTGAATTTTACACAGAAGCAGGTTCAGAGATTTGCGCCTGCGTGAAACAAAAAAAAACGGAGGATTAAGTGCTCCGGACGGGGATCGAACTCGCGATCTCTCGCTGAGAGCCAGGGAACAGAGCTACTGGGCTAGGTGCGGTTTGTGTGTGGATACAGATCTCAGGAACTATGAGTGATACCAACGAGGGTTAACTGAATTTTGAAGAACCAATGTTCAGACTTGGACAGATTTGGAGATCAATAACAAAAGAAAAGAAAGGAGATCTTGGGGCAGGCGAGATTCGATCTCGGGACCTCCAGATCGATCGACAGGGCGCAAGCCACTGGAATAGCTAGGCTTTGGTGAAACAATCGGGGATCCATTGTAGGTATCCTCGCCATCCGTGAAAATCTTTTATGACGAAACTGACGAGAAGAAACAGGGTGCTGCACGCACGGTGATCGAAAACCAGCGGCCGACAGTGTCGCTCGAAGGCGGGGCACCCAGAGCAAAGGGGAGGATGCAGAGAAGGGTCCCAAGGGACGGGAGGCTCACCGAGAGACTCGAGGACGAGGTTGAAGGGGTCGTTGCCGTGGTTGCTGTCATGGATGTGTGGCCGTCTGTTCCGAGGACAGAGGAGGAAGATGAGCTCGGCGGCGACGTCTCGGGCAGCTCCGGCTCTCAATTCTCCCACGAGGACGGCGAGGATCACGCACTGGTTCCGTTCCCACGATCAGCTCATCTCGAAGTAGACCATGACGGTGGGGCGGCGACGATGAGGTCCTCCCATGCTCTCTCTCTCGCCACCCGAAAAATTCAGAGGAAGAGAATAAAAGAGAGGGGAAAGGAGAGGTGGCGGCGGAAGGAGAGGGGAAGAGGGGAGGCTAGGGTTTGGATGGAGGAGGGGACGGTTGGGTGCTTTGTAGAGGAGGGGTTCGGTGGTGGTGGTTTTGGTGAGGTTACAGTGACGGGAGAGGGGGTCACGTCCTTCTCGTGCTCGTACGGACAGAGAAGAAGATGTACCGGGCCAGAAAAAGAGAGGAGGTGGGCTGGTTTTGGCCTGGCAGGTTGGCCTACCCCCAAAAACATTTTTTTTGTATTCTTTTGTTTTATTATTTTTAGAAAACAAAAGAACAGATTTGGGAAATAATAGAAGAGTTCAAATAGGAAATATAAATTTAGCAAATTTTTGTGATTAATATTTCCTAAAGAAGATTTAGATGCACTCAAATGAAATGCAATGCATGATGCAATGACATGCACAAAAGAAAAACAAGCAACTTTCTATTTGGGAAAAAACCCGAGTGTTACATTAGTTCCCGCAGAGGTGCTACGAGTAGTGTTGTCCCTCATGACACTACTACTCGAGGCAACATTGTTTGCTTGTGCGGGTGTGCTACGAGTAGTGTTGTCCCTAATGACAATACCACCCGAAGCACAATTTTGGTTCTTCTTCTTGTTCTTCTTCTTGTCTACATAGCCAAGACCTTGCTTACCCACTTGTTGCCTTGGAGCACTCAATTGTGGTCCAGCAATGACCGCATTAGAGCTAGGGGCAACCACTTGTGGGGTAGGTATCACCACCTTCTCAACTTGAGGGCCTTTGCCCTTGAGCCTTGCTAGCTCATCCTTCAACCTAGCATTTTCCTGAATAATATTTGCATGATCACAAGAAGAAGTAGAGGTGCTAGGATTGTTAGGTTGAGTAAGTTGAGTTTGAAGTTGTTCATGCAACTCTTTGAGGGATGATTGTTGACTTTCCAAAGCTTTGTGAGTTTGAAGTTGTTCATGCAACTCTTCGAATTTATCCTTTTTAGCCTTTTTATATTTAGAAATGGCAAGATCACGTTCCTTAGTGATTTTAGAGACAAGTTCATTATGGGTTAATTCAATAGATTCAAGTTCCTCCTCTAGAGAAATTCTACCATCATGCTCTTCTTCAAGAGTCATTGTGAGGGATGCAATTTCATCCGCGTCCCTTCTCTCAACCTCACCTTTCTTCTCAAGGGCCTCTTGGGCCTCTCCCAATTGCCTCATGAGATGCTCAAAGTACTTCTTGTTCTCCCCTTGCATGTTAGACATAAAACGGTCCAAGGAGACCCTTTCATCTTCTTCTCTAAGACTAGCAATATGTTCTAGTTCACTAGGGGTCTTAGAGTTAGGAGAAGATGATACCTCCGTGGCCTTAGCCATTAAGCATTTGGCATTGCGTTGAGGAAGATTGTCATTGGGGGATTCAAAGAGGGATGAAGATGATGGAGTGGAAGCAATAGCTAGAGCGGCCACTTCACTTGTGGTTTCTTCTTCTTCATCACTCCCGGAATCACACTCCTCTTGAGTCAAGAACACAAACTTGGTAGGAGATTTCGTGTTGAATGGTTTCTTCTTGAAATGAGGTTTCTTGTATTCAACCTTGGACTTGTCCTTGCGAATGAGCTTGCCACTATGGAGCTCTCTATTCTCGTAGGGGCACTCCGCAATGAAGTGATGCTTGTATTGGCAATTTAAGCATGATCTAACTTTTTGAGCCCCATCATTTCCATAACGAGACTTGGTCTTCTCCTCAACAAATTTCTTGCCCTTGGGGGGATTGTTCCAAAACTTTTTCATGGTAAGAGCAATGAGATCCTTTAGAACGGGATCATAGTCTTGTTCCTTCAAAGGAGGCAATGCCTCTTCTCCATCTTCTTCATTCTCAACCTCTCTTGACAAAGCCTTGACCTTCAAAGCAACGGATGTTCCTTGGTGCATTCCAATGGCCCTAGCACGGTTGGTAAGATCATTCTTGGTTTGCACTTTGTAGGAGCACAATTCTTGCATCACTTGAGTTGAGGTCATGGAGGAGAAATCATGTCTTCCTTGAATGCTCTTCAAGTTCGTGCCCTCAAATGGCATCACGACAATCATGTACTTTATCTTGATCCAAGCATAGTCAATATACTTTGCACCCGCACTAGAGAAGGCGGTGGCAAGAGTTTTGAGTCTTCGATACATGTCAACATGATCTTCTCCATCACGCATGAAAAATCCTCCGGCCTCATTGCTCAAGGTGTCATAGCGATTTCTTTATTTGGATGCTCTCATTTCCAACGAACATGATGACTAGTGCATCCCATGTTTCTTTGGCGGTGGAGAAGTGTTGAAGATGCGGCATGTGGTTTGGACCCACGGCTTGTTGAAGGATGGACAAAGCGATGTAGTTTAGTTGGCAATCTACGGCTTCTCTTCTTGTGAGATTCTTGGGGTCAAATGGTTTGTATCCGTCACGAGTGACCCTCCAAAGATCTATACAAGAAGAATTCAAGTGAGTCTCCATGTAGTATTGCCATTCACGAAAAGAAAAAGCATCAATTTTAGGTGGATATCCCCTAGGGATTATATGAGGATGAGGGACGAGAGGATCGGGAGAATAACTTCTGAGAACGGCATGAAATCCTCCACTTCCTTCCGTACCCGACTTAGCGGATTGTTCGGTGGAAGCATTTTTATGTGGATCACCCTCTACCCCTTTCTTGGCACCCTCCGGTTCAACTTCCGGAAGAGATGATTCGACTACCTCCGGTCCTTTGGCTTTGAGGAGTTGTGCCATGAGTTGACGCAACTCATCAAATTTGGTGTCTATGGATGAGGTCAATGAATTTCTCAAAGCATTGAGATCATCCATGGTCACATTGCCACCGGACGGAGCGTCATCCAAATCATATCCCATACTTAAACTCTTAGGCGGTTAAGCCCGATAGAAGAGCCGAGGCTCTGATACCAATTGAAAGTAAAGTATGGGCACCTAGAGGGGGGGTGAATAGGTGCTACGACCAATTTTAATTTTTCTTAAGGTTTAGGCTTGACAAGAAGGTAAATTCTCTAGATAGTGCAACTAGTGGTGAATTTACCTATATGGCAAGGCAAGCAATTAATGCAACTAGGACAACACTTAATACAACTAGTACAACAATAAATGCTACAAGTATGAGTAAGTAAGGAGAGGGGAACGAGGTAACCGATGGAAGCACACGGAGACACGATGTATTCCCGAGTTCCTCCTTGTTAAGGAAGTACGTCTCGTTGGAGGGGTGTGAGCTCGCCACGAAGGCCTACTCAACGCCACTAAGGCCTCACCCTATTCTCCGATGAACTTCCGCCACAAAGGCCTAGTTCACCTTCCACTATTGAACCCCTTTGAGGCGTGGATCGAGTCCTTTACAAAAAAGTTTGGGGCACACACCCACAACTAAATGGGGGGCTCCTAACACTCACAAATCACCAAGAATAGCAAGAAGCCTAGGTTCTCCACAAGAGGAAACCCTAGGCAAGGATCCCTCAAGCAAAAGAGAGGGGAAATGAAATCCGGTTGGTGAAGACGTAGATCGGGGCCTTCTCCTTCAATCCTCCAAAGATCAAGGCTTTTGGGTGGTTGGATTGGGAGATCTAGCAAGGTGGGGGAGCTCCAACAATGGTGACTTTAATTCTGGACGAGCTAGCTGGTGGTAGGTGGAGGGGAGGGGGTATTTATACCCCTCATAAAGTCTAAGAGCCGTTGGAGCAGATCTGGCGTTTTCACACCGGAGACTCCAGAGTAAAGGCCGGAGACTCCGGTCTGATCCGGATACTCCGGACAGTCTCCGGTGTCCCTTCAGACTGGATGCAGCAGGCGAACCAGCTGGGCAGCACTTGGTCTTCTTGAGAAAAACTTCGGTCTTGGCGCTGCGGGTTGGCACAGTGGGAGTCTGGGGTCGAGAGGATCAATTAGATTCCAGTCACACCGGAGACTCCGGTAAGTCTCCCGTAAGTCTCCCGTAAGTCTCCGGTGGGAGTACAGCACGCGACACCAGCCTTTCCTTAGCAGTTTCTTGAGAGGAAGCTTCCACACGGGAGACTCCGGACAGTCTCCGGTAACACTCCGGTGTGGATGCAGTGCGCGACACCAACAAGCCCATAGAAAATGTGAAGGCAAAATCTCCACACCAGAGACTCCGGTCTGGGAGACCGGAGACTCCGGCCTGGAGAAAACTCCAGCAACCAGAAATCTTGATGACTTGCTCCTTTTTGCAGCATCACACCACCATAACAAATAAGTTGATTTAGCCCCGAAATACATCAACACCCTTAACAGTACATGTGTTGTTAACAAACACCAAAACAAGATGATTTAAGCGCGTTTGCACTTTCAGTCCAACACTATCTACAAGAATAGAAGCGTGCGTAGACATCACACGCGATCACCCGGCTATGGGGAGATGTGGACGGAGTTCCAGGGTGGAGAAGGCTCGGAACCGGTGGCGGCCAAAAATGGCCCAGCAGGGGAGGCGGCGGAGGACGTCCCGATGGCAGAGGCCGAGGAAGTCGCGAGGGGGGCTGAGGAGCAGTGTGGCCAGGAGGTCGGGATGGCGCTAGAGGCGGATGGCAACCGGCGCTAGAGGAGGAGGATATCCCGGGCGGATGAGGAGCACGGCCAGGTGGTCGGGCCGGTGGTGGCGGAGGGCGGCATTAGCCTCGAGGAGGCACTGGTAATCTATGAGATCGACCTCAGTTTGCTCCTTACGAGGAAGAGCACTTCGTTGCCGAGCGGCAGCTCACCGACGAGCGCCTCGACGAGGCCGTAATCAGGCAGATGATGGGCGACGTCGAGCTCGTTTGGGAGAACCGCGTCCTCCTCGAGAGTTTTGAGGATGCGCGGCTCCGCGACGACGATGAGGTGGACACGAAGGAGGAATGACGCGGCGGGGGAGGGTGACATGACGGAGAAGGAGGAGGGGTACTCTGATTGGGAGTTTTCCGAAGACAAGGAGGAGGAAGACGCGGTGGGTGGGGATCAGTTCCCCGCCGACAACGCCAGTGTGAACACCGGCGGTGGGGATATCTCGCACGCCGTCCTCAAGGACATTGAGACGGAGGAAGACTCCGCCGCCGTCTTTGACAAGGATATGATCTCTAACATATTGGACGAGGTGGATGGCCCGACCCCCATCCTCATCTCCTCCGACGACGAGGAGTAATAGTTCTCTGGCCGCCAGCACAAGAAGTACTAGCTTCCGCTGCCGGATAAGGCCGGCCGGCGATGATGTAATTATTTTGCTAGGTGTAGTAATGTACAAACGTATAACCCCCAATAGTACTAGCGGAGTTCCACCAATGTAGAAGGCCGGTCGGCGATGATATAATTATTTTGCTAGTTGTAGTACAAACGTATTTAACCCCTAATAGTACTAGCGCAGTTCCGTTGCCGGAGAAGGCCCCGGCCGGCCAGCGATCGATGTAATTATTATTTTTCTAGGTAATTAGCGTGGATGTCAATTTAATCTCGTACGTACGCATGTTCAAATTTGCGATCATTCGTGTGTTGTTTGATCAAATGGTCGGGCATGCAACCGTACATGTTATAATTGGCGCCAAATAAACATTAGCGTCGGTCATTACTAATCGTGGTTTTTAAACTTCAATATTAGAAGACGGTTGTTAAAATTGGACGTCTAACAAATAACTTGAGACGGTAAAATATACCAACCGACTCTAATATAAGATTATTGGATACGGCCAATACTTACGACCGGCTCTAATAGTTGCAGAGACGGAACTAGATTATTGACAGTCTGAGGTGTAGCATTACAGGCGGTTCTAATTTTTTCTGCTCAAATGTACTCTAGGGACCGTCTTGGATGCTTGGTTTTGTAACAGTGACACAACACCCCAAACCCAGGTATATGTTTGTTTGCAATGTCATTGAGCTCCATTGTGCCAAATCTTGGACCATTTCAACATGGTTTGATCATTTGGTGTCGACATCTAACTTTCCTAGGGGTGACCCTCCACCACACACCTAACACCCCAAACCCAGGGATATGTTTGTTTGCAATGCCATTGTGCTCCACTATGCCAAATATTGGACCATTCCAACATGGTTTGATCAATTGATGGCCAAGTTTTGCATGCTTTATACCAGAAACCGTTTCGACACCTAACTTTCCCGGGGGTGACCCTATACCACACACCCTACACCCCAAATCCAGTGCTATGTTTGTTTGAAATGCCATTATGCTCCACTGTGCCAACTCTTGGACCATTCCAACATGGTTTCATCATTTGGTGCCCAAGTTTGGCATGTTTCCCCTCATTTTTGGATTCTGATTTAGACTTATTTGGATTCATCTCACTTCGCAAAGTCCTATACATTATGATATGTATGTCATATTTTAGCCTTTCAAAATGATGATATGGATGCAATGTTTAAATGATTTGTGAGCTACACTATCTTTACGACCTAAAACACCTACTGAGACTAGTTCATCCTATGATTGATTTGGATTTGCACATTTCATATCTTGTAGAATTCCTAGCAAACCTGGGGGTGACCCTATACCACACACCCAACACTCAAAACATAAGGATATGCTTCTTTGCAATTCCATTGTGCTCCAATGTGCCAAATCTTGGACCATTACAAAATGATTTGTTCATTTGGTGCCCAATTTTGTCTTGTTTCCCCCAGATCTCTAGTTTCTACACCCAAGTTTCCTCGGGTGACCCTCCACCACACACCCAACACCCCAAAACTAGGGATATTTTTGTTTGCAATGCCACTATGCTCCACTATGCCAAATCTTGGCCCATTCCAACATGGTTTGAGCATTTGATGCCCAAGTTTGGCATGTTTCCCTAGAAACCCTAGTTTTCACACCTAAATTTCCTGGGGGTTGCACTATAACACACACCTAAAACCCCAAACCTAGGGGTATGTTTGTTTCCAATGCCATTGTACTTCACTGTGCCAAATCTTGGACCATTCCAACATGATTTGATCATTTGGTGACCAAGTTTGGCATGTTTACCCTCATTTTGTATTCTGATTTAGACATATTTGGATTCCTCTCACTTAGTAAAGTCCTATACATTATGGAAACGATGATATAGATGTCTTATTTTGGCCCGTTGAAAATGATGAAATGGATGTCATATTGGAAATTATGAATATTATTTGTGAGACACAATATATTTACGACCTAAAATACCTATTGAGACTAGTTCATCCTATGATTGATTTTGATTTGCGCATTTGAAATCGCCTAGAATTACGAGAAAACCTAGAGGTGACCCTGTACTACACACCCAACACCCCAAACCTAGTAATATGTTTGTTTGCAATGCCATTGTGCTTCACTCTGCCAAATTGTGGACCATTCCAACATGGTTTGATCATTTGGTGCCCAGTTTTTCCCTTTCCCCCAAACTCAAGTTTTGAAACCTAACTTCCGTGGGGGTGACGCTCCACCACACACCCAACACCTAAAACCCAGGGTTGTGTTTGTTTGAAATTCCATTTTGTTCCACTATGCCAAATCTTGGCATATTCCAACATGGTTTGATCATTTGATGCCCAAGTTTGGCATGTACCCCCTAGAAACCGTAGTTCCGACACCTAGCTTTCATGGGGATGACCCTATAGGACACACCCAACACCCCAAACCCATGGCTATGTTTGTATGCAATGCCATTGTGCTCTGCCTTTTAAAATCTCGACCCATTTCCACCATGCTTTGATCATTTGGTGCCCAAGTTTGGCATGTTTTCCCTTATTTTTTGATTCCGATTAGACATATTTGGATTCCTCTCGCTTAGTAAAGTCCTATAAATGATGAAAATGATGGCATTGATGTCATATTTGGATTTCCTTCATTTTTCTGATCGATTTATACATAATATTTGTCGAATCCAATATACAGATTTGTAGATATAGATTATTCAATACTAAATGGAAAAAGACAAACAGATTAAAATTTAACTTTTTGTTATTTAAATTCAAGATTATTATTACTTATTTATTTTTTCTTAATTAAATAATTGATTGGATTCGAAAAATAAAGACGTGTGACATCATGGTCCAGGGGTTAATAGTATTGATAGAATAGTGTTGTCGACAAAGTATGTGTTGTTTCTAGAAAATCTAGGAGAAAACTAAGAAGTTAAGCGTGATAAGGCTTGAGTAGTCTGAGAATGGATGACGGTCGATAATTGTATCTAGAAGTGAACGACTTAAATTAAATAAATATGTCTCCAGTGCGATTAATCGGTAAACAATTCAAACATTTTAAATTTTTGAAAAAATTGGAAAAAATGATCTAGCCTAGGCCGACGGCAAAGCCGTTGGCGTAGTTACTACCCGATAGCTTCCCAATGCCGACAACATTGGAGGCTGTGAAGACGAGGCTACGCCGGCGTAGCCCGCCCATCATGTAGTGATGATCCTTTTCTTGTTGTGCATCTGGCAGCACTGAGACAAACGTTCTGTTCGATGGGGATCGGCCTTCGCACATCTCGGCCAACATGCTAATTAGCATCGAAGCCGAAGCATGGCACAAATCGCATCTGTTCTATGGACTGGCGTTTGGGTTCCCCCCCCCCCATCGACACTGGAGTGGGAGATGTGGGAGATGAGGGTTCCGGTTCTTTTAGGGGAGCCTGCAGTCAGACATGCAAGCCACATGTCCATCGGACAGGGCGGACGTTCCGCCAGACACTTATGTATGTTACTTGAAATTAGCTACTAGCTAAGCGAATTTTTGAACGAATCGTCTAAAGATAGAAATGGGGCGGAAACATATTTTAGTTGAGCGGGAGTCCTCCTACATGCAAGTCTCGTCGCGGCTTGTGGCTGGTTCACCGACGTTGTAATTGGCCATATTGGTTCTCCTTCTGTAAAAATTGATGAGTAAAATGCACCCGCAGTACTTGAACTTGTCACGAAAGCTCACTACGGTCACTGGACTTAGGAAGACACTCATTACGGTCATCATGTACGATGGGACGTGAAAATACGGTCACTGTGCACCATATCCGTGGCGTAGCCCCACGTGTTGACCGGACAGTCGGGAGGAATCGCGAGTGGGCGCTGTGGTGGATGGATTTGTAGGCAACTAGATTGTTATCTGAGGGGTTATGTGCTAAAGTGTCACGGCCCCCAAATTCCCCTTTTATTCGCTCGCCCCCAAATCCCTAGTTGCATGCTCCCCCAAATCCCTAGCTGCATTCTCCCCCAAATCCCTAGCCCCAAATCCATAGCTGCATTTCCGATTGGCGCTGCCGCACGTCGCTAGTCGTCGCCGCTCCTCAATGTCTGCAAGTTCTGGAGTCCGTTCTGGAGTCCGTGCTCGTGCTGTACCTGTGCCGCGAATTCACTGCCCGGATTGCAACATGAAGGTGAAGATGTTCACCTCGAAGACATCGGAACACGAGGGGTGGGTGTTCTACCGTTGCGTCAATGAGGAGGTAACCCAATGTCTTCTCCTGCTTCTCTGTTCCTCCTCCCATTTCTTGCCCATTTTGATATTTGTTGGTTCAGAGAAGTTGATTTTGTGTTCTCTTGTTTGATTGCTAGACCAACTGTGATTTCTGGCATTGGGAGCTCGAATACATTGGCTACCTTGTGGATCATGACATTCTTGTTGGGGATGATGGGATTGAAGCATTAGGAGCAGCTGATGAGAGGAGACAGGAACTAGAAGAGATAAAGAGGAAGAAGTTTGCTGTGAGGAGGCAAGCAGAGAGAGCTGCAATGGGGAGGCAAGCAGATCGAGTTGCACTGGGGCTAGGAATGGAGCAGTCAGGGATTGCAAGGAGTGGAGCAAGCAGAGAGTTCATGACCAGGCAGGAAGCAAGGGCACTGCTGGTGGTAGGCAGGGAACTGCTGTTAGTCATAAAGATGATGATGGCAAGCTTGGTTGTGCTTTGTGTGGCGACTGTGATCAGTGTGCTGAAGCAATGAAGAAATGGTAGTCTGTGCTGTCAGTAGTTCTGTGATACTGTTGTCTGAATGTTGTCAGTGATATCTGAATGTTGTTAGTAACCAAGTTAGTTTCAGTGCTTGTGTGGTTCAAGTTATGTAATAGAGTACTCTATGTAATATGTATTGTTGGTAATGAATGTGTTGGTGCTGGTATTTGCAAAGTTATGTTTCAGTATTTGTGTTAGTACAATTATTAGTGTTATCTGAATGTGTTTGTCAGTAACATGTGATCATTAGTAAGCAGAAAATATGAGAAGTAACAATACCAGCCAGGATTTTTATACAAAAGCAGAATAATGTAGTCTAGGCATTATTACATAAGGTCTCAGGATTTAAAAACATAGATGTCCTGATCATAGTAGCATCAGGATTTATTACATAAGGTCTCAAAAGCATAAAGATGTCCTGATCACCTAAAGATGTCAAACATGGACACATGTTTTGGAGCAGTGACATGAGTGTCATCTTGATTCAGAATGTATCTTGCTTTCTTGTGCTGGCCTTCCATTGCCAGCAAAGAGGGGGGAGAAGCCGCCCTTCGGCTCGAAGAATCGGCGGCGAAGAAGCCGTCGATGATACTCTCCCAGCAGCAGTTTCGTCAACGATCAGAGACGCAGTTGCGAAGAAGTCCCCCCCACCCGCCCTCCTCCAAGTCTCGCAGATCAAGAAAACCAACATCCCCTGCCCTCCCCACCTCCATGGCAGCAAGAACACGGGAGAGGAACTAAAGATCCAACAACTCAGATGGAAGAACGAGCTTATTTAGAGTGGATGGACATGTCACACCGCCGCCAGCCATCAGCTCCACCCGGAGCACGACGAGAAGAAGCAGCACAACCCCCAGCCGCCGACCACCGCTCGCTGTTGGTGGCGATCTCAGCTCCACCGGCATAGCGCCATACAAGGGCACAACCCAAACTACAAACAACAAGGAAAAAGAAGCCCTATCTCTACTAATTACAGTGGCGCACCAAGCACCTCTCCCATCTCTACTCCTACTGCCATCGGCAGCGGAGAGGATCTGGGACCGGGTCGGGCGAGAAGGCTCCTGCGATACAACTCTCAACGGGGGTAGGGAGCAGGGAGAGGGGAAAGTCTTACAGTTTTCCATACTCAAGCAGCATGCTACGGGCATCTTTCGTGTCACCTATCGACGGCCGTGGGTCTGCCTTTACTCTATAACGTGGCGCGTCCCCAACCCCTGGCCGTTTGGACCGAACTTGTTTGTCGTTCTGTCAACGGTAGGCGACACACAACAAACGTGCTAGTGTGGTCCGCCTCTGTCCATTGTGGCCGCTGGGACCACATGTCCACTGTGTTAGCTTGGGAGGGGGGGGGGGGTAGAACTGCCTTCATTGAGGCCTTGTTTACTTTCAGGTTATTGGTAGTGTATTATAGGGAACTGTAGGGGATTATCCTGGATCGTGGAAAATCCCTAATCCGATTTTGGAGGGGTAATTCCCAAATATCCCCAACCAAACAACTTATTTTTTTTGCTAGATTAAAAACTCTACACCATGCTAGTGTAGTGGGACTTGGGAGGGAAGGGTATTTGTGGGGATTTTTGGTGAATTGGTGAAAATAAAATTTTCACCCAATCCCCTAGGGGATGAAAATACCACACTAGTAAACAAGGCCTAAGTGGTATTTTCTAGTTTTGCTAAGAGCCATCCATTTACCAAATGTTATTTATCTGGCTTTCAATATACAACAGCCTTTGCCAAGAGACTCATAGAAATCTCTTGCAAATGCATTGACACATGGAAAATAGCTGGATTGACGTAGTGCAGACGCAATGATAGTTGATAGTTTAAAAATAAACAAAATATAACCAGATTTACTAACCCACATCCATAGTTCATGATTGATATGTATGCTCCATTCATCATGTCTATTATAATTATCATGATTTATTTCTCACGATTCTTACATTTTCAACACCAGATGCCGCAAAAATTATATGAAATTTAGCTACCGTGAGTTTATGGAATGGTGACTTTTCTATGGATATCCTTGTATGGAAAGTATACTCGGACACGTGGAGCCAACAATTATTTGGATAAGACTTTCTCGTCTCGAAATGAGCTTTCAGTTTGTGTCTATGAAGCACCTTTTGAACCAAATTTAGATCATCTAGCCGGATGTGGAGTGCGGTTTACGCTCGTGATTGGCGAGTTGTAAACATTATGCTCTAACGTGTTGTGTTGTATAGGGTGGTGTCTGCTCTTTCTTAGGCATATAAAACTCTTCTTTTTTACCGATGCATTGAAACACAAACATTTTAGGTTTTTGCGGAAAAAAATATTAAATCATCTAGCAAGGCCAGTTTTCTGCCGTTTCGAATCGCTACCAAAATATAACCAGTTTTGCGCCCCAGCCCGTCTCAGTCCTTTGTTTCCTAGGAGTATATACGTTTGAAAGGAAATTGTATAAACAGTGTAGCAGCAGTTTTGTACCTTCCTTTTCTAGGATAACGCATTGCAGCACTTTTTGTGGATATCTATTACCCTCTACCTCGGTGAAGAACAACACATCATCTCCATTGTTTCCAATTGTCGCTGTGAACATCGCATGATAATAAGACTTGCCGTTCCCCTGTCCAAGGTACTTGCCCTCGCAGACGAAACTATCACCCGAATTCGCCTCCTTCACAGTAACTGATACCTGCACACGTAGAAATTTGCGCAGTGCATGCTTAATTATTTGCATTTGCAGGGATATTAGATGCAGAAGTACAAATTAAAAAGAAGATGCAGAAGTAGTTAGTAGACCAATCGAGCCTTTATATTCTTCTTTGCATGCTTGAATATAAAGCTACAGATCTCCTTTGCTAATCCTGTTAACTTCATAGAATGGCGACCAACCAGACGTCAACATTTACACACACCCGAGCCCGTACTCTACTCTGCGCCGCAGTATGGTCTTCTATGAGATCTTAGCGGTTAATTGCATTCCCCACCACTAATCATATTTAAGCATGTGCATACGGAGACGCACCCTTATGAGTGTGCAGGTAAGTGGTGTGTGGTTGTGTGAGCTTCTTTTGTAACCGAAATGAAACGATTTTTAAACCCCAATAAAATGTGGATAAGACCGCGCTTGGATGGTCGTTTCCGAGCGAAATCCGGCCGTATAAAATTACCGATCATACATGGTTCCGCCAAAAATAGAGAGACATGATAGAGTACAGGCGGGTAATATTCAAGCAAATGTCTGACTGCTATATATGCTCTAATTTAGAGAAGATGGACGTGAATTACTTACATCATACAGATTACTGTGGTATGCAGCTGCAAGTCCTGCACATATCTGAGTTTGTGTTCCTCCGGTATAGTGTTGCCGCGCTTTGCGGTCGGCCTTTGCAAATTGAGTCGCGAAGTCCCTGTTTGCACAGTAATGAAAGAGTACTAGCTTCAGATTCCCCTACTACGCAGAGTACTTAATTAATTAATTAACTTTGATTATACGATATGACGCAGACCTGTGATAATTCTCTCCAGGATCTTTGGGCGCGGCGGCCATGAGACAGACAAGAAGTTAGAGTTTATAACATACAAAAACGTGCATGACAATGTGTAAATATAAGAGAGATACATAATAAACATTAATGCGAAACTGATTTCTTACCTGATGACCCTCCTTGGCCGTCTGTTGCCATTGCGGAAAGATCAAACGTATCGTGGTTAGCACTCCAACTTGTTAGAAACTGGTGAGACGTTGATCATTAATGTTTTCTTACATATGGCTAAAAAAATATTTATTCTAAACAGTTCATGTGGCTATATGTTCCTAGAATCATCCAGGGGGATATTATTGGACAAAATGAGCAATACCTTATTCTACCTCATTTAACAACACGGATATATCCTGTGAGTATAGAAAATGAAAAGAGCATATATGAGCAAGAATTTTTTCCCTCACCTCTGAGTCACGTCGAATTTGTTACACTTTGTGCTCGAGATGGCTGGCCCTGGTGCTCTAGTACTCTCAGTGTCTGCAAAATTCTAGTATGTGTGTGGCTCATGTATATATGAGAAGCGTAGCTCGCATTTTAGCTGTGGTGTGAGGTGAGAGGCCCTAGTAGTTTCTGCAGTCACGTGGCAGTGGATATGTAAAGTACTGCGATCACTATATGAATCAAATGCATTTTAGTTAGAGCAGAGAAAAGTTGATGTGAATGTACCAAGGAATTGATAGTTTAGATACGATTCTGTACCTAAAGGAAGAATTCTCATGTGAGTTGGTGCACGCACTCAATCGATTCATTACAAAAGTAAATGCAGAGTGTAAGCGGATGGTGCTAATTAATTTGGCTTTGGGTGAGTTGTGTGTAGCATTCTCCTTTACCAGATTAGCTTTCACGGTTTGTAGTCACGGATATATATAAAGTGTCATAACTTCGAACATGACATAGCTTCCTGCCTTCCTTGGTTTTGGGGGAAAATCAACTACTACGTATTTTAAAGTGGATGCTTAAGTTGTAGTCATGATGTTTTAAGTATGTCAGTATGTGTCAGGTTTTCAAGCAAGTGAAGTTTTTTTCTAAACAAGCCAAAAGCTTTGCCTATTTCATTAATTAAGAAGAGTTTTAGAATTACAAAACAGGTCAAGCCGACCCAGGCCAAAATCCTACTCTCGTGACATAATGACACTCAAACGTTTTGGCCCCGCAAAGCTCAAAAGAGAGGCATCCCTCTTAATAGGCATGAGGATTACAACATACATATATAGATGCGAAATTTCTGAAAAATCTAGCATTCCTTTCGTTCCAAATCTCCCGGGAAGCAAGAAGGACCAAAGAGGATAGCCCCTTGCGCCTTTGACCATTGACGCCGGTGACAGAGCACCACCACTCGTTAACCGTAGCAAAAGAATGCCAATTGAAGATGTTGAAGCCCTCCAAACCTAGCCACTCCATGATGCCCCTACAAATACGAAGGGAGTAGAGGCATTTGAACATGATATGAGCAGTTGTCTTCGTCTCTCTCTTGCAAAGTTGGCAAAGACCACAATTTGCCCATCCCCTACGCGTAGGGCGGTCCGCCGTCCGCACCTTGTTTTGAAGAATCAACCAACCAAAGAACTTGCACTTGGGAGGGGCCCAATTGTCCCAAATCGCTGGTTTCATAGTGGATGTGGAAGGCTCCAACTGAGCTAAGTATGCCGAGGACAAAACGTAGATGCCAGAGGAAGTTAATTTCCAAGTAATGGTGTCCAAAATTGTGTCATTGAGATGGACCTCCTGGAGCTTGCTCCAAAGGAGATAGAAATCATTTATGTGAGACACCGAGACGCTCTCTTGGAGGCTCAAGTTGCGAATCAAGAAGTCATTTTGCAAGGCATGGTGGACGGTGAAGTTCTTCCTTTTTTGAGATGGCATAGAGGGACGGAGAAATATCACGAGGCTTTAGACCCTCAAGCCAAGGGGCATGCCAAACGTTGGCCAGTTTCCCATTACCAATTTAAATCTTGACGAAATCATAGAAGATGTCTGTGTCCTTTTGGTCACAAGGATTTCCCAATCCAACCCATGGGCGAGTTGGCTCCTTCCACTCATACCATGGCCGACGAAGCCTCAAGACCCTTGCAAACTTGTCAAGATCGAGGACACCAAGCCCCCCATGTCTTTAGGAAGGCAAACCAAATCCCTTTTGACCTTGCATTTTCCACCGGAAACCTTGTTCGAGGCCGCCCAAAGGAAATACCACTCAAGCTTGCGCATTGCCTTCATGATGCTCTTCGGAGGAGCTAGTGCCAAAGTTTTCTAGAATACACGCTGGGAGGTGTATCAATTTTGAGTAAAATGCACCCGCAGTACTTGAACTTGTCACGAAAGCTCACTACGGTCACTGGACTTAGGAAGACACTCATTACGGTCATCATGTGCGATGGGACGTGAAAATACGGTCACTGTGCACCATATCCGTGGCGTAGCTCCACGTGTTGATCGGTCAGTCGGGAGGAATCGCGAGTGGGCGTTGTCTTTTTTGTGAAAACCCCCTTGTGTGATAAAGATCGGAGCCCTCACCTGGTCGTATTCTTTGCCCCCACCTGGTCCGAACCGTTTCGTGGAACCCGAGGCGGCGGAGAGGTGGATGAACGCACACAGTACATGGACGACGTCGAGGTGATCATCGTCGTCGCGCCGTCGCAGAGAGGAGGAGGAGGAGCGGGCGTCGCGAAGAGCTGGCGCCACCACCATGTCTCCTGTTCGGAGGCCTGAAGGAGCCCCTTCCCCTGTGTACAGTAAGCTTTTCCTCCTCCTCCGCCATGAATTCCGTTCTTCAATCCCGAGTTGTCCTCTGTTTTGTCTACCCTAGGGGATACGCATAAGGCTAGTTTGTATCTGCCTGATATTTGAACTTGTTTACTCGTTGATTTCGGTATGGTTTAACTGAATCAATATAGGGGGTTTCAGTAGGGTTTTACATGAGTAAAGGAAAGGTGGTAAATTTGGGGCCTTTTCTGAGTGATGTATCCATGATTTGCTCGCATGACCTCGAGAGAGCAAGTTTTCTGTCAAATTTCACCATGGTGGTTATTTCGTAGGGGAAGGCATCAATAGATCATATGTAGATGGGCATGTTGTCTGGTTTGATCAAGTAGATAAGCTGACATGGTCTCCTATCATGGTTGAGCATTTAGTTGAAGAAATTGGATGGGAAATGGCTGGCAGAGTTAAGATTTACTACTGTATCCCAATACTTGACATAACCAGGAATGGTCTGAGGGAGATAACAACTGATGAGGACACTGACTTCATGCTTCAATTCTTGGGCATTGGTCATCATTTCTTCAACTTGTATGTTGATCATGATAACAGTTTGATGGCTAACAAGGATGATGATGATGTCCTTTATAGTCCAAGAGCTAGGCTACCTCATGTTATCAGTCCTACAAAGGGAGTGTAGAGTGGGTTTAATGTTGAAGCAAGCAGAGCATCAGAGGTTGAGGAAGAAGAGGAAGAACTAGAAAAGAGTAGAGAGGAACAGAGTAAGCAGCAAGAGGAGCATATTCCACTGCAGGTTGTATATGCACAGCAAGAGGAGCAGTCAACTGAAGATGCAACAGGGAATAAAGATTCAGATAGTGATTCTAAGGATTCAGCCTTTGATCCTGATTCAATAGTTGACAGTGAATATGACATTTCAGATGATGATGATGACCTGTATGCTGACAATGTAGATGATGATGAACCAGTGGTCTTAAAAAAGAAGGAGGAACCTGTTCTGATCAAGAATCAAGTGAAGGCTAATGGAGAAGGTGATGCAGGGGGAATTGAAGTGAATGAAGGTAAGGAGGAATATTGTTCTGAAGAGGATGACTTATGGGGACCAGATTCTGATGATGAAGTAAGCAACAAGTTCACAATGTTTAGAAGAGAGGACCTGCACTGCCCTAAATTTCATGTTGGGCAAATATTTGACAATGTGACAATGTTAAGGGAAGCAATCAAAGAGTACAGCTGTAGAAACAGAGTGAATATCAAGCTTCCAATAAATGACAAAAAGAGAGTCAGAGCTGTATGTTCTGAATCATGCACATGGTACCTCTGGGCTTCACATGACAGTAGAAGCAATTGTTTCATGGTGAAGAAGTATGTGCATGAACACACATGTAGCAAGTTGTGGAATGTGTGTGCTTTCACTGCCCCATTTCTGGTAAGGAAATACTTGGAGAGTTTTAGGGCAGACCAGGATATGAATTTGAGAAATTTTTCAAGGAAAGTGCAAAAGAAATGGCACATGACACCTGGCAGGAACAAGTTACAGAGGGCAAGGAGGGTAGCCATGAAGATCATCTATGGGGATGAAGCAGGGCAGTATAAATTACTCTGGGATTTTGCAAATGAATTAAGGAAGAGCAATCCAGGTAGCCCCTTTTTTGTTGCTCTTGATGACAGTGCTAGGTTCAACAGGGCATACATGTGCATTGATGTGAAGCCCCGAGATCGGGCACTATGCAGATTTCGGCATTTCCACCCAAATCCGCATAATAACCGATTTCAGGTTGCCATTTATGATAACATTACAACAGTTCACGAATATTCCGCAACAACAACAGAAGAGATATATACAAGACGAGTCAAACGAGTCAAGGATACAACTTATACAATACAAAGATCCAAATAACAGCGGAAGACGAAATAGTGTCCGACTACGGACAAGATACAAATTGGACTAAGAGTCCTGAAGATAACCGATGGCGTCCAATCCCTGCCCAGGCCAAGCCGGAGGGATTCCCAAGCTAACATCGTCAGACTTCAAACCTGTTGACTGCAATGTGGAATATGCAGCCACGAAATGGATTCGTGGGTCAGTACTATTAAGTACTGGCAAGTGGATAAACCATACTCACAAGATACCAACATAACCAATCATCACAAGATACAAATACTTTGGGTAGAACGGAAGGAAGGGATTATTGCAAAGAAGCGGCAGCGGGCTGCACTAACTAACTACAGATACGCGCTACAACATCCGGCTAAAAGAAAGGGATAAGATAGCGCGACAAAACCAACTATAACTACTCACCAAACAATACCCATCCAGTGTTACCCCCTACTAAGGAAGCAACCCAAGGAAACTCACACTGTTGATTAAGGTGACATTTATTTTTATGGTGGAGGTAATCTATATTACTAGTCAAGTTATCATCGTTAAGTGTAAGTTGTCTGAGTACTTGTTAGCCAGCACTTTCACCAAGTCATCCATAACCACGGACAACACGGCTTCTCGAGAAGATTAACCCTGCAGGGATGCACCAATTTGGTCGTACACGTAAGAATAACCCGCCAGGCGGGGATCAAACCCACCAAGCAGGCCACTCAACACAACCCAACTCTTCTTCGCATCAAGCCCAAAGAACCACGTGTTGTGCGTGCGCGGCTAATCGATCCCCCACGAAGAAAAGGGGGACCCTCATAGCACTGGAAGACAACGCCGCCCTAAATGCCGACTACAAAAGTTCCACCCTGGCGCCAAGGGTTCGCACATGCATATGCATGCATCAAATGGAAAGCCCGAACTAAGTGTGGCGATTTGGACGAGATGCGAATCGAATCAGAATTGCGGGGGGCGCCCATACTCGCTTCCCACATGCGGTTAGTGCGCTCATCATGGATCAGTAGACAAGACTCTTTTCCTAAGTTCGACACTAGCAGGCTCCAAAACCACGTCGGGCCTCCTGCCGGTGCCTTATCATCAAATTATTATTACCCCAAGCATTAACATGTTGTTGATTGAATGGAAACCCAACTATAAACTAAACAGGTGATACGACAAAGGACAACAAGACTCGAGCACAAACAAATCTAACCATGCATCTACGACACGAGGGCCAACAAGGTAAACAAACAACAGTTAAGGAAGGCTATATCATGGCTGCAAGGTAAACATATGATAGGATTGAGACACGAGCATCGAAAATACTAGGCTAGCATAAAGATAACGGAAAGAATCGGTAACAAGTGAGGAAAGGCAACATAGGTAGCAAGTGAGTATACTTGCCTGGAATCCAGTTTGGAGAGGTACATCCGTAGAATTTGTCGGTGCTCACATCATCTCAACGTCCTATCCGCGAAGAAGCAAAGAGCTAAAAGAAACACCGGATGCAACAATTACTACTACGGCAAAAGATCCAGCATGATCCTATTTTATATGCATGACATGCGGGATGCAACGCAAAAGTACAACTTAGACAATTTAATCGGACCCGGAGTCCGGACAAATAATTATGGTTTAAGTTTTTATCTAACCATCATATTAAATGTTGATTAACATGCAAAACAGTAAGTAGGTGAGCTAAACAATATTAAATGGAATAGGGCAATATTTAGTTAATACCCCAACACATTCCATATGTTGTTATTTAGTTGACATGCATAACACAGGCTAAAATGCACAATACAAGATGCAAACATGAGCAAGAATGGCGCATTAATAATCTATACATTTTTCTGATAAGCATAGAAAGAAAGTTTGTGTTATTTGGAATTATAAAACATGAGTTATGGAATTAACAAGATTGACATTTTATTGACAAAAGAATATATGATAGAGAAGGGGATGGGATTTGAACTTGGGTCTGCGAGGTAGAAGATTTGGCTGCAACCGAATGGACCAGACATTACTTGCTGTTTTACTTCGGTTCTGGACTAATAAGACGTGTCCAGGACGCATAACTGAATTTCGACAAAAAATCATAAACAAAACAAAGGCGTTATGCATCGGATGAGAATTGAACTTGGGATCTCACGGATGCAGGAACAAGGCTGCTGCCACTGGGCCAGCAAACGAGTTATGCATCAAACAGGTTGTGACTCTAGATGAAATAGCAGACCGAAGCTAACTGAATGTGGACAGAAGTAGCTTCAGACGTTCAGCTCCGGGACAACGGAAACAAAAATAAAAATAGAAGGATTTCGGTTCGGAGAAGGATTGAACCGGGGATCTCCCAGGATGAAGATTGGAGGTAGAGCCACTGGGCTAGATGCGACAATATGTATGATAGCAGATCAGAATTTTACAAGAACCAACTATGTGACGTTAACTGAACTTTGACACATGAGATTCAGAATTACTATGAACTGGACGGGAGGTAGGATGACGACGACCTGCAGCGAGCATGACGCGATTTTGCCGCTCGAAGGCGCGCACACAGAGCAAGGGGAGGGTATGGGAAGGAGTCCCGGAGGTGGTGCTCACCATGAGAGGCTCGAGGACGAGGTTGAAGGGGCCGTTGCCGTGGTGGCTGTCACGAACGTGTCGCCGGCAGTTCAGGGACAGAGGAGGAAGATGGCTATGGCGTGGACGGCCTGGGTGGCTCGGGCTTCCGATCTTCGGCGTGGATGACGTGGAGAGAACGGAGGTTCCATTTCCGC